>VXBJ01003841.1:134134-164829 GCA_013400055.1 Nycticryphes semicollaris
AGCAACCCTGACCCAATAGAGCAAGATCGCTTCCGGCATAAATTACCTTAGTAGCTTCTTTAATGTACAAACCACTTACTAGAGAATTAAACAAAACCATGTAAAACTATCTATATTCCAACCTCTCTGCATACATGGACCCAGAGTTTGTTTTTCACGTTAGAAAAACAAAACCTCATAAGAACCTGCCAAATGAGACCGTTTTGGGCTACCTTCTTTTGCATTACCTACACACAGCCATTTTCTCCTGCTGGGGTAGGTTCTGAAGGACAGACTAGCACAAAAGAAGATATGGACACTGGGGCCAGGCCAGGGAGTACAGATTGTGTCTGGAAATAAACCTCTGAGAAGACGTTCAACAAATGGTAGTATTTAATTTAAGGTAGTATTTGTGGAAGTGGACTAGAAGCTCACAGTAAAGAGGCCTCAGAGTCAAACTGCAGCTGTGACAAGTTAGAATGGAATTGAAAATTAGGTTGGTACCAGTAATGTTATAAGCTGACGGAGTCCTTGTTTGTACAGACTGGATCAGCCTTCAGCAGAAGGTTTCATTTATTCTCCTTTTCATTCTGAATGTTGGTCAGATCCTGACAAAGAGCAAGAACTAATCCCCAGACAGACCTGGGTTGGTGTGAACAGTACCCCCTTCTCCTGACCTCTGGTGATGTGGTGAACGTAACACCACTTTATAATGCAAGCAGCCATTCCCTGTAACTAAGGGGGGGTCACACATTCATTCCTTTTCCCCTCATTATCAGGCCCTGAAGGTCCCATGATGAAGTAGACAAACCAAACATTTCTTCTTCCCCTCACTACTGTCCCCAACATTCCTGGGCAGCAGGCCAATTACTCACTTCCTTGCAGGCCATGAAGGTCACAGGCACCTGAATTTGGATCAGAACTGCTGCTAGACAGTGAGACCTGTGATACCTCGGTAGCCGAGGACACCTCCACTGACATCTGCTTCCTCTGAGGATTGAGTGACTTGCATTCCATTTTTATGATTTTCGAGTCTAGATTATGATTGTTATATTGATAAAGCAAACCCACATATTAAGATCTGACCTGATCTGAAGATGGTCTAGGTGATTTGAAATTGTAAGTTAAGTGGTATTATAAATTCTGTACTACACTACTAAGAGAATTTTACTACACTGATTCTGCTTGTAGAAATCCTGTGCTATTCTGATTATAAATTCTATGCTATGCTAATAAATTCATGTTAAGAAAATAAAGCTTTAATTTTAATTATGATTTAGTGCCATTATCATTCTGTCAAGGTTCCTTAAAAGAAACTGTCTGTCCCCTTAGTGTCAGGTGACAGTTGGGGAGCAAGAACCTTTTAGAGGAAGGTGGTATTTCCCACAAGAGCACTATTTCTTTATTTATCTCTGGGTTAACACCATACCTGTGTGACATATTGAGCTGGAAGGACTGCATACCCAACATTTCCTGTGCCAGGAGCTGGTGCCAGTACAGTGCCTGGTGGGAGGTTGGTGAGGTTGGGCTGTATCTGTGGCAGCGGAGTGGCTGGCATAATAAGTCTTTGTTGGGGCTGACTAGTAGTAACTATCTGGGAAGTTGGGTTGATTGGTTTGGGCACTACCTGGAGAGAAAAAAAGGTCTTTATGAAATCATTGTTTTGTCGATTCAAATGTCATTGAAATGCTAAAACCAGACTTTTTACTTTTTTTTCCCCATCTAGCCAAAATAAGACAGGAATATGACTTTTACATTTACCTCACCTGTTTCACAGTCTGTGCTGGCACTATGGGAACAGACATCCGCACTGGGGTTGCATTTACCACCACTGGCTTTGCTAGTATCAAGAAACAACATGACATTAACACACATTATTCACTCAAAAGTTCACCGTTCAGTCTTCCAAACTTTCACATGCACATAACACAAAGGTACTTAATAGCAAAACTGTGTGCTGGGATTGACTGTTCAAACTCACAGCACGTAACACTTATGTCTAAAGAACACCTTTGTAAACAGGTATTTGGCACAAGAGTGTGTGCACACACTTCACAGCAATGGCTTCAAACTTAAAAACCAGCTTGGGTGTGGAGTTCCTCTGGACACTGGATTTCCCTTGGCAAGAAGAGAATACAAAACCAATAGCTTTGTTTGAAATCTTTTATCCCATTGAGGCTCCAGAAAGCGCAGACCAGAATCCATCAGAAACATCTGGCACTTCTAAAGCATTTGACATGAAAGGATCTCCATATTGCAGGAGTTCTGGCAATACGTTTGTGGGCTGTCCTGGCTTCACATGAAGGATTTGGCACTTACCATGAGTTGCCCACAAAGCTGGTAAATTAAGGAAAAGCAACACAAAATGCTCCAAGGATTCAGGCTCAACAGCACAGCAATTTGACACAGCAGAGCATTTCCACATGCAAACCAGAGGTAACAACAAGAGTATGAAATTTATAGGAGTCTACCACAGAACTAAGTATATCTGGCATCTCTATGACATACTTATTTTAATCCTTACAAAAAAAAACAAAACAAAACAAAACAAAACAAGAAAAACCACACTTCAGACAATATATTAGTACAAGCACTTACCCTGCTGAAGAGGCTGTGTATTTGTGCTGGGATTTTGACTGGCCGATTGGGTTGAACTATTGGCTGTTGTGGCAGTAACAAGTCTGACATAATGGAATTTGCTTCCAGGTACCTGAATCTGCTGAACATTGGGTGCAGTAGCCAAGGGAATTATTGTCTTGAATTGAGACGTACCCACTCCTCCTACAGTGATGGTCTGCACTGCTGATTTCACAGCCTGTTAAGCCAACACAGACAGCACAAAGTTACTTGTACAAAGGCAGAAAGAACATCAGCATGTTTATTCCTCAATTTGTTAGCAAACAACTCTTCAATCCATTCGTATCCTTGAGAAGTCAGATATCCCCGGTTTTTCTTTCAAAAGTAAAACAAATGTGAAGAGATTAAATGCCTCTCAAAGCTCAGAGCAAACTCAGTTCCATTTTCAATGCTCTACATCAAACACCAGGGCAAACTAATATTTACACGAGCAGAGTGGCTCAGTCCACTTCCCCAGATACCATGTTTACCAAAAACACTTCAGGTGACTACAGAGAACATTGCTCAGTTTGTATTCAAAATCAAGCAATGAATAAACCTAGAAATATTCCTACTAATAAAAACATGTGGTAAGAACTTGCAGAACTCTGTGCTGGATTGCAGCGTGACTTATCTCTGTGTGTACAGATACGTCCTATTAAGACAGTTTGTGATTAATAAAGAGAAATCATGTGCAGACCTTGAGATGGAAATGGAACAAAGTCCACAAGCTGATAGCTGAAGACGTGAGAAAGAGTCCAAAAACTGAGAAATGAAAGCAGCAACAACGAGTAGCAAGCCAAAATGTATTAAGGAAAAAAGCAAAAGGGGAAAAAAGAGGGAGTTTGGCAGAACTCACAGCTACAATAACAGTACATCTGGAAACATCTGGAATTCACAAGACTTTGTCTTTCCAATTTCTTTCAAATTACAAACTGATAACAAGCAATCATTATTTTATTTATATACATTCATAAGTCTACCAGTTTGACGACGGCTTTTTTTTCCAGCATTGCCGACAACCTCAAACCTTGGTTTATTTGTCCTTTTTCTCCTTCCGTCTATCTTCTTTCTGGAGCTCAGCTTTATATTCTCAGTACATTTTAACATCAATATTAAACATATCGTTGTCCTTGACATTAAGCTTTAGTATTAAATTAGGCTGATACCATGATGTGACTTCTTATTAGGACTTTTTCCCAGCTCCCCAGCTTTCAGCAACAACACAAATGAAATCTCAATTTGCACATATTTCACTAAAAATATAAGCCATGAGGGTTTTTTTTATTTTTTTTTTTAATATACAGAGACCTCAGCAATCCAGAGCAATTCAAAATAGACTCTATCTGCAAGCACAGACACAGCCTGAGTGTTATCACAGGGAGACAGCATGAGCGAAGTTCCCTCTAGCACACAAATTGGTGGCTGCCAATTGTGGCTGCCATCCAAGGACAACGGTGAAAATTGTAAAATTCAAGTGACAGTTCTTCTAAGGGCATGTTCTTGAGCCCAGTGAAGACAGTTGAAATCCTTGTCTCGTGTTAGAAAGCTTTGGATCAAAATTTAGTATGTATACCACACAGCCAGTTCCATTCTGTCACTCAGGGTGCTTGCATTAGAGTGACTTAACCTTTTAACAACTGTTTTAAAAAGACTATTTTATCAGCTTTACTCTGAGGGGAAAAAAAAACACCAACAAAATCAATTCATGCTAATGTCCACATCTCTATATCAACATTCCAATTATCACCTTATTGGTAATATAAGACTGGCAAAATATGTCCAAGTCTCTGGTCTCATTCTGTACATGGAACTGTACCCACGCCCTGCTATACGCACTCTGGTTATTCACACTCGCATCCCTTCATGTTTACTCAAACAGGGATAAAGACACTAAGATAGAAAAAGATTCACTTAAGATTACAAAAGAGAAAAAAGGTAAAAACTGTATTTTGTAAGAAAGATCAGTTTTGTCCTGTCCTGATATAGCATTTGATTAATGCTAATCAATTTTTGAAAGCTATTATGGAAAACTCTGGTACTTTTCTAGAAATGAGACATGGGAAATTAATGATTTCTAATTCTGTATATCTGTGACCATGGTGTCTTGCTTATACAGACCTCTACCACAAGAATATGATTTCCATTGTGCAACCCTTAGAAACACTTGCAGCCCTAGTCAGTGACCTAGAAAGACTGGTAGAAAAGATAGAACCACACAAAGAACTCCTCATGGAATTGTCAAGAGTTGGAAGGGTCCTCTAGAGATCATCTAGGCCAACTCCCCTGCTAAAGCAGAATTGCCCAGAGCACGTTACTCAGGACTGCATC
Source organism: Nycticryphes semicollaris (assembly GCA_013400055.1). NCBI lineage: Eukaryota > Metazoa > Chordata > Aves > Charadriiformes > Rostratulidae > Nycticryphes > Nycticryphes semicollaris. The sequence goes on from VXBJ01003841.1 coordinate 139,061, forward strand.
CAGGTGGGTCTTGAAGGTCTCCAGAGAAGGGGACTCCACATCCTCCCTGGGCAGCCTGTTCCAGTGCTCTGTCACCCTCACCAGAAAGAAGTTCCTTGTGTCATGAGGAGCCTTTCAGATTACTTGGGAGACTGAGTATGCAGAGATGAGAACATGCACCAAGTGGGGCTTTACAAGTCAAAAAATGCTTTAGAAAGCAGTTGTACAGCGTGCCCTTTTATGGCCTTGCAATTGTTTGTACCCTTCCATTGAAGAAGTGCATGCTCCTTGGGGCAATGCTGCTGCCAATTCTTAAGCAAACCCCATTACAAGAACACCTTGGGACTGACCACTGCCCATTTGCGGTTCAACACTACAGTTTTCCGCAAGTGACAAGACAGAAACACGCTAGAAGACAAAGGAAAGCCAATCTGTACCTGCGTGGTTGTGTGGTGGCCTACAGCCTTCCCAGGAGAGGAGGGCGCTGACTGCTGCACTGTGAGGATCTGCTGTCCTAATGCTACATTCAGTGGGACGCCCACCGTCTTCTGGGGGGAGTTGGGAGGCTGGGAGGCCACTGACACCAATGTTAGCTGCTTGGCAAAACAAAGAAGCAGTTTAAAATCTCTGCACAGGATACAAGACCTTGTACAGCTATGTTTCCCCTCCTCATGAAAGTACAGTTCTCCATCAGTACAAAGAGTTCTTCCTGTGAACAATGGTGCTGTATTTAATCACAACTCACATGAGTCTGACCATGCAACAACAGCACATAGACACATTAGAAACTTCAAGGCATTGCTGGTTTCCAGCACCAAAGGACCCCTGCGGAAAGCTAGCACTGCTTCTAGTTTCTTTTTTGTTTGTTTGTGTTTTTTAAGGATGCTGAAGCTATTGTCCATTGTCAGGACGGATTTTCTGAATAAGAGCTTTATAATCAGTGTCATGACTATTTTATCATAATAGAAGTTTGAAAGGAGAGCTGCAGGGCGGGGGTGGGGAATAAAAAATCTCACTTTACACTACCAATTCAGCCAAAGTATAAGAACATCAGTATTTTCAAATCTAGTTTCCAGATCCCTAGAGGTCTGATCACCGTGCAGTCTTTGAATACCGTGTTCTATACAGTCACAACCCTTCCAAGGTTGGTTTTCTACTTTTTGTTCTAAACTTCCTTCTTAATGTTTTAAGAAAAGTCCAAATTTTTGAAAACATTTGCTTTTAAAAGATACTTAGAATTACTTATCTACAGTGAATTCAACAAGTAACCCTAAGGAGTCTTTTCACTTTTTCACCCCCACCCATTTTTTTTTTTTTTACTTCTTCCTCATGCTGCTTCTCTCACTAATAATTCTTAAACACAAGTCCCTGCACTCCATTTGTATAACATTACACAACTAAAGCACGGCCAAGCAAAGACAATTCTTTACTTTTACAGTAAGTTTTATTCATGATATTTAGTTTGCATGCACTATGCATCTTGCATGCACCCCTCTCGCCCCCCAACTCTTAATTTCTCCAGCAATATTCCCCTTCTTGAGACAATTTTATCAAGCCTAAAAATACAAGCGTCACCATGATGCTATTCTATAGCAAAGCTAACTCATCCACAGTAAGCTGTGTTATGTATTGCCCACCTGTGCCAATCTCCATCTCTGTAATTGTCAAGGACCATTGCCAATCTTGCTTACCTCAGATGTGATTAGGGAAGATTAAATTAACTATGTAGTGGCACAAAATAGTTAATAAGCGTGGACCTATTAGCATCATTGAGATCTCCCCTTAAACAGCCTCCTAATGTTTTACAAAGACATTAAAAAAATACTGTTTGAGCATTTGGCTAAGAGAGAACAGCTGCTCTTGGAAAGGATGCAAAAGCATCCGCATTGAGAGCGGCCCTGAGGAGGACTTGAGGGTGTTGGTGGACAAGAAACTCAACAGGAGCCAGCAATGTGTGCTGGCAGCCCAGAAAACAAACCACATCCTGGGCTACATCAAAAGAAGTGTGGCCAGCAGTTGCAAGGAGGTGATTATGCTCTTCTACTCCACTCTCATGAGACCCCACCTGAAGTAGTGTCCAGCTTTGGAGTCCTCAACACAGGAAGGACATGGACCCGTTGGAAGGGGTCCAGCGAAGGGCCATGAAAATGATCAGAGGGCTGGAGCACCTCTCCTATGAAGACAGGCTGAAAGAGTTGGAGTTGTTCAGCCTGGAGTGGAGAAGGCTCCAAGATCTTATAGTGGCCTTCCAGTACCTGAAGGAGGCCTAGAGGAGAGATGGGTAGGGACTTTTTGTCAGGGAGTGGAGCAATGGGATATGGGGTAACAGTTTTAAACTGAAAGAGGGAAAATTTAGATTAGATATTAGGAAGAAATTCTTTAGCGCGAGGGTGGCAACACACTGAAACAGGCTGCCCAGAGAAGCTGTGGATGCCCCATCCCTGGAAGTGTTCAAGGCCAGGCTGGATGGGGCTTCGAGCAACCTGGTCTGGTGGGAGGTGTCCCTTCCCACATCAGAGGGGTTGGAAATTCAAATGATTGTTAAGGTCCCTTCCAATGTGAATCATTCTATGATTCAGATCACTGTGTAGGAGGGATAGAAGGCTGCAAACCAGAATCAGGTCCTTACCTTATTAGGGGATTTGAGTGGCGAGATAGCTATTTTATTTGGTGTCTGTTGTGTTGTTGTACTCAAAGATGATCCAATGACTCCACTGTCAGAGATTGTTATTGTCTTTGGTGGTGTTCCTGGAGCAGACTGTGAAAGAACTCTACCTATAAAACAATGAAAATACCATCAGCTCAAGTTATATCTGTTTAACTCTTAAAGCAAATTTTTCTCTGCATATTATGCAATTGAGTGTATTATTACATGGCAAGAAGGTCATCGGCATTCTTTAAGTTAGATTTAGCAACGAAGAAGAAAATAAGTTGGCATTATTGCAAATAAAAAGACAGTTTGCTGGGGCTTAAAGAATCTGAAATATATATCAAGCTTTTTGTGATATTCCACTGAAACTTCTATAAAGCTAGGACAGCATCCTGAGACACGCAGGCTCAGGATATTGAGCTGCACACAAATACCCAGCCAGCTGGCAGTGTCCTAGGAACTCCCTGGGCTGCTGCCAAAGTACAGAGAAACTGAGCATCTGTGAGGGGTTGCTTCCTTTTAAAATCTCAGCCACCAGAAATGAGCTGTGCTACAGTGATCAAGAGAAAAGTGGTCTCTATGTTTGGGGTTGATTTTTTTTTCCTTCTCTGTGTTGGTGGTTGCCTTTGGTTTTTTCCCCACCAACTTACAGACTATACGACACGCCTGTGAAAATACGGGCGGTGGTGTAACTCTACAAACTATCTGCTTTTACAACTACAAAGTTAAACTTCAAAACCAGTAGCTCCAAATCATGAAAGGAGTCTTCAGAATATTGTGGAACTCTGAGTGGAAAACAGATTTTTCTTTTTTTTTTTCCATACTTCTAAGATTCTTTCCAAAGAGTGCTTGACCACTGAGCTTTCTTCTGCTGCACTTCAGCTCCAAAATTAATTTCTGTCACCCATTGTCTCTGTACTACATTCACAAAAATAAGAAACAAACACACACCAGCATAACTCTTCCACCCCAGACCTACAAGTGGCATGACAATTAAGCCAACTGGAACAAGTAAGAAAAAGCATAATCCCCATGGAAAGTTGCCTTCCTCTGAGGTCCGCATGCTCTAAAATAACCTACACTTTTGTGCAGCCTACATAACAGCGCAGATAGTTGCCAGCAATTGCTGAAGCCACAGGCAACCTGAAAATGTCAGTCTGTGGGAATTTTACCATCCACAGTATTCATTGCTTTAAATTTGCTTTGTTTTTTTCCCCTTCTGCACTCCTTGGCATCAGCTTCCTAAACAGAATCTGGCTGCTTATATTGACAAGTCCTTCAAATTTACGTCTTCCACTTCAGTTTGTGGAAATTCCGAGGCAACTCAAAATATTTATCAGATTCATTAAAAACACACATAAAAATAAAAACACAACACACAAATGCTACGCCTTCCCCAAAATGATGCCAGCCTCCCAAAGATGGCTGTTTATGATGGTGAACAGAAAGGCAGATGTTTAAAAAGATTTCCTTGTCAATTACAGAAGCATCTTCGCCTCCCAGTCATGCTTCTCTCACAGGCTCAGGGACATGTACTCTTGCTTTTCCAACACATTGATTTAAAAGCTAGAATTTTGTAACATATCTGCTTGTCATATTGCAGGTATGCTTTGACTTTCATTTCCCTTCATTCTGGAGGCAGCAAACTTAAAAACATGCTCGTTTGTATAATTTTTGTTGTAGTTCCTTACTGTTTACCAATTTTCATGTATTGCCAGATGAAAATGTAATACAGATCCAAGCAGCTTTTTGAGTTAGTTTGTTTGCTTTTTTAAACACACAAACAGCTTACTTCAAATATTTATAAATACAGTGAAGAATATTTTTTATTCATGGGTCTGTACATCTGGTAGGGAATTGTTTCAAAGAGGGGGAAAAACTGGGGAGTGGGATGGGGAATCCCTCTTTCACCTGAAACACAGGTCAGGCTTCAGGGTGCAGACAGCCCAACAGCTCAAGGAAAAGATTACGTTTCAGTTGTGTCATCCACTTGTATCTATCAAAATTCTGAATACAGGAGACAGCTGCATTCTTTTTAAAACCAGCTCAAGTCCCAGTTCTGTAACGTCTTAAGAAATTTGTTTAAATACGTGAAAAAGATTTTAGGCCTACTTGGGCTGGCCGATTTGGAAGCAGTTGAAGACATCCTTCAAAGCTCTGAAGATGACTCTGGCTTCCTACACCTGTCCTTTTGGGATAACTTACATGTCTTGGATGTTAAATGCATCATTGCATGTATGCAAGTAACAAGGAACACATCTGTCCCACTGCTTACATGATTACACTGTGGTTTTTCTTAAAGACACAAACAGATTTGTTTTCCAAAGAGACAAACTATTTATTTGCCTTAATGACTTTCTTAGGTGCCCTCTGCATTTTATTTTTTTTACATAGACATGCAACTTTACAGGAACAAGACAGATTTATTCACTTTTTTCTTTCATTCAAATGTTTTTTTCCTGTTATTTGGATGTATTACATTTGTCCAACTATAAGCAGATTAAAGTAATACAAGAGCATGTGTCTCCTCCTCCCCCTGTCTATTTATATAACATATCTACAAATACTTTCTGTTTATTGAGTAGCCTTTTCTCTGGCTGTGAGGTATTTTTTTCTCCTCCCTAAAATCGAGGAAGCAAAAACATCTTACAGTAAAAGCAAAGCGATCAAACTCTACAATCACAAAGATAGTGCTAAATGAGCAAAGCGTAAAGGTACCAACAACCGCATTTATCTGCTTCTACCCACAAAATTAACTACTGATTTTTTTTTCAATTTACGTCAACAGGAATCACAATAAAATCACCAAGACAGAAAAATTTCTACAGTCACCATCTCTTTGAACAGCCTCTAAAAAATGGCAAAGCAAAACAAGTTGAAGGAGTACAACCTGCAATGACCGGTGACACTTGAGTGGTCTGCCCTGTAACAGCTTTACTATTGATTGGTTTTGCAAAGATCAGCTTGGTGATCACTGGGCCAGAAGTTGGGGTTCGGGTCTTCTTTGCAATCTGAAAGATGGAGGAAAAAAAGATCTAAAGTAACTTGAGCATTTGGGATCTAAATTAGCGTATTGATAAGTACATTAGAAAATAAAAAGGGCAATATTTCCACACATAGACAACTTTTTCTCACGTTTCACCTCCATTTCTGACAATGGAGAGAACTGGGATTTCATCCATGCCACTTTAGAAAACCAGCCAAAGCAGGATAGCCAAATCCCTTACAGCTTTTTCGTAAGATATCTCTCTGTGCAAACATACCTCACCTGCAAGACCCTGAAATTATTTCTTACATGCTGTTTGTCTATATAAAAACGTTAAAATTAAATGCACAACCCTCAATATTTGACGCTTTAAAAAAAGTAAAATATCTGTCAGATAACCAGAACAAAACTTGTCCCTTGAGGGATTTAAATGACAACTACTGCTCTGAAAGATCTCTTCACCTATTCTGACATGGCAGCAGGCTTTTACCCTGCAAACGGGCAAACAGCCTTCTGCAACAGTTCTCAAAAAGGACATGCATCATCAGTCCTTGGAAGTTTTGGGTAGTCATTAGCCAAGAACAAATCCGTTGACTACATCCAGGTACAAGAGGATGTTTTTTTCTTCCATGATGCAGCCTCCCAAAACACAGCTGAACCAGGATCATGTACATGCAATTCAATCAGACATAAAAATTTCAAGGTGAAGTGTTATAAGCAAGGTTTTAAAGTCTTAAAAAAAAAAAAAACTTAAACAAGACTTTTTCCTTTTTTCCATACCGATAGAAGTTAACTGTCAGATGCATTTATCCTACTAGCTTCTATACACCTGAATCCAGCTGGTGAACAGTTCAGTTAAGAGGATGACTTCTTTCAAAGACCGTTTTGACCTGTCCACTGCAGAGGCTGCCTGCAGATGTGGACTGTCACTAGAATCTTCCTTGAGTCAAAGTGAGCAGACTGGAAAGCATTACTGAAGTCCGTATGCTTACCCACCCCACAGGTTAGGCCCATAACGCCGCCTTCTACCACATATGCCAAGCTACATCCTGCTAATTACAGCAGTATCAGAGAGTCAAAACATTGGCATCCATGTGGGTAGACACCTCTCAAAGACGCAGAACTGCCTTTGTTACTCAAGTTCTTAACTGGAGAAATCTCACTGATGTGTAAAGATACAGAGCTGACAGCTTCTTTTAACAGCCTGAGAACATTGTCAGCGCTTAAATGAAGCAGTTGAGTAGGCTGGATGTTACAGTTTCCTACACAAACCCCTATTTATGCAATTTGCTGACTGAAAACACCTCTTTTACAGCAGAGTAACACCAAAACATTCGAAGTATTCAGTAGAACATAACAAATTCCCCTTGCAATAAGCAGCTCTGACACCAGTGTCAGGCAGTGTCAGAAAACAGGCCTCATTTAAAGGAAGCCATGTGTTACTCCAATGAAAGCTCTACCTCAGACTATTGGCAGGTGAAGGTCATTTGCCCCAGTATGCTGCACCCAGGCCTTACTAACTGCTTTATAGGTGGCATACAATAGTCAAGGCTTAAAATGAAACTGAGAAGAAAAAAACCCCACTCTTTGTAAATACATTACTTAAAACCTTGAAACATAGGTTGTTTGATGAAGCAAGCTTCATTCAAAGTCCAGTTTTGAAATTTAACTTGAAGCCATTTTACCATTTCAAGGATGTGGGTCTCAGCACATAAACAGATGATAGATAAGCAGACATTTTATCAGCAATTTTAAAAATTTCCACACATTTTAACTTCTGATCAATACCCCACATTTCATCTGCTGGATTGGAGATTTCCGTTCTGCTGAAATTAACCTTACCCTGCCATTGTAACTCAACTGCTATTGCTTTTATTCTTTGAAGAAAGGGCAAAGTCTGGCTCAGAACATGATCAACATCCAACAGCAACAGCCACCTCTGAACAACAGCAATTGTTTCCCAGTAACAGTCAGTGGGCATGCTTAGATGACTTACATGAATACATGCAAAATACTAGCTAGCTGTTAACATGAAATATTTCAGAAAAAAAATTGTAAAAACCCCAAACTGATAGTTGGTCAAGACAAGTAGCCCTGCTTTCCTCAGACTCAACTTGCAATATCCTCCTTAGATAAATTTCCCCATGCTTTTGGGATGAACTGTTCGTCTGCTAAGAATGAGGTTTAACAAACAAGTGAATCCCTTCAGGGCTCAGGAAACAGGGCAAAACTCAGATGTCATTTGTTATAGGTGAGGAACAGCCCTTGGCTCCCAAATGCATGCGGTGTACTCCTGCCCTTACTTGGGAGACCTTCTAGAGGTTTTTGCCACTGGAGCTGATAACCTCAGTAACACGTGAGAGCCTTCTAGGCATCAGTGGGAGACTTGCTAGCCATTTCAGTAGAGACTGGAGAAGCCAGGGAGATAATCCAGATGACAGACTGCCCCTTTGATGCTTCAGAAAGAGCAATTTCTCTGGAGCCCTCTGCCATTGCCTGTACGATGACCAGAAGCTTAGTATTATTCCTCTGCCTATGCAAGCTAAGCCCCTGCAAAGCCCCTACAACAGTAAGTAAGGAGAACTGAAGAGAGCTCTTTGTCATCTAATCTTTCACCATTTCAGTTTTCATCATCAAGTTGAACTGCTGTGCTGCCCTGCATCTGAAATACTCAATTCAAAGCTACAAGAGACAAGTTACACAAGACCCATGGGAGGCCTGATGGCATTCACAGGTTCCTTTTCCACTTACTGGAAGGTTAAGAAACTTGTTCAAGATGATGGGGTAAACACATGACTTCATTTGCTAAGCCAGGGACTCAATGAGTTGGTTACCTCCCCTGTCATCCATGATAGGGAGACCATGAATCATACAATGGTTTAGGTTGGAAGGGATCTTAAAGATCATTTAGTTCACACCCTCTGCCATGGGCAGGCATATCTCCCAGTAGATGCTCAAAGCCCCATCCAGCTTAGTCTTGAATACTTCCAGGGATGGGGCCATGAGGGCCCTTAGAGTGAAAAATTTCTTCCTGATCTCTAATCTAAATCTATGCCCTTCCAGTTTGAAGCCATTACTCCTTGTCCTATCACTACCTGCCCTTGTAAAAACTCCCTCTCCAGCTTTCTTCTAGGCATCCTTTAAGTACTGGAAGACTGCTTATAAGGTCTCCCCAGAGCCTTCTCTTCTCCAGGCTGAACAACCCTAACTCTCTCAGCCTGTTTTCATAGGAGAGGTGCTCCAGCCCTATCATCATCTTTGTGGTCCTCTTCTGGACCCATTCCTATAGGCCCTCATCCAATCTCTCACGTAGCCTCATATATCCCTCTGATACTTTAGTACAGGGAAAAGCACTGTCTGGGAAGTGCTAAAGTAGTCATCTTCCTTGCAGTACTGGCTATTTATAACCAATTGAATATTGCCTTATTTTCTTTTCTACTTCGTCCTCTCCTCATAGGAAAAAAGGAATGCCAGGTGTTAACAATTCATTCTGTTTTGCAAATTAAAGCAACATTTTAATAAAAAGACCACAACAAATAAATTTACTCAAACTGCAATTAAATAGATTTGTAAATAGATGCAAGTCAATTTGTAACAACTTCTATTAAGGAACCTGTAGAATTCCTAATGACAAACAGCAGAGGTCAGTTGCCAAGTCACTGCATTTCAGTCACTGACGGTACAGGTCGTCTCGTGAAAGCAAGAGCACATCACAGCCAAGTAATTCTCCTCAGTTTCTTGTATCTGTCACTTGGCAGCATGTAACTGAAGCCAAGTAACAGGAATTGATCCACTCTTAAATGTTCCCATTTAGTCAAGAGCAGAGGCTTTTTTAATAGCTATAGTGACAACCATATCATTAATAATCAAGGCACAAAAATAAAAGTCACTTAAGAAAATTGATATGCTTCAAACAGCCATTATTAAACATGTTTTACACAGATATAATGTAGCAACCAAAAAAGGAAAAAGCAAAAAAAAATAACCAGTGCATGGATCATCTGCAGCTTTAAAACAAATAATCTTGAGAGTTGCTCCCATTTGCTTGCCTTGAACTACCAGTTGGGGAATTTACCATTTGGCTAATAACATGCTTATAAGTTTGACATTTTTCATGTGCAGCAAATCAGATGTATTAGCATACTTAGTTTAATTTCTCATTTCATTTAGACTTTAAAATGTATTATTTCCATCATAACCTGCATTGAGTTTACTTTCCCTTCACTTTCATAAGGTCTTATTTCCGTCTCACTGCCAACTGGAACAAAGTAATCACATTTAGTTCTGTCATATACCAGATGAAAATCAGATGCTTTGGGTCATAACCCAAGTGTTGTCAACACATTTTGAGATCCCAGCAGATTTTCTGTGGTTTCAAATATCTCAAGGTCCATGCCAGCGACTGGGAACAAGATCTTGAAGCATCCACCTTACGACAGCATCTAGTCCACCAGTGTCTATTAACAAGCTTAACAAAATTTGAGTCAGACAATATATACCTTTTTGTTCTTTTTCAAATGCTGGAAGATTTTTCAGAGAGTTTATTAAAAAAACCCTAAACATAATAGGCAGGAGCTACTCTTTCATAAAGGAGAAGGCAGCATACACTTTGAATAAAGAACAAGAGGCATATAGAGTTCAATCCAGTCTTCCTGAAAGCATGTATAATTTACTTTTATAGAATGAAAATAATGGGAAAATTCTCTTCAATTTACTGAATTTTAATAGCTGACTTTCTCTGAGGCAAATCTTAAGCTTCTAGACAGTAGCTAGAGGTAAAAGGGCATAAAGTGGTAAATGCATTCACAGATGAAAGCCTGGGCTAAGAGCAGCAATAAATGCAAAGGCTGAAAGTAACTGTGTGTCAGCCAGTGAAGGAAGTGGACAACAATTGCAGCAACAAAATTGTCTTTAAGATGTTTCACCAGCGTAACTCACTTTACCTGCACTGTTTTTAATTGCTGGGTCTGCAAAACAGAAGGCTGGGCCGCAGTATTTATCAGCTGATTTCCTTGTGTCAAAGCTGAGACACCAACAACAGGTTTCACTTCTGGCCGACCTCCAATAACAACTTTGATCTGCTGGCCTTGTACCTTGGAGTCTCCACCTTGGGCTTGGGATGTTGCCTTCTGCGCTTGTGGGAGTTGGCTGTGGGGTAAGGCTAAAACAATAGGCTGGCCAGACTTGCCCAAAGTTGTTACAATTAGCTTTTGCCCATCTGGTTTAATACTCTGATTCCCTATTTTAATATCGGCGGTCTTGTTCAGAACAATTTGATTGGCTGATATAGTGACAGGTGTCTGAGCACCAAGTTTATGGAGGCCACTTGGAAATGTAGGCTTTACTATTGCATTCACATCAGTTTTTAGGGTTGTGGTGTTCGCTGTCACACTGTCTGAGTGATTGCTGGGTGCAGTTACTGATTCTGTGGTGACTGTGTCCGCAGTAGGAGCTGAGGAGTCACTGTTGGATCTTATGTTCACTATTTCTTCCAGTTCTGTTTCCATGGGAATAGAATCTGCCATCGGGGAGGACACAATAACTGCCTCGATGCTGTCGTCTTCCACCAGAGTTATACCAGTGTCCATTATTTCCTCAGGGAGCAAGCTGTTGACTTCTGCTGAAACCACCTCCATTTTAGCAGTCGTGGCAACGATGACTGGAACAAGTACTGCAATAATATTTTAAAGCATTATTAGCTTTCAGAAAACATACATTTTCAAAGCTTTATGAATAATATTACTAAAGAAGAAAATATAATTGCAGAAGTTTGTTGGGTTTTTTTTTTTCAGACTGAAGGTATTGTACATGCATGGGAGGGATAAGGAAAAAATTATCAAAACATAACACAGTAAGCTGAATTTACTCTCAGTAAGAATTTATGTTAAACCTCTTTGGCATCACCCATTGAAGTCAAACAGAAGCACTGACTTGCTGTGGATTACCAGTCCATATAGTGCACAAAGAAGTTGTGCTCCCCCCACCAAGATGCAAGCACCTTGTTCACAGACATTTAAGCTTACTGAAATATAAAGCAAGAGTTAAACCACTTCAAAAAAATCAAACATATAATAATGTCAACATTAATTAGCTGGTTATCTTGCCTCAAGAGACTTGCTAGCCATCCCAGATGCAACAGGTTCATTTTTGCCAAATTCTCATTTTGGAAATCTCAGAAAAATTGACAGCTGTCTACTGATGGGCTTTAACAATCCCACAAGCTAAATCAATAGCCTACCTACCCCAGGACCAAGCCAAAGCCCTGCCCTTCCAAGATGAACAGATAATTCCTCTATACTGGTGGAAAGAGCAGCTCAATATTCCACACCCCCCTCAATACTCATAAACCAAATACCCATTTGAAAGAAAAACAGATTTAAGCTTACTAATAAGACCGACCAATTTATATTAAAAAAGCCTACAGATTCAAAGCCACTTCACACTTGAGGAGCTTTAAAGACGTTGCTGGAAATGGTCACATTCCCACTTAAAACTGTATCACTGTCGGAGGCTGAAAACAGATCAGTTTAAAAAGGCATTTTCCCCAATTGCTGTCACTCTCAGGTTGTGTGGGCACTGGTCAGGCGAGCACACTATGTGGGTATGTGCATACACTCTTGAGTACTCATTATGAACTCAAGAGGACAGGATCCTTCCTACTTGCTAGGAAAAGCAGAGCTGGGTGGGCTTTGAGCAACCTGATCTAGTGGAAGGTGTCCTTACCCACTACAGGGGGGTTGGAACAAGATGAGGAACCGTTACATGACCGTACTAAGCAACATTCTTAACTAAGGAACTGTGCCCACTGAAAACATTGACCAAATGCCGAGGCGACACCAATTCCTCTGGAGTCATTGTGGCTCCACCTTGCACAGCAGCTAACTACAGAACAGCTGCGTACCACCCATGAAGAAGCATGGTAAAAAAAACCCTGCCATAGTCTACCTAGTTCCCATGCCAAGCTCAATAGGCTGTGCTGGAGCAGTCCATGACCTTGCCGATTGTGAACGGGTGCCATCCTGATTCCCCTCACTCCAGAGTACAAGCCGTATCAAACTGCCATGATACTCAAGAAGACTGAGCTGTGAAATAACTTGTTCAGATGACCAACAATCAAACTCACACACAGAGCACTTACTGGCAGGTATTTGAAGATACAAAGTACGAAGTTATCTGATGTCACTGCCAGAAATACCTCCTTTGGAAAGCACTTGTCCCAAAGTACTGCTAGTACAGCTTGCAGTGATGCCAGCCTGGGTAACTGGGACTAAACAAAACAGCTTACTCTTAAGGACACATCAGTAACAGTATCGCATTAATGTCTTAAAGTCAAATTAGTTAACTCATGCAAGTTTACACAAAAATAGGAATAGTAAAAGCAGACTGTTTCAGCAAATAAGGCCACTAGCTCTCCTCCAGAGCTGTATTGCTTTATCGTCTCCTCATCAGCCTGCATGGGCTTGTGTATTAGATCTTACAACTTCGAACTCTTTCAGACACACACCACCCCAGCCCCTCTTGTTCTACACTGACAAGCACAAGGGGCTTGGATCCAGAAGTCAGACTCCTAGGGCCAACCCCAATCCACATAATGGTTGCTTCCATGTTTGAAAAGGAGGGAATCATCTAAATCAGACAGTGGAAAAATTATCAGATTCAGTAATGACAAATAATTTTAAATTACTTGCTTTTGGTGTGAATTTGTATATGCTATTCCCTAAAACAAAGGTCATTCTTAGTATTTTAACAGTATGACCATGAAGTATTTACAGATATTTGACTATTCATACAGTTCAACAGTTATTTATATTCTTCATTCTTACCATTTAGTTGTGTTACAAAGCTGTAAATGGTTATTAAATACCCATATCTAGTTGAAAGGATATTTATATTCAAATACATGGAGTTTTAAACAGCATTCTGACTTAAAAAAAACCCCAAAACACTTCCAAGTCAGAATGCAGAAGGAAAAGAAATACAGTATATCAAGTCTGGAATCAGAAACCAACACGATAAGAGAAAATGATTATGCACGGTTACTGGATTAACAGTTTATTGTTGTCACATTAGAAAGTTGTAAAATTATGAGACCTAATAATTGTAAAGTTGGCTTCCATGAATGTATTCAGGCTAATGTCATCAACAACAGCAAGAAAAGAATCACAATGCATCCCCCTTGTTCTATTTCTTCATAGCTTATTGGACACGGTGCATGAAATGCAACAATGAAAATCTCATTCAAGCTATATGAGAGGCTGCTCTCAAAGGCAGCTTCAACATCCCAGCAGATTTTATTTCTAGGTATTTAGCCAGGATTTCTCAACAGTTCATCTATTTGGTTTTTCCTAATGCTTTTATACCAAACACACACTGCTTCCATTTTCCCAGCTCCTCTATTACAGTGATTTCCAAAGTAAAAGCATGACAGCCTCTTTTAAGATTCTAACAGCTTTAAGATCTTCTAGACAGGGTAGAAAATTATGCTGTTTAAAAAAGACTTGAAAGTTTCATTAATTTCAGCAATTATGCTTTGAAAAAAAAAAAAAAACCAACCTGAAAAAGTAATATAAAGAGACATGATGAACCACAAAACAATCTGTACCCCCCAAGAGGTCACCACTGGATTGACGGCTCAGGTGACAAGTCACATGGACATGTCTAGCATATGTGAAAATAGTTACTACATCACGAATCACAAGAAGATGAAATATGACCATATATTCATTATTACAATTTTCTTCCTGAGGGATATAACACAGGATACAGTTTTGCAGCTCTCAAAGAACAGAAAATCAGAATCCTTGCATTAAGTGACTTATGAGCATCTCCACAGACCCTTGTTGCCACAAAAGCCCAAGTCTTTTCCAAAGATCAATAAAGTTAAGATGATGTAATTAGCTTTTAAGAGAACCAAGGTGTATACCTAATAATTTGTGAAATGGTAGGGAGGCAGTAAATCCCTTGATACTGCAACTAAGTCGAGGGGAGAGAGGAATGAGGCTGAAAACAAGGGTCAGATGAACGGCAGAAGTAATAGTGGACAACCTAACAGTCAACTGTTCATTGCAAGTTCACACAAATGGGGTTGAGGGGAAAGCAAAATACTACAGTATAGTCAGTGAGCCAATACAAAAGGGTAACATTTAGCATTCCCTTTGCAGAGACAAGGATGTGACAACACCATCACTTCTTTTTGAAATGAAAGTTGAGCAGGGTACTGTCACAGGCTATGGCTCAGATTTGGGGATTTTATAACTAAAAAAATCCCACAATATTTATATGAAGTTATAGTCATAAACCCAGCATATTTCTCTTAACTAGTAAAGGTTTTAAAATGTCATTTATTTAATTCCTAAATCAATTCATTAGAACAAAAGCAAGAGCAGGAAGCACAGGAAATACAGAATGGATCTATGATGATTTATCTGAGAAGCACAAGATGCTGTCAGCCACAAGCAATGAAAATTTAGGTGCTAGAACGCTTTTCATATGTTTCAGCTTCTGCTTATCTGCCCTCTCCAATAGTGGCAATATCCAGAAGGCTGCCAAGCTGAAAAAAATCCAGTTTTTTTGGTCTTAATATTTAGACAGTTTAAAATTACAAGACTTCGAGTAGTTGGAAGCTGCCACAACAGAAACCCAAGAACAATGTAGTGGGAACACTGCAGTAGCAATTCATTCACCTGCTCCTGCTCCCCTTCCTAATCTACCAGCTCTTAGGATGGAGGGAAAAAGGCATCTTGCAATTATTCAACCAAAGTTACTAATGCTGCTATCATTGACAAAATATTGACAAGGACAGATAAACCACAAAGAGCCAAAAACGCCAGAGGAACTAACAGAAGATGTTCTTTGCAGGGATGCTGTAAATAAAAAAAAAAAAAAACAAACCTTACCTAGTTTTCAAAAATTTATGCCTTATCTTCAGAACAGAGAAGTTTTGACAACATATTGATATGAAATACATTTCCTTAACCACAAAAATCTTTAGTTGATAATAGCCGAAGCTTTAGAATCGAAGCACGCAACACAAACCCATCTTCCTCCACAGCCACTGTTACAAATATACTTTAAAACTCAGCTGTCCTATGACCTGTAGCTGTTTTCTTCACATCAAAATTAATTCTCACATACAAGGGATCACAGCATGCTACTGCAGAAATTAGATTTATACACACCAAGTACTAAAAGCAATTTTTACAATCAAACTAAGTCCCTAGGTATAATACATAACTAAAAAGTCACAGAGAACCTTTCAGGCAAAGCAGAGGTTAGAGAAAGAGGAAAAAAAAACACAACTAAATTTTGGATGAAAGCAGAATGTTATACAAAATGTAAATGTTTGAATTATATTACACATACATGTGAGTGCATTGTTTGCTAGAAAACCAGCACTTTAAACCACACAAATATCTAACTCTGGACTGAACAACTCCCTTTTCACCACAAGGAAAAACACTATTTTGCCAAATGTAACCATGGATTACAAAACAAGATTAGTGTGGAAGAGCATTCTAGCCATTGTGAGGTACTGAGCAGCATTACAGAGAAAAACCACCCAAGCCAACAACAAAGCAACCCAAAAACATGCCAAGCACTCACCCAAAATTATTAGTATCCAGGCTAAATCACTTAAAGACCAAATTACTTTTCCATGCACGTCTCAGAGATGCTCCCTAGCTCTCATGTTAAATGTCCCTTAAGAAGAGGGCAGAACTACCATTTTACTAATATTAGTCTGCATTTCAAATTTGGATATCCATCTCAACCATCAGTCAACACCTTCAGCGTTTGCTATTTGTGGCTCACAGCAAGCTAGAAACTTAGACTTCCATGTTGTTCTGAAGATGGACAAGGATCAGAAAGGTGATGATAAATCTGCTTCTTGAGAACTACTTAGTGCCCTGTAAAGGGTCTAATCCTCACCAGTGCTAACTAAGTAAATTAAAGAGTGCACTAAAAGAGCAAAGGCATTAATATTATGCAAACACTGCCCACTGATCTGTGTGATGTTCTACAGAAGAACATTGATGGGGTAGATTTTTCAAATAATCAACTCTTACAGGCCAAGAGGCCAGAAACATTGTAGCAATTAAGATAGCCATTTATGCTCTGATTCCCAACAAATGCATGTTGTCAACCACAGAAAGATATTCAATGCACATCTGTACATCCTCCTTTCCTCTTAAAAAGGAGCGTTGAAAGCAATTTTATCATTGTAAAGTTAGTCTTGAACATTGCTTGATTAGAACACACCTTACTTAAAGCACCTTTCCTGGAAAGAACTGGAAATAGCATTCATTGCAGCAGAACACTTCAAAGCAACTCCGTTTGCTTCCTGTAACTGGAAACAAGTGTGCTACTTTCAAGCAGTTTCATGCAAACTAAAAATAAAATAGAAACCAAAAATCAGAACATTTCCCTTCACCCTTCCCTTGGTTTGCATCCCAGTTTCAGGATTTTCACCACATAGAGTAAAACAAGAGCTCAAAACTACACAAGTGTTATTATGATTATTAAACACATTCTGAAGGTGAACAAACTAACATTTGGGTTTCAGGATGCCAGGGCCCCTACATTTAATGAAGCATTTTTAACCTTATGCTCTATGCAAACTTTGTGGTGAGACCAGAAGAAATAACCCCTAAAATAACTTCAAATTATTTTATTTCCTGTAGTGTTTAGGAGGCCAAAATTAAAGCATTAAGAATCTGAAGTTGATATATATGAACATATATGATATATATAATGAATATATATGTAGTGAACTTGACTGAAAAAACCCCACAAAACAGCTTAACAAATATGAAGACTACTTATCAGTAGGCCCAGCAAACACAGATTTCTGTCTTTTAAATATAGCTTGAAATAAAGGTCCTGCTTTTTCCAGAAGCCTCTTGAATGTGGGGCTACAGAATAATTCAAAACACATAGTGATATCCCACCAAGAACACTTACAAACAACGCATGAAAACTGCCATCGTAGGCTTGATAACAAGTTCCCCATAGACTTTTAACGGGTGTTATCATATTGGGCACCTTTTAAGATTAGGCTTGCTGCCAGAAATTTCAGCAAGACTTCATTTTAGCACTGCAGTTATGAGCAAAGGTTAATCACAAGAGAACTGTAACCTACCAGTTTTATTGAGACTTTGCAAATTAGGAAGACAATGATTACACAGTACATTTCATGTGTACTTCAGTGTGCAGCCCAGTCAGAAGGTACAGTACCTGAAGTTCCTAACAACCGAAACAAAAATGCACTCAACACTGATTTCAGTGGGTGTTTCATTTCCAAAAGCATGCTAACATGACACAGAAAAGCATTTTATCCTAAAAAACTTTAATTCCTTATGTGTCTTATGCAATCACATGATTCTTTTCAGCATTAAAAGAATGCAGAGATGAAAATCAGACAAGAATCTAAGACTATAAACTGCAATGCTTTCAGGGTAGTACTATCAAGATTTGGACAGCACTGAAAACTGTTATGGCCACTCTTGCTTTTTAAATTTAGCCTTGAAATCCAAGTGGGCTTTCTTCATTTTTGAGTCCAAGCAAGCATAGAAGGAAAAGCAAAAATAGCTCAAACAGCTACGTTGCAGTGATTCACCAGAAAACATGCATTTAGCTGCAGATCCCAGCAACTCTACCAGCCTTAAACATGATGACACTTAACAAGTACAGAATAAATTTACTTGCAGAAGGACTTAGCTGAAGATAAGTAGCTTGCCTGCAGGCAAACTGTGACTTGGTTGGTCAAAACACACTATTACCCCTTTCCACTTTAACCTCTAGGGAAAGCACTTCCATATTCCTTTTGGGGAAATCTTATTTAAATAACCAGGACTATGCAATAGTTGACTGGCTTTTGTGCAAAAAAAAAAAAATAAAATTCCACATTAAGATTGAGTCAAGAGATTAATTCAATAGAAGAAATGGGAATTTCAGTGAAATCATCATTTCTGCTCCCACAATCACGTGGGCCACTTCAAACACAGGCTTCTGAGACCTCTGAAGTCTAATTTATCATAACACAGAAGGTTTAAAAACTTCTGAAACACAAACCACTAAGTTTCATTAGGTGTACATAAAAAACCCAACAGTTAAGCTTTCGGATAAACACCCCCTCAGAAAAATAATCGTACAGACAGGACTAGCCAAAGAGAGGCATTTCGGTGACTAGGACCACACAGTGTATCTTGCAATCTTTGTTTTCAGTATCCTGAAAGTAACACAGACATATCTACTGTATCTTACCGGGTCCCTGGAGATGCTTTATTCCAGAGAGCATACCAAGGCCACCTGGAAGGAAAAGTTCTTTGCATGCACCCTCTGTGCTGCTCAATACATCCCTTTTTGTTCTTAAAGGACATCCTTTCTATGACTTCCATGGCAAACACACTTCACCACCAGATCAACAAGTCACCACTGCACTGTCTGAGATCAAACGGATACAGAAGGCTCATCTCATTCTCAGAATTAATAAGACAGGAAACAATTATATGCAAAGTCATAATTGTGTTGTTTCTCCATGGAAGTAGTTTTCCTTTTTTATGTTGCAGGATCCCCTAGTTTATAGCTTCTCTCTTTACTACATCTAAGACAACTCTGTATACACAAAAGAAGCTTTTCCCAACTGTCAATTTATAATTTTGGGAACTGGAGTGTTACTATATATGACAGGATACTGAAGCTGGCCTGTATCCACTTTTCATTTAATGCTAAAGTATGGGTCCCCTAGTCAATAGCTACACTGTGTTAAAGCATCACATAACCACAATAAGCTGGATGCACCTGAATAAGAGGATGTCTTAGCACCGTAGCAAGTTCCCTCAGAATCCAGCTCAGGACACAAACCTAAACAGCTGTGTCAAACTGTACAGTCTATCATAAACAATTAAGCAGCAGCAATATGACTTATAAATTACAATTGGATGAGTTTGTACAAAACTGCATAGCATCTGTATTGTCAAGGGTAGTCTGTGTTCTTCTCATTTGGACAAAAAAGATAATTATCTTCCCAGGACAAAGCTTATTTTGTAGCCATAAACAAATATTAGAAGCAGAAGCAAAGATAACAACTTGTGATTACAAAGTCATTAAGAATTTTTGTTAAGGATACAGCACAGCAAACTTGTCAAAAGTTCTTATCAAACCTATGCATTTTTTCCTGACAATACAAAAACTAACCTTCCCATTCAAGAAAGAGAATAAGCTTTTTCCCCAGTATTTCCAGTAGCAAAGCTCAAAATTTACAAAACCCTCCCTCTTTCATGTTTTCTACTTCTCTCCTGGAAGAATCCATAGTTCATATGCAATTTTTAATTTTTTTTCTTTACAGGAACCTCTGCTGATGTCATTGTAGGTTGACTGCAGACTTGTTCATCCCTCTGCAGCAGCCAGTATGCAGCATCGTCACCAGAACTTTTCTTTGCAAGCAGAAAAAAATCCACTTTTCATTTAATGTTTCATACGTCAACCCAGCAAACAGAAGAAACTTATTTCAATAAAAGAATACACTGCATAAAAACACAAGGCTCACAGTTCCCCACAGATCCACAGATTGACTGCTTGCTAGTGCAAGTAACATAGAACATCTACGTGTGCAAAGCAGAAATAAGCTACAGTTAAGAAGGCAAAGGTCACTTGTTTGCCTAAGTTGATTTCAAAGAAAAAAAAAAAAAAAAAGTATGTACAAGCACACATCAACTATTCCAGGCAACTGACACTCACAAAGATCAATGGCACAAGAAGATAGCAAATGCACTTAACACAGAATGGTTTGGGTTGGAAGGGACCTTCAAGATCATCTAGTTCCAACCTCCACTACACTTTCCACTACATCAGGTTGCTCAAAGCCCCATCCAGCCTGGCCTTAAACACTTCCAGGGATGGGGCATCCACAGCTCCCCTGGGCAACCTCTTCCACCATCTCACCACCCTCGGAGTAAATAATTGCTTCTCAATATCCACTCTAAATTTGCCCTCTTTCAAACTGTTACCCCTTATCCTATTATTACACTTCTTGATAAAGAGTCCCTCCCCATTTTTCCTGTCAGCCCCCTGGAAGGCCACTAAGTTCTTAAACTCTTGACACTAAACACGGTTTCTCTCATTTGCTAGAAAAGCCTTCACAGAAACATATGTATGCCTAAGATTTGTCCCATACTGCTCTTATATTATCAAACAACACACCACAACTGCATGTAGGTGATCTTCCTGTACTACAATTCTCCTAATTAATTGCCATCTTTCAATTTTGCTACCATTTCAATAATGGGTAAAATATTGTCATTCATTTTAAGCATTCCCCATTTTCTTACTCTGACGGCCTACATTGTCTCTAAAATTGATAGGGTTTTTTTTGCTGTGAAGCAAAGAATTACAAAAAAATCACTCAGCATGGCATTTTTTCAACAGTCCTTTGTTTAAGCTAGAGCTTGCGTTATAAAACATCATGAAACAAAAAAAAAGAGCTTCATCTGTATAAAAAGCTATCATTAACAAAGGTAAGGGGAAAAATTAATCATCTAAGACTGCAAACTCACTTTGTTTGCATATGTAACAGCAGAGTGAAAGCAAATTGTTTTAACACAGTAAAAGAATATACACATGGAACACAGACCAAATTGTTTCCATTCTCTTTCCCATTCTGTACAGAAGACAAGAAATTGAGGCAGCTTGTCTGCAATGCTTCCCAGAAAATCATGGTAATACATTTATCAAATGTATCAATACCAGTAACAAACTATATCAAGAAAAAAAGGCCCAACCTTAGTCCTTATCAAGTGCTGAAGACACAACTAGCTAAGTATCCACTCTTTTTTCATAGATTACAAGGAATACTAAGAAAATATCAGGTGTTCCTCACTGCAAATTTAACTATCTATAGACAAAAATTCAAAGTAATAGTTCCCAAGGCAACCATAATTCACCCAACCAATGTAGATCCCCTCCCATGACTCTACATTCTGTTAAGTGAAGGCTCCCTACGTGACACACCATACGCACGATGGTGTGCAGTGTATCAGAGTAATGGGCAAGGTACACAAGTTAGCAACTCATATGTGTTTAAAGTAACAGTTATCAAGTGATACAGACATGAGATATTCACATTACACAGCTAAGGTTTTTTGGTGGGGTTATTTTACATGGGAAGAAGGATTAAGCTCATGTCACCATGGCCATATTTATAATACAGGATCTAGCTGTCTTCCTCTTAAGACTAGCTGGACGGGCAAAAAAAAAAACAAAAACACAAAACCACAAAACAAACCCAACCACTTGCCCATGTACCAGTTATGAGGAGATCCTTCTTCCCTTGGATAGTTCTGGATAATTTAAACTTCCGCCATTAATTTTAAAAGGAAAACCAACAGCTAAAAAACCTTATCTGTCAACACAATGGTAATTACATACTAATAAAACCTGCTATAGTTTTTTAGTATTTATTGTGAAAAACATTCTAGCAATATCTTTATTGCACTGTTGTTTCATATAGTACCCTTTGCTACTTTGACCACCGTGTGCACATGATCAGCAGCATTACTTTCCTTGTACTTCAACTCCCTGTGCACAACCAACACTAATGCCAAAGCTCTCCTGTCCTCCTATGGCACCTGCCTATTCATTTTCATACAAACATTTTTCCTCCTCCTAACAAACATTTATATAGCTGCAAGGGCAGCCCAGATGAAGCTGGGTTAAAGCCAGCCATCCAAACCAAACTGTGTGCTATTGTGGAGAAAGGCCTCCTTTCTCCATGCTGCTGATGCTGCAGCACGGTTGAACCAGGTTGAACACTGGTGTTCAACCCAGGAAGAAAACTCCACAAGTAGTGAGCAAATTCTGGTGGGTCAGTGTGCTGAGATAGTTCAGTTCAAAGTCTATGAGCACCAGCACAGCATCAAGGAACCGCATCACAGCCAGGAGGGTCAGGGGGCTGCGGAAACCCCGGAACCACTCTCCCCTCCCAGCTCAGCATTTTTACCCCTTGCATAGAGGAATGGTGAAGAGTACAATCAAGTCTTTCAGTGGTGGCAGAACACTAGATTTCAGGCCTTTTTGTGTAGCATCACTCCAATCTAGAACAAAATCCCAGTGAATTTTAATGCATATCAATCTTTAACTGTGGTCTATGCATAGATGCTGATGTGCTTACTAAACACAAGAGAAGGGAAAAGCATGGAAGATGAAGAAGGTCCCAGGGAAGAGCAGAACCATCTCCCTCATCAGCAAAGCCGCAACAAGCTGTATTATAGCAGTACATAGCAACGTCTTCTCCTAAATAAACAGAAAAGTAACATTTAGGAAAAAAACCTACTGAAAGCAAGTACAAAACTATGAAAGCTGTCAGGAAAGCTCTACCCATATTAACAACTAAATATATTTTAAACCAGAAAACTTTCCCTTGGTTGCAGATTATGTCTCCTGTTTCATTCAAATATTTGTGGGGCAGAGCAGATTAAGCAATGTAGGCAGACCCAAGACCACTGAGAACTTTGTGATAAAAAAAAATAATATTAATAAAACAAACAAAAGACCAAGAAAACTCCCCTTTCACATGAACAGGATAATCTAACGAAGTTTCTAAAACTTTCTTCAGATAGGCTTCTTAAGTCCATAGCAGAAATTGCTGTTAATCCAAAGGAAGTAAAAAAAAACCCATCTGCCTGACTATAGAGATGGGGACTGGGTATGTTCCTGGAACTCACACGACAGATAGAGCAGAGCCCAAAAGGGTGTAACCTTCATGTGTCAAGCAACATGTTCAACTGAGGAAGTGCAGCTTGTGGAAGGAAACAACACACAAGCTGGAAAAGTTAAGGAGCCACTACTCCACATGCAGATCTGGAACATCAGAATGCTGAGTCTCTCGTATCACATAGCTATGCGCCCCCATCACTGATCAACGGATTATTCTGGCAGTCCCATTATTTGTCATGCAAGAAAAACATTTGTTTTCTAATGTTGTCAAGTGAGCAAGCCTTGTTACAGGCTGTACTGAAAGCCACGTGCTGCTTACCAGTTTTCCAAGCAACTGAGTAAACCTACTCAGATGTAAGGCCTGGAAAAAAACCTTGGAATCAAGAGCTCAAGAAACATTTCCAGCTTCTTATTGGGTGCTCCTGCAGCTATGAATAAAAAAAACAAAAACAAAAACAAAAAACCAACTCCAAACTAGCCACCATGAATGTGTCTCCTAGGTACTTTTTCCTAAATCCCACTGTCATGGTATACAAATTCTGTAGGATGTTATGATGTGGTTCTACCAGCATATGAAGTAAGAAAGCACTACCTCTATTGCACAGGAAGGGAACAGAAGTACAAGCAGGCCAAGTAACAGATAAGGAAGCACAGTTTGTTGCTGAAGCAGAAATCAAAACACACACACCTAATCCATGTTATTAGGGTTCCCACCGCATGAAATATTTTTCAATCAAGTGTAAGGGAGAAGAATCTAAGGGGCTTTGACTGTTTTTCAAAACCTAAAATAAAACCTATCCCAATGTACGGGAGATAATAATGTCTCTAGGGCTAAAATCTGATAACACTCTTCATCATCACATTTCAAATTTACCTGTCGTTAGCAGATACTCAATCTGAAACCAGATAAAGCTTTTTGAGAATTTTAGCTAAAACTTTCAGAGAATTCAGTGACAAACTATCTCAGCTTGGACATCACAGAAACATGAGCAATCCAAACAGCAGCAAACAGTTCTTGATACATGATCTGAACAATCAACGAACTTCTGAAACATAACAAACTTCTGAAACTTACCGCACTGCGTCAAGCATGAAGTACCTTTTTAACCCGTTACAGAAGCTGGGCTGTATTTTCTAACGCCCTCTCCAAAGCCAGCCTTTAAGAGAACTTGGCCTACAGAGCAATACAACCGTACATCTCTGTAGGGTGATACAAATCTGTACAAGGCATGCAACTAATAGTTACCACTTGCTGACCCATATGTGAACTGAATGTCTTAGGGAATATAAAAAAAATAAAATGCATTTTATTTTATGAACAGATTCCCCTGACAAAAGAAATATTCTCAGCTGATAACTCGCTACTCTTCTTCCCTCCGGTAACCCAAAAAGCTATTGTGAATAATATTGTCAGCTTTATGTAAACATTAGAGCAAAAATAATTCAGGAAGTTCTTTGTATTATTTTCTACAATAACTGCAATATATTTCAAGCAATTGTTCAGAAGGATGAACTTAATGAAAGGTCATTTAAATATCTGTTCTTTCTTCACTTGAAATCTTAAATCTGAGAGCCGTCCTCCTGTTCACACTATGTTCTAGTGGACCAGTTCACACGCTCTCAATGCCACAGTGCTTTCCACAACTCAAAACCTCTATACCAAATATTACATAATTAGTACATCATGTGCTTCAAAGACAAGGCCACAAATAATTAATAACACATTCTGACTGCCAATATGCCTCAAAGTCCAAAAGCAACGAAGAGAGAAGCTGAGACTGTCCCAGAATATGGTCCAGCTAAACTGACTTCGAACCCAGCGGCTGTCCGCAGCCGTACAGCGGCATTCTGAAGGCACAGGTACGCCCTCACACCTGGGTGAGTTAAGGAACCGTGGAAAACACCCTGTGCCGTTTCCACCGCACCCAGCGCCGCCGGCCAGAGCCCGAGAGAGCATCACCGCAGACAAAGACGGCGCGCCCTTACCCCGGACCAAGTCCGGCGCGGCCCCGTTAAGTCCTCAGAGGGCAGCCCGGTCCCCTCCGGCGGCCCACGCTGGCGACTTCGGCGAGGAGAGCGTCCTCGGGCCTACGCTAGCGGCTACCACGTCCCGCCACCACCACCACAGCGAGAGGCCCGGAACGGCACAGAACCGCCCGTCCCCGAAGGCACCCCAACACCCGATGCTGTGTTCCGTGGGCCAGAGAAGCCGGGAGCCGCCAACCCCGGGCCCGGCGAGGCGAGCCCCAGCTGCCGCGACAGTTGGTGTCGCGCGACGCCGGCAACGGACGCCCCCCTCACCACGACCGTTTACCCCCGTACGCCCCTCGGAACCTCACTTCATCGGCGGGTGGCGCGGGGGCAGCCGAGAGTTGCCGGGCTCCGTCAGAGGCCGCCACCGTATTTCGAAAGATCCGCCATTTTCACCCCGTCACCGCCGCCCCT
>VXBJ01003841.1:165824-437941 GCA_013400055.1 Nycticryphes semicollaris
GGAAGTTTGCGGCGCGCGAGGGGAACGGCGGTGGGTCGGCGAAGATGGCGGCCGCGGTGAGGCAGGATCTGGCGCAGCTGATGAACTCCAGCGGCTCTCACAAAGACTTGGCGGGCAAGTGAGTGTTGGCGCCGGTGTCCTCATGGTGGGGCGAGGGGGATGAGCGGCCGCTGAGGTTACGGCTGTTGGAGGAGTGGGTGGGGGGCTGCCGAGCCCTGGGCGAACGAGGCGGCTCTTGCCCAATGACCGCGCTTCTTTAAATACAAAGAAGAAACAAAGATTTCGCTTCGTGATTCTGTATTTTTTTTTAAATTTTTTTTTTTGTTATTTCTAATGACGGGTTGTTCTGTGCTCGCGGTGTCGTAGCGCAGGCTTCGGCGCAGGGCCTTCCCCTCTTCAGCCGTAGCTCCCCCGTTTTCTGCCCGCCGCCCCCCAGAGTTCTGCTGCCTGCCCGTCGGTTGCGCGTAATTAATAGGTCGGGGAGTTTATTTTTCGCAACTGCTTTAGATATGTCATGTAGAGGTGTCAGCAACTCCATTGTTATTCTTTTCATTAGGTGGATATTTTGGGGTTTGAGCTACTCACAGTGCAATGTGTCAGGTAGATTTTCTCTCCCCCGAGGGTTCAGTCAACTGAAATTCTTCAAGTCCCAGTCCAGTTGCTTATTTTCTAAAGGAATTGCTTCACTTTTAGGAGTTTCATAGAACAACTTGGAAATGTCTCCCTTAAAACGCAGCTTCAGTGTGAATGTAGTACTTCATTAGTATTGTGTGCACTGAAGTTATGGCTGAGGAAAGGTTTAGTTGTCTCTGTGAAAACGTGAAAACTGTAGCTGCTATTTTTGAAGGAATAAACACGTAAAAATGCGCAGTCTGTACCTGTGCTTGTATCAAGTGGCCATAAGATACTGTTTATCTCCTACTGCTAAGAATGCTTCTCATTCTCATTGAATATGGTATTCTGAACATTTGACTTAGTGTATTGATTTTAATCCACATGTGGTATAGTTTTCATTACTTTTTCTGTGCACTGTCCTAGGGATGTGACTTTTTTAACCCTTTGTAATTGCACATATATTAACAGATGGGAAAACAATGAACTGTTCTATCTGAAAATCTAGTGCAGGGCTTTAAAAAGAGCCAGGTACCAATTCCAGGTGAATGTTCCTGACATTTGAGTGAGAATGCTTTGGAAAATTGCGCCCTGAAAGGTATAGAAAATATAAGCCAAAGTAGGTCTCTGACATAGAAAATAAGCAGAGAATCAGAACTTGTTAGTTATAAAATGTTTCCTGTGATTTTTTTTAATTATTTTTTTTAATCTGCGGACAGATACCGCCAAATATTGGAAAAAGCCATTCAGCTGTCGGGTGTCGAACAACTTGAAGCTTTGAAAGCTTTTGTAGAAGCAAGTAAGTGCATCTGGTATAAATGATTGCATGCTGAGTGAAAGCCCGAAGTCTGTGCCATTGCATATCTGTTAACTCTGCATTTTGGTCCTATTGGAACTCAAACACAACTAGAAGAGGAACCATCGTCACCACATTCAGAAGTTAAGGGAGAATGAACTTGCAAGCTTTGTAAGTTATAACTTTGCAACCTGTCAGCATGGCAGTGTTGGTAGGTGAAAACATGTAGTTCTCTCTGTTGAATGCTAAAATTGATGCTGGATGCTAAGTGGTATTTAAACTAGCAATCCTGTTCTTCCCCTATCTCAAGTTAGTTTGAAAAACTGTCAAGAACAAAGAGTTGCAGGGTTTTTTTTGTGTTGTATTGGACTTACGTTGTATTTGTATTGTATTTGGTTTATTGAATACCTCAATTATATCTATTGTAATTTTTATAAGTTGAGAAAAAACTTTGTGATATTTAGTCTAAAGATTTACTTTGTCTAAGATGTTTCAGCCACAAAGAACAGTAATTCACAATAAAATGTCTCTAAACTGTAAGTCAAACTGAGAAATTAATTATTATCTGTCAGGGGTTAGAACTCTGGTGACCTCTACTATAAACAAACTGTTTCTGAGAGAAAAAAAAATCATCATTTAAAAATAAACTAAAAAAAACCCCACCTCCATTAGAATACAGATTTATAAACCTGAAATACTCAAATTTAATATAATAGCAAATGATTAGTTACAGTGAAGGCACTGAGAAGTGTTGCATTCATCTTGTGTTTTTTCTTCCATGTATCTCTGAACCAGTGGTGAATGAGAATGTCAGTCTAGTGATCTCACGTCAGCTACTGACAGATTTCTGTACCCATCTTCCAAGTCTTCCTGACAGCACAGCCAAAGAAATTTACCACTTCACCTTGGAAAAAATACAGCCTAGAGTTATTTCATTTGAAGAGCAGGTGAGAGATCCGTGATGAGGGGTTTTTGGTTTGGAGGCTTGGCTTTGTTGGTTTTTTTCCTTATGTGCTGTCTATTTTAGGTCTTTAAAAATGCTATTCAAAGCAGGTATTCCTACTTGGAATCCAATTTTGCATTCTTGTACATGCAAAACCTGAGCTAAACGCAGAGAGGATTTAGGACTGTGCAAAGAATATAGACTTTGTCTATTCATCAGATTCACAGAATCACGGAATTATAGGGGTTGGAAGGGACCCTGCCAAAGCAGGGTCAGCTAGACCAAGCTGTATTGGAACGCATCTAGGCAGGTTTTGAGTGTCTCCAGAGAAGGAGACTCCACAACCTCTCTGGGCGGCCTGTTCCAGTGCTCTGGCACCCTCAAAGTAAAGTTGATGAGGAAAGCCTGACCCCATTCTTTTGATACCTTCTAGATATTTGTAAGCATTGAGGAAATCTCCTCTCTGTCTTCTCCAGGCTGAACAGATCCAGATCTCTCAGCCTTTCCTCATAAGAGAAATACTCCATTCCTTTGATCATCTTTGTAACTCGCCACTAGACTCTCTCCAGTAGTTCTTGTCTTTCTTGAACTGGGAAGCCCAGAACTGGACACAGTACTCCAGATGTGGCCTCACCAGGGCAGAGTAGAGGAGGGGGAGGAGGATGACCTCCTCAACCTGTTGGCCACTCTCTTTTTAATGCACCCCTGGACACCACTGGCCTTCTTGGCCACAAGACCACATTGCTGGCTCATGGTCAACTTGTCCACCAGGAGTTCCAGGACTCTCTCTACAGAGCTGCTTTTCAGCAGGTCAGCCCCTAAGCTATGTTGATACATGGGATTATTCCTCCCTAGGTGCAGGACCCTACACTTGCCCTTGTAGAACTTCCTCAGGGTCCTCACTGCTTAGCTTTCTAGCCTGTCTAGGTCTTGTTGAATGCCAGGGATGCTGGGCATGTAATTCCTCTGCTACCAGAAGATGGCTTTGTACAATGAGACAATACTTGAACTACTGGAGGTACTGTCAAGAGACAGACTGGTACTAATTGTATTGCTTTTTACTCAACTAATGCAACAGTCAGGTTGTGTAAAGAGAGAAGCATATTGACAAAAAGGTTTTGTTTCAAAATAAATACTTGTGTGTGTATTTTAGCCATAATCATTTTACCATGAAAGAAATATTTTCTTGAAAATGCAATTCTAGTTAACTGCTGGAAGTGCTGCAGTTCTTTTAAAGTTCAGTTCTTGGTTTTGTTGTGTGCGGATTCACTGTCATCTGAGAGTTCTTACAGTCAACGTTTATATGGAAAGCCTTTAGGATCTAGTATTTGAGAATCAAGGCAGTTTCTGACATTATTTGTATTTGCATGTCTTTTTAAGCAGCTCTTGCTCTACGACTTAACTGAACATGCTTGTCTATATGTTATAATGATTATGCGTAAATTAAATTCCAGACATCAGATTATTTCTCTTTAGGCACACTTCTGCTTATAAAACCCAGGTTGTGAGCAGTGATATTTTACCTGTTGACAGCCGCTCTACAAAGTAGAAGTGTCAGCATTTGTATCTCACGAGCATGATTTGAGGTACAACTGCAAGAACTGGCTTATGAATCATGGTGCTGCAGTTCTTTAAGGCCTCATTTCATCCTTTTAAAAGCTTTATAAAAGATTATTATTTGTCACTCCCTTCTATCTTGTCACAGGCTTAAGTGGAAACACTTCAAATCAGCACTGATTTTAAAAGCTTGGTATTAAAGCAGTCCCGCTCCTCACGTGGGAAGAGTTGTGTGCATGCAGGTTGCCGTGTCTGTGAAGCTGGGATATTGTTGAGGGGGTTCGTGAACAAGAACAAGTACTGTGAAAGTTAATACAGAACTATTCAACTTCTATAGTGTTTGAAATTGATTTTATTATTGTTTAGGTTGCTTCAATAAGGCAACATCTTGCATCAATCTATGAGAAAGAAGAAGACTGGAGAAATGCAGCACAAGTATTGGTGGGGATACCTTTGGAAACAGGGCAAAAGTAAGTACTGTGCTAGATGCAGTTACGTATTTTCAAATATACTTGCTACCTTTGTACTTAAATAGGCCAGTGAGTGAGAATTTTGAGGTTGCATATTTTCCCAGGGTTCAGGCCAGAACTATTGCCAGATGACAGAAGTATAACTTGATGACTGTACATTACAGTAAACAGTGTGTCAAAATATTGCATCAGAAGATTTGCACTATTAATTAGTCATGATGACAAACAGCCTTTTTGATAGTATTTTACAAAGCGCTTCTAAGGTTCTTGATAAGTGGCAATTCTTCCATGTGTTTGCCTTTACAGTTCAAAATGAAGACATAGTTTGAAATTGGATATTAAGAAATGCAGTTGAGGTTATTTGTGGGGCTTTTTTTGTGCCTTTGTATTGTTGGGGGGTTTTGCAGTTATTTTTCTCTGGATGTCCTTTCTATCCTCTTTCTTTGTACATGTGTAGAAGGAATTGCTGTGGGATTTGCCTATTTAGCACCTATTTGTTCCACTGCCAGTTTGCTTCTTAAGTGGCTCACCACTCATGGAAAAACTTACAGTCCACTAAAACCAGACTATTAGAGTCTGTTTATATTTGTTGTCTTGGTGGACAGCGTTATTTCTACTGATATTTGTAGGATCAGTTCTCTACTGGCGTTCATCTCAAATTTCCTTACCCTGAACAGAGGAGCACTAATTTGGGTGTTTAGGGAAAAAAAAGCAGGGTAAAGCAAACATTGCCAAGTGCTTAAGAATCATTATATATGATTAGAAGAGCTAAGAGCAAGAGCAGTTGTGGAACAACTTTGAGCACTTGCTTTTCTGTTTCTCTACAGACAATACAATGTAGATTATAAACTGGAGACCTACCTGAAAATTGCCAGGCTGTATCTGGAGGATGATGACCCAGTTCAAGCAGAAGCTTATATTAATCGAGCTTCCCTACTTCAGAATGAATCAACTAATGAACAGCTGCAAATCCATTATAAGGTTGTCTAACTTGTTTTCTTGCTTTCACTTTCTAAAGGGGGATGATTCCACATTGAGATGTTTTTATGCAATGCCAGTAAAACTTTTGTAATGAGAAAAGAGACAAAGGGAAAAGTGTCAAAATTGTGGGAGTTTAAGAGCCACATCTTAGCAATAATTAAATAGCTTACTTCTAATGGTTTGGAGATAAGTCTGTAAAGGTTCCTTAAATGCCAGCTTTATTGATTGAAAACATAGCTTTCAAAACATCTGAAATATTGTTGAAAATACTGCCTCCGCCTTTGTGAATGTAAGAGGAGGAAAAAATCACGTCAATACTAGGGACAACAGAAGTCTCCTGCCCACAACGCTAATTAAATAGTAAGTCCCATCCATAAAAGTACGTTTAAATTCTCAATTACTGAAGTAACTGCTGATGCTTCTGCTTATTTGTGCATAGTCCATACACTAATTTCTCGAACCATTTTAGTAACTGGGATGAGCAGTGAGTGATAACTGTAGTGTGACAGTGCCAATCAGGCATGGTGGTGGTTTTAAATTCTACAACACAAAGCAGATGTGCCATGAACTGTAACTCAGGGTGTGGTGGTTTTGGTTTGTTGGTTTTCCCTTTTTTTTCCTCTTCCCATGCAATGCTTTAAGGCACCTGCTGGGTTGGAAGTGTAAATATTTTCTGTAAGCATTAGAAAAATACAAAGGAAGGGAGAGAAGAAATACCAGATACTATTACATGACTGAAGGGGAAAAGTAAACACTTGAAACGTGAATTTCTACCCAAGTGCTAGCTGTCAGCGTTGGTAGTGAAGGTGAAGCTTATGCAAGTGCAATATCAACTGTACAATATTTTATTTACATAGTTTCTGGCATTTAGACATTTGCAATGTTTAATGTGTGAACAGGGCTGGGAAATGCCCTTTCAATTGGTTTCCTTGATAATTTACAAGGGTTGTACAAGTAAAGCTCATCCTTTAAAGACATAGATTTCCCTGGGATGCAATAAAGAAATATTTATGGGAGCTGTCACATGATAATGTGGTAATTTATACACACCTATATTATGCAGCCACCCTTGTTAGTTTTCTTTTTCTGAGACATACTTTCTTTCTAGGTTTGCTATGCTCGAGTT
Source organism: Nycticryphes semicollaris (assembly GCA_013400055.1). NCBI lineage: Eukaryota > Metazoa > Chordata > Aves > Charadriiformes > Rostratulidae > Nycticryphes > Nycticryphes semicollaris. The sequence continues at coordinate 172,310 of VXBJ01003841.1, forward strand.
CTTGATTACAGAAGAAAGTTCATTGAGGCTGCCCAAAGATATAACGAGCTCTCCTACAAGAGTATAGTCCATGAAAGTGAGCGACTGGAGGCACTGAAGCATGCTTTGCATTGTACTATCTTGGCATCAGCAGGTAAAATACATACTAAATTTTGTATAAAAGAACCAACATAGGTATTTCATATCCTTGGAAGCAAGTCAACTGGTGCATTACTTGTAGGGAGGGATCTTGCCACTAAGATTTGGTGAGGAATCCAAAATTGTGAATGCTGTGTCAAAATCACCTGTTGGCATACTGTTAAGTCAGAGTTGGGTAACTTCTGTGTCTTTGCCAGTGATAAGGTGGCATCTTGGCTGAAGAGGCAACGATACATGGTGTTTTGGAACTGAACACAACTGAGTTCCTTCTTTAGTAGAGCTTTGTTGGTTAATTGCATGTATTGAGGAACAAAGATGGTAACTTTCTGTGGTTTACCTTTAAATACTCAATGTTTTGGTGATGGTTTACAAGGATTCTTCTTGGCTCTCCTAGGACAGCAGCGTTCTCGCATGCTTGCTACGCTCTTCAAGGATGAGAGATGCCAGCAGCTTGCAGCCTATGGGATCTTGGAGAAGATGTATCTTGACAGGATTATCCGTGGAAATCAACTGCAAGAGTTTGCAGCTATGCTAATGCCTCACCAGAAAGCAACTACAGCCGATGGTACATATTTCTCTAAAGCCTCATAATGCTAGGTGTTTATCCACAGGAGTTAGATTTTTCCCAATGCAGTCAAGAACTGTATGGAAAAGAATTTAGTATTGCTTGTATGATTATTTTAAAATTATTTCCCAGCATGTTACCCTCATGAGTATAGTTTAACAGTAAAGCTTCTTAGGCATATTTCATCTTTCCGATTGGCTTTAAGGTTTTGAAATACTCTTAGAAGATAACTTGTCGTAATCTTGTTTCTCTGTCCATGCACAGGCCTCTTCACTGACAACCCCCCAGTATCTCTAACCTTGCCTTTTGAGGTTCCAGTTCTAAGGCACTATTATAATTAGGATGTCCAGAAACACGCGACATGCATGTAGCCTGTAAACGGTCTGTGCAGATGATAAATTTATTTGAACTGCTTCCTGGCTTGACAGGAAGATGACAGTAAGATGATAACTTGGACCTCACACTCAAAGAATTGAAAACAACCAAATTGTGTTCTGGTCCACCCTACTGAACTATTGGCTTGGAACCTCTGAACAGTGAGAAATAATGTGAAGTGATGGCTTCAGTCTTCTAGTAATGGATTTTTTTCTCATCTAACCCCTAAGGTTCCAGTATCCTGGACAGAGCTGTTATCGAACACAACTTACTATCTGCAAGCAAACTTTACAACAACATTACTTTTGAAGAGCTTGGAGCTTTACTAGAGATCCCTGCAGCTAAGGTATCCATTTTCTACATCTTTTGTAAAAACAAGGAGCATCAAAGACTGTGGTAAACATTAGAAAAATTAATTCAATACTAGGACATAATTAACTATTCCATATTATGAGGAAGGTTAAATATCTGGCAGATCTTAGGAGCAGGAAGGGTACATGATGTAGAATGAACAATAGTGGAGTTAGATGCCACTGAGACTGTGTCAAATCATTTCAGGGTTTACCCTCCATCCTCCAAGCATGGAGATGTTTAAAAACCCATAACGACTATGAAGTCTTAGTAATTTTTAACTTCTTTCAAAACGGAAGAAGTTTCTAACATCTTTCTCTCCATTATTTCAGGCAGAAAAGATAGCTTCTCAGATGATAACTGAGGGTCGCATGAATGGATTCATTGATCAGATTGACGGAATTGTTCATTTTGAGAGTAAGTTCGACCACGATAATGAATTTCTTTTTGAGTGGCTGCCTTACCAGGGTAAGGAAATTAAGTTTCTTAGTGTCTTTTGTCTGAAGTGAGGTTGCTGAATCTTGCTGTGGCCAGGAGGTGGCGCAGTTTGCCCTAACGGAGGATCACGCTTCGCCCACCCTCGCTACTGTGCGTTCTTTCACCCACAGGAAAGGGAATTTATTCCGTCGGTTTCCTTGTAGGAATAGCTTCGCAAGGAAGTGTTCTGTTCACTTCTACTTTGCAATGCAGGGGTTAGGCTTGTAACAAACAGCCAAAATCATTGTAGCTTTTGAATACAGAAATGAGCATGATGTAGTTGCAAGGAAGGCTTCCTCTGTAAGGTAAGTAAAGGCAGCAGCAGAGGAAAAGGTTGGAGTTGAAAAGGCAAGGGAATTGCTAAGACTTACATTGTTTTGTATGGGTTGTTTTATTGTTGTTTGTTTTTTCAGCTCGTGAAGCTTTGCCAACTTGGGACAAGCAGATTCAGTCACTGTGTTTCCAGGTTAACAATCTGCTGGAGAAGATAAGTCAAACAGCTCCAGAATGGACAGCGCAGGCAATGGAAGCCCAGATGGCTCAGTGACTGTACAGTCATTGTCTGAAGGGAGGCAATGAACTGCTTGCTGTGCTGGAAGAGGGGAACTGAGTAGGACTGTGAACCAAAGAGATAACCCACCTTCATTTCCCCACCTCTGCTTTTCCTGTGGTTTAGGACGCAATTAGGTGATACCATGTTTGGTGTGACAGTCCCCCAGTTCTCTGAGCATAGAATGGTGCTGTTGCTGCCTGTGCATTGCACTCTGCTGTCCTGAAAGCTGTGGTTTCCACATAGAAGCAGCTGCAATGTCTGCAGCAAGCTCTGGGTTTGGTTTATTTAATTTTGGTTTTGGGTTTTTTTTCCACTGTATTACTATAGCTTTGTAGCCCACTAATTCCTAGGATGCTTGTCCTGCTGTGAAAGTATAAGTGCCATGTTTCTTTTAGTTGTAATTATTCTAATAAAGGATGGAATGAGCCACTTGGTGTTAGTGTTGTGGGGACCTGGGTTTTTTTTTTGTCTTAAGCAGCAACTTGAACTAAGTTCAATTTTCGGAATTGTCAGTTCAGCCCCTAAAAATGTTAAATGTAAACCAGCTTTTTGTTGTCTTCTCTGTTTATGAAACACAAGCCTGAAATCTTAACTGAACGAAGTACTGACCCTTGTCTTGCACTAGTGCAGCAGGGCGTAGAATTATCTGTGCTGAGAGGTGGGATAAAGACCAGTGTTCCCAAGAGAGCTTATGGCAATGGCATGGTAAGTGATGAGAACACAGCATATGCCAAGTTAGGTAAGCCAAGCAAGTTTTATTTTCTAGGTTACCATGAACTGATAATTTTACTAAAGTATATAATTTTTTCGGAACTGAAAGGAGTCTTCTCATGTCAATGGTTTTGGCTTAATCCACAAGTCTAATGCATTGATTTTAGTTTTGCCCCTTTTTTTTTTTTAACATGTTTATACATTTAGGTTTCTACTGCTGTTGGATTTTTAGAAAAGCCAGGAGCCTAGTGAAGGGTGGTTATTCCCTAAATAGGATGGACTTCTGTCAACCTGGCAAAACTACTGGCAAAGTAAGTTATAATAGGTCCCAGTTGCTAATATCCTTTAGTGCTTCTGGGAGGGGAAGTGATGACAGAGCAGCAGTGGGAGCAAGAAGGAGCTGCCCACCTCTTGACAAGTGTACTGTAAAAGAGCAGATGTGGAAGATTTTCCAGATCCTTACTACAGATAAAGGTTGTGTGACTGTTGTGCAGGCTGACAGTCTGTCTACTAGTGTTGTTTCCGACACTCTGGATAATACCTCCATAACCCACAAGGGTCATATGTCTTACTAAATGGCTTCCTGTGTTACCCTCTACACAGCAGCTGTAAATAATTTATTAGTTACAGGAGAGATAGTGGTATTTCAGTAGATGGCAATAAAAGCCAAGCTGACCACAAGCAAGTCCCGAGTACAATGTACGCATCTTTGCTGTTCTGCTATTTCCAAGTCAGCAGTGTCAAAACTGGGAGCTGGCTTTAGCTGTTCATTGGATAGCTTTTATATCTAGATGACCATTTTTTCCTCTAAACTCTCCCAGTTAGTTTAAAAGCAACTGCAGTGTCAAAACATTTATGTAGACAGTGGAAGACGGATACACAGTATCTAATTAATAATTACTCAAGTTCTAATCTAATATCAGCAGCAAAAAAATATATCATTCAAAAATTTGTCATCTGTGGTCAGTTCCTTGAAGTGCAAGGACTTAATTACTTCATTATTAAAATAGAAACTTCAAGTGATGTGGTAAATATGCTCCCTTAACTAGTCATACCATTCATTACAGCTTGAGATTTGCGATGTAACCTTGGTTAATAGCTGCTCTACAGAGGATCAGACATCCTCTCTCATTTCTTTAGAGCAGGGCTATTGTTTGCCTGGCGTTTGCAGAAATTATCATTATGTTTTGACTTTGTTTGGATTTTCTTTTGCACTGGAGTACCAAAGTGACCCGTGAAAATTATGCTATTTGGGGTTAAGTTGGATACATAAGCTCTTACCTGTTCTGTTGAATCCTACAAGAAGACGAATTTGTGGTTTTGCAATAACAAAAATATAGCCCTATTGCAACAAAATACTTATTGCCAGGATTTCTTTCATTTCACTGTTCCAATCTGGGAGAATAAAACAGTTTCAGAACCATTTGAACATGAAAGCAAGAGTTGTAGAGGAGGCAACGATTTCCCAAATAAAATAAACCACCAAGGATTTACCTAGTACTGGCACAGACATAGGAAAGGTAACAGCCTGCAAATTTTATATTTGCTATTAGTGAACATCTTATCTAACTTTTTTTTTTGAAGCGAAACATAGCAATACTGGCATTCACAGAATGTTATAGACAGCTACTCTTTTTGCATTTCTGCTGTTGATCCTTAAAAACTGTGACAAACTCCACTTACTCAATTGCTTGGTTCCAAGCAACTTCATACTTTCCAATTCTTGAACTGGTTACAGAAACAAAACTGAGTTGGATGACAAGGCAGGCGTCCCTCAAGAAAGGAATTCACATTACAGGGTGACGGCACATCACTGCTCTTTCAAATAATTTTACAGCAGCAAACACTTGCTATCGAATCAAATTCTTTAATACGGGAAAGGATGCAGCATATACACTTCCTATCCTTAGTACACTTGTCTAGATTCATGAAGGAAGTGTCTTGTGGCTGAGAATTTTACCTCTCTTCAAAGAGAAATGTGGACCTAGTCACTACTAGTCTGAAGCCTGTTTTCTTTTCACTTGTCTTACAGATTTTATTTTTTTTTTATAATATTGAAATATTGCTAGTCACAGTGACTTCCGCACTCAGCGCTCATGCCCTTTGGAGGAGGTGGTGGTCTTTGTATGCCATTTATTTGTGTTCTAGTTTAGAACATTTGCTGCTTCACTTTGCTACTTAGGGGAGAAGACAGTTCTAAAAAGCCCTAAGAGGGTGTATTCACAGGCTGTTTGTGAAGTATCTTTTTTCCCTGTTAGCCAGGAGTGACATCTGGAAAGCAATAAACTGATCAGCTGAATCATTTCTGAGAGGAGAAGCCAAAGTGGCCAACTCAAAACCAAGATGACCTTTGGTGATCAGCTAACAACATCAACATGTGAACGGGGCAGTGCTAACCCATCTGAGCCCATGCCCCACTGCTGGCTCAGGTATCCTTCCTGCTTCAGCCAGGGTCTGCTTTAATGCAGGAGCCAAAACCAGCAGCACCCCACTAGGTGGAGAGCGAAGCACACACAACCAGTGTAGAGGCCTCAGCCGTTGTGGAAGACTACCAGCACGTTTCCAGTTTTATTTTGTGATTAAACTCCGTTCATCCGTCACAAGCACAGAAGAACAAATTAATGAACCTCTGGGCTTTTTAGATTTCTGAGCCTTTCCCAGCACTCAAAGCGCGTTACAGAGCTTCCTTCCCACGTGCATGGCTTAGGTTGTACTTAGGGGCTTCAACTAAGGGGTCTCTTGATTCCAGAAAGTTTTCTTTTCACCAGAGGAAAACATGTCAAGAATAGGACTTAACTTAGAATAAAGGAGTAAACACTACCGCTGGTTCAAAACAGTATTTAATATGCTTATAAGTAAACTGTGGCACTGAATTAGGATTCATGAGGTATTGGTGATTTTATGTTGGTTTTTTTTTTTTTTTCAATAAAAGCTTAGTACACTGAATTGCAAGTATCTAGTAAAAAGGACTTCCATGAAGAAACCTGAAAACAACTCGTCTGTTAAGGAGGCAACACCCATGCAAATCCTTATCCATTTTTATTTCATTTTTAAAGGGTAGAGACTTTGTTTTACACACAGTGAATGACTTTGTCTCTCTATGAAATTATGGGTTTATCCTTTGCAGTAGTTAAATGTTGTTATTCATTGCAAAAGATAACCAAAAAGCAAAGTAAAAGTTTACCAGGCAAAGAATATTAGACTAAAAGATAAACAGTTGGCCTTGATTCTTAATGAGTGTAAAACATTAATTTTATTACAACATCATAAACTTTAAATGATGACTATTTCTCTAAGAAAAAAATAGGACCAGAACACTTCCAGAAAACAGCTTTGTTGTGTTTTTCTTGTTGTTGTTTTTTGGTTTTTTTAAACAATATTAGAAAGCAGCCTTGTCAGCTAATGTAGCAGGAAGGCTTTTTGTACTGTTTTAACTAAAAGTTTTTATGGTCTGAGTAACTAAGCATATTACTGTCACACTTAAAGAAACCCTAAAATAATAGTCAATAGAAAAATAGAAGTATGTATTCAAATAGACTAGAGTTTAATTGCCAGTTCTGAATGCTTTTTTTTTTCTTATTTCAGGTCTTCTTAACAATCTCAGGACACCTGATATAAAATCTGAAATGTATAAACTGAGAAACAGAGCTGAATATTCACCTAGCATTTGCTACTTTTACGTGCTGTGTACTAATAAAACAGCAACAGTCACATTACATTCTTCCTCCCCATTCCACTAATTAGTCTAAATCAAAAACCTGTAAATGAACTCTGCTTTGTACAACAAGACTGAGTTATTATGAAGCATTTAATATTTTTAAAGCTCCAACCTTCACATATGTTAAATGTTACAATAGTTTTAGTAAACTATCGTTGCAACTACGAGTTTGCAATAATTTTAAAAAATTTAGGCTTGCTTTAAGCTCCCTGCTTCTTTATCAATGTGTTTGTTACGTTTGTGGGAGAACTGGTAACATGTCACTGATGTATTTGTACACGATAAGGGGAGATCTGAAAGATAATTTTGTGCATAATGAGGGAAGGTCTGAAGTATTCAACCTATTTCACACTTGGTTTTGTCTAAGGAACTAGTTTCTTACATCAAATGTGCTGAGTTACTTCAGGTGTGCTTTGTTGACATTGTTTGCCTGAAGTGATGCAGTGAGGTAGCAGGCCTCTCACGGCGTTGGTGGCTTCTGCTTAAACTGTGATGTTAAAGAGCAAAGAGAACTGTCTTCTGTCTTTTGCGTATATATTCAGAATCTCCTCTTTCTTGCTTTCATTAATGCAGCATTTGTTCAGTTTCATGCTTGTTAAATGGAAAGAAATTCTTTGCTCTAATTTTACTACCATGACAGTCTCAATTCCTGTTTTCAGGGAGAACCAGTGTATTTATTTTGCGATAAACCAGAAGTGCTTCATAATTCCTTTTTTTGCTTGTTACCATGCTATAAAGTAAGCAACTGATAAAATATTTTCACAGCGTACCATTTGTGCAATGTGTTGGGGAATGACCAAGGAGAATGTGTATTAACAGTTACCACATAATTCAGGGTGAGGCCTGGTGTGGTTATCTTTTTGTGTTTGTGTGTCTTTCAAATGTTGCAGTCGTCATTGAAACTTCTACACTTGAGGGATACGTACATGCTTCATTTCTGTTTGTATGGGACTTCAGAGAATGATATCTGTGCTTGATCACTTCTGAGTACAAGACATTGGACTGCTGCTGTGACTTTGCTTTTAAAACTGCAGTTACACACCTGAGCGCCCTAAAAGCATCACGTAGTGATTTGCAGTAATTGTTACTGAGTGTTTTCAAAAGCCAGGAGGCATGAAGGCTGCATTCTTGAGCATATGCTGTCTTGCTGAACTCTACTACATATGAGCAGTCCCAAGCACTGACCATAAAATTACAGGGAAGTGCTAAGGTGTAGTATTCTTTAACTTTCATATTAATCAAAATCCACTACGAGCTATAATTCTCTGCTCTGAAGAACAGGGAATAGTCACTTTCTATTGTTACTACTGCCTTGTTTAGCTATGCTGGGTATGGCATTTTGTTGTGACTGCATAGCCTATAGCATTATCAGCAGTGATATGACTAGGTTTTAGTTCTTTGAATTAGCATATTTATTATCAGAAATAAGAAACAGATAATTGTGGTTATATGTTTCTACTTTACAGTAATGGATAAAACCAGGGAGGAAGAGTTGGAGAGTTTTTTAAAGTACCACAATCTTTGTAAGATGTCTTGTCACTTTGAATGTGCTCCAAGCCTGCACTGCTTCCTTTTTGTCATCTCCTTTTTGAAAGTGAAGTGTGTCCTAAGATACAAGCGATACCCCAAGTGAGATGACAGGCCTCTTGCAAAGCCTGTCCTTGGAACAGTAGATACATTGAGCCATCCTAGACGCTCAAAATGAGACTTAGAAAAAATGTGTATTAAAAGTGGAAGAACCTAGTGCTTGTCCTCACCTGTGTTCTGTTACTCTGTTCATGTCCATTTTTGCAGTGATGTGGGGACTTAAAGCACTGATATGCTTTTAGATGTGATAAAGTTCTAAGCTTTAAATGAAGGCAAGTATAGAAAAAAGAGGAGGCAATGACATTCGAGAGGATATTGCAGTGTGAAGCTGGATGCTGAAACGCAATTCAGGGTCTTACAAAGAAGCTCTTACAGCTGTTTTCAAAAGCTTGAGTTCAGGTTATTTCTGTGCTGAGAAGTTTGAAATCTTCAAAACAAATATAGCCAAACTTGATCCTACTTCATAGGATTTGTTTTGTGCAGAGAAAGAAAAGACGAGCAGAATCTCTATATATAACTAAAGCTGTAGCTTGATAGAAGACATTTCCTTTTGCTTAAAGTAGCGCTGAGAAGTGGGGCTGGAAATGCAGATCTACCTGTGTAAACCTTCTTTACCAGCTAGTGACTAATAGCTTTGACTAATGAGGTGTTGCTAATGGAGCTCAATACCTGTTCCCCTAACCTGAGGGCATCTTCTCCGATCAGATGCGGTGTTTTTCTTCCGTGCAGGATAAAGATTAACAGACAGGGGAAGATTATCACTACCCTTGGAGGCTGTGTGGGGGTAGAGGCTGTTTGGGGTTTCAGAATGCACAGCCAGCCAGTAGGACTAATGCAGTACTCACGGCCTGAGAAGGTATATTTGCATTATAGGGGTAACAAGACTCAAGGCAGGATCAGAAGGACTTTTGCTGGTCTGTGCAGAAGGTGCTACAATTTCTACAGCAAAAAAAAGTCCTTGTTATCTACTCCAGGTTTAATTTGATTCTTGTAAATACTGTTTTTAGTAGAAATTTGCCTTTGGATCTCTTCTCTCTGTGGCATGTGTGAAGAGCCAAACAAACAGAAGGGAATTGATCACTGGACTGGGAGCTCATTAGTTCAGGCTTCTGGGTCTGTGTGAAAAGTTACATTTTATTTTCTATTAAGGTAATCATGCGTCATCTGAAAGTTTAACTAATGAAATACAGGTTTAAATTAATTGATCACAAAGTGATTGTTGCCACATGTGAAACACTTCCCTTTTCTCCTTTTTTTTTTTTTTTTTCTTTCCTGTTACAGTTTGCTATAGTTGAATCAGGAAAATGTTTTCCACCTCCAGGTAGCTTTATGCCAGGTGCTTGCTTAGAAGCAATCTTGCAATTTGTAGTTTTTCACTAGTTAAGAAAGTCTGTGGGCCTGAGAGAAAAGAGGTATGTGGCTTCTCAGTGGGTGCTCATCTGAAGGAGATGGTGTACGCTTTTCTGTGGGGAGATGTGGACTATCCTGAACCCATGGGGCTTTGCGAGCAATGTGGAGATTAGGCTTTCTGGAAATAAGCTGTTCTTGCCTTGTGAAGCACAGACATAGTTTCAAGCACTGGTATTTTAAGGAGTTAAGCAGCCTTGGTGAACACAGTCCCTAGGACAGACCTGGAAGGGTTATTCTGTGTTGAAGCCGTTACCAAGTACGAATGAACGAACAAGGGATGTGGCAGTGGCATTAGGTTCCAGGCTAAGGAGTGTAAACAAAGGGGGAGCCAGGATGAAGCCCGCGGTGTGCTTGTTAAATACTTGCATTTTCCAGCAGCGGTGGGATATGTTCCTCTGTTTGGAGGTGGGGATCACCCCTGCTGTTTTCACTTTCCTCCACTGATGGAGAGTGGTGTTAAGACAGCTAAATCTGTGGGAGTTCAGCCTCAGCAAATAATTTCTTTTTGGGAATATGGTCTCCGGTTTCAAAGCCCTTTTGGGCTGGCTAGGCCTTTGGCCAAAGCTGTAGGGCTGTCATCAAATCACTGGGCACCTCTGGGCATGCTTTCATACACAAGCCGTGGTTAGCTATGGAGCGTAAGTACCTTTGATACAGGTTGGCTAATAGCTGAATGATGCCATTGAGGGTGTCAGTGGTGTCTGGTGGCTGGTCTGAGACACCTGATGAGGGAGAACAACTACTAAGCAGCAATCCTTGAAGGACTGGTGAGTTGGATGGTAAGATACGTACAGGTACATAGAATTATAGAATGGTTAGAGTTGGAAGGGACCTTAAAGATCATCAAGTTCCAACCCCCCTGCCATGGGCAGGGACACCTCCCACTCAGGCAGGTTTCTCAAAGCCCCATCCAGCCTGGTCTGGGGTATCCACAACTTCCCTGGGCAACCTGTTCCAGTGCCTCACCATCCTCACAGTAAATAACTTCTTTCTAGTATTTAATCTAAATCTCCCTTTTTCCATTACCACTTGTCCTGTCACTATGTTTCCTGACAAAGAGTTCCTCTCCAGCTTTCCTGTAGGCTCCCTTCAGATACTGGAAGGCTGCTATTAGGTCTCCCCAGAGCCTTTTCTTCTCCAGGCTGAACAAGGCCAGCTCTCTCAGCCTGTCTTCATAGGAGAGGTGCTCCAGCCCTCTAAATCATCTTCGTTCCAACAGGTCCATGTCCTTTCTATGTTGAGGACTGCAGAGCTGGACACAGTACTCCATGTACTCCAGGTACAATACTCTCATGAGCGCAGAGTAGAGGGGTAGAATCGCCTCCTGCGACCTGCTGGCCACGCTTCTTTTGGTAACCCTTTGAATCTCTTCATCACATGGCTTTTTAGTCTTTATTTCCTGAGTTGCCTCTTGCAGAAGAACATCAAACATGGGTGAGAAGCTAATAATAATTGTGTCATGCCTTCTGGTGGGGACTAGTGAGGCACATTGACATCTTATTAGTGCTGATGAGCAACAGAGCTGGATACTTGGAGAAAATAAAAAAGAAGGTGGGTGATTTTGAAAATCAGTCTTCCCTACCTCATGTGTGTGGGCTGCTGTTAGCAGAATGGTGGCATTCAGAAATGCTTTCTGCTGTCAGTTAAAGCCTGTGGCATTGAACTTACTCTAAGATAATTTACAGGTAATGATGCTGCTGATGAAGCTGCTCTTTGAAATCCCATCAGCATACTGCCTCCTGGCATGAGCGTGGATAGCCTTTGAGAGCCAGGCTGGTAAAAGACCATGAAAGGAGAGAGATTGGATTATCAGTCAAAATACTTCAGCACACGGGACTCTTACGTAATTTTTAATTAAAGAAAGGTAACTGACAATTCAATTACATGTCCTGACATGCAGCCAGTCACTTTCATAGACAATTGTTCCTTCTCTCTGTCCAAGGACAGACCTGGTTTTACCCTGATCTTGCTGTTGTTGCCTTATGACCATTAATCTCTCATTGCCAAGATGCTGTATGCACCAGCCTGTGTTGAGGGATCCTGCTGCAGCTCATGACACAGTCAGCTTGGAGCTGCTGCTGGTAGGAAGGGGTCTGGCACAAAACAGTCTGGCTTATGTCAAAGGATTATTATAGTTGTGGTTTAGCCTCAGACGGCAACAAAGAACCACGTGGCAGCTGCTCTCTCTTGAGACCATCCACAGGTGGAAGGGCAAAATTGGAAGAAAAAGGCAAAACTCATGGGTTGGGACAAAGGCAGTTTAACAAAACAACAAAACAGTAACAGTAACAGGGATAAAGAAGTACAAAAACCACAATTATGATACCTACCACTCACCGTACCCCAGACTGTCCCCGACTGACTTTTCCCTGCCCCTTCCTGGCCAGAGGGCTACCCCCTGGTCATGGCTCACCTGGGATGGAGTACCTGTGTCCCTAATAGACCCAGGGGAGAATTAACCCTGTCCTCCCCGGAACGAGGACAGCTGTATTTTCCCCAGCAACAGTCATGGAGTTCTAACAATGTCCTGAAGTGAGTGAGTCAGCCTTTGATTCCAAGAGGTAGCCCATGAGAATGAGATAGCCCAGATTGAGTTAGCAGACCTGTACTTCTGAAAGTTCACATTGCGTAAAAAGGGGGCACATCTTGGCACTACTTCCACACAAGTATGTTGACTTGGGCCTAATTCTCAGCAAGTGAGTAATCTCTGAATGAAATGAATCACAAGATTAAAGCACTTGTAGCAGAAGATATTTATAAACCAAGTGAAAATATCCTGTCAGATTACCCAGTAGTACAAATGGCTGCTGTGAAATGGCATCAGTTTTAGTACCTAAATCTTTCTCTGATTAAACCAATTAGTTGTTTTGGAGCATGTCTTAAAGGATCAATCACGTGCACTAGCCTGTGATAAAGGCTTTTCTTTGCTGCTATGTGCAGGATATGTTTTATTCATGTTTTCCATTAAGTTGTTTTTTTTTTTTTCCTGGAGATGGCTGCTATGCATGGTGACCTAGAGAGCATATAATAATGTCTAAACAGCATTCTCCACACCTGTGAGGGTGAAATAACTGGGTGGTTTTCCTTAATCAGCAGCTGAGTCCCGTAGTAGAAATTTCCACTGCAAGGGGAAAAGCTGTGTCTGCATCACGCAGCAATCTGCTCTTGCACTTTTTTCTGTCCATCAGACAGTGACTCCCATAGGACCTGCAAGCGGAAGGACAAGAGAGAAAGCTGTGCCAACCCTTGCTGCAAGACACTTTGGGTCTTGACTTATGACAGTCAGGTGGTAGAAGGTGCCTTTCTGTTTCAAGCTTATGTTTACCTGCTGTGTCCATGCTGCAGAGGACTTGTACCATAGACACATCCAAGCTACTTAGTGAAGACAAGCAGGACAAAACAGACTGTGCTGAATTCTGAGTCTCTGCACGTAACTTCTTGTAGGCTCTCAGTTCAGCTCAGTTAAGCCTTGCCTTCATATCTCTTGATTGTACTATGCCATAATTAGTTTGTGTATGGCTAATAGGGACTGTGGTGGTTTTGAAATGTACTAGCTGCCTTCTCCAACGATAATGGTGGCCTTATGGCAGTTGGCTAGTAAAGGGCTGAATCAGGTCAGCACAAGTACTTCTAAAAGCAGCGAGAACAGCACCCAGGGGAATGTGCTGCAGAGTATATGGAAATTTCTCTAGAGAACATCCTGTGGTTATGAACTTTTAAACATTGCTTCCAGATTTTTACCTGACTGCATTGCTTCCTCCTTTTAGTAGTTTGTGCGCTTTGCAGGAGCTGAACTCCATTCTCATTAGTGACAGTAGGAATCTGCTCAAGCAAGGGTTCTCTCCAGGCCATCCATCCTCTTGAACTCTTATTTTTTTGTGTTCCTACAGCACCAAACAACTTACCTGCTGCCATAAAAGTGCTAGCCATACAACACTTGGTTAATTCTCACTTTGTCATGAGGATCATTCTTGATGTGCTCTGCAGCTGGTCTTCTTTGCTGCTCCTAATCTCTGCTGAAACATTTTAAGCTCCTAAGGACACAGAGTGATTCACAGTGGTGTCATGTTTTATCTTCAGTATTAACATAGAGGAAGCATCATCTCACTGAACATGAGAGCCTCCAGGTTAGTACATTAGGGAGTCTCAGAAAAAACCTAAAGATTGCTGAGCTGAGACTACAAAAATCCTTTCTTAAGCATAGTAAATTAAGAACTTTTCTTAAAAACCTGATTCCTCCTCAATCAGAGGTCTTACTGGTGTTTTGTGCAAATGTCTGCATATAGCATGTCGACCAGGGATTTACTCTAGTTAGATGAAAAATGCCCTACAAGGATTTCTCTGGCGTAGGGCAAGCTGTTGAATTATGCTGGTCCCTGGTGGCACCTTCTGGGTTTAAAATTCCTGAGAGGAAGGCTTGAGAGAAGGCTGAGACAGAGTGTTTTTGTTCCAATACCTGGAGGCAGAAATAAGTCTTTGTGCTTACATTGGTTCCTCTGCAGGAAAGAATAAGCAGCAGTGTATTTCTAAGATCTGTTTAGACAAGAAAAATTACAAAACACAGCCAAGAGTTATGTAAGAGTTTAGGATCCCTTGGGGGATTGAATTTTTCAGGCTCACTAGGTTTGGAGACAAGTCTTGGAAGTAGCCGTCTGAAGCTGTGATGAAAGCCCACACAAAGCCATTGCACGTCCAAGCAAATGACTCCATAGTATTCCTCAGAAGGAAAATGCAACCCCATCCAAAACCCCCTTAATGCCAGCGGTTCAGATAAGGGAGGACATGGACCCTTGTCCTGCACCGTTAATTTGCAAACGGGCTAATACTAGCCCACCTGCATTAGAGTGTCTGAGTACCAGAGAGGACAGCCAAATGCAAGTTGTCCCACGCCATCTTAGTGTGGCCTGCAAGGTGGTCAGGGCGTAAGGATGCTTCCCATGTAGCATTACCCTGTGCTGTTGCACTGTGTGGGTAACTAATCATCCAGTCTTTTGTAGCTGAAAGACACCAGAGGAGAGTGGTTCAGCTTTTAAGATGGGTGGAACACATCATGCCCAGGAGAGCGCTGGTTTTCCTACTTGCCTATGGAGGGAGCCAACATGCCTTGGATGCTATGGGCTTACACACAACATTCCTTGGGGCAGGACAAATGGTATTCAGAGCACTCTCTCTGTTACCGTGCCTGTTTAGCTGCATGATCCCAAGGGTTAACCATTCCCCTGAGAATTATATTTGGATCACCCCAGTTGGTTAACCTCTTCTGTTAGATTGAAATGAGTCACAGATATGCTCACAGGAATGGAAAACGTGCTTCTGTTGGTGGTAACGGAATCAGTGTAACTAGCATGTGACAGTACATTGGTGTTGTTACTTCAAACTAAAAGGGAAAAAAGCTAGTTTATACATGTCAAGACAGAGATAATGGGACAAATTTATTTCTCATTTTGTCTGTTTCTGTGTATGATTTTCTGAGGTTGTCCTAGCCATTGCTTTACTTTGTGAGTAATAAGAATTTGCTTGACAATTCTTCCCTTGTTATTAGAGCTTGCAGTCTGGTGGACAGAAAACTACTATTTCACCTTTTAGAGCTAGTTGACTTACTGGAATAAATGCACTTCAGCCAATAAGTCATTGTGGGATTTTTCTCTTCTTACTTGAGATTGTTGGTTCTTTGGAACAATCTTCCTTTCTACATTGCAATGTAATTAGTAAAAAGCAGTTGAAAGTTACTGATAGCATTTGCTGCTGTCAGTCTTCTAAGAAAGAGCACAGTGAGGGAAGTGAGCTTCTGTGTACGTGCTCTCTTGATTGCACAGATGTGGAAGCAGCCACATTGCAAGATGCTGATTCTCAAACCAGGATTGCTTCACGTTCACTCTCTATTTCTCAGTTAGTTTCCTGTGGCTGTGTGAGCATCAGGTAAATTTTTAAGCATAAAGGAGCGGTGGAAGAAAAGCATGCAACCTCATAAATCATGTGTATGATAACTTCGTATTCATCTCAGGAGAAGTTCCTTTGGCTTCTGTCTGCAATAAACACTATATTGAGACAGCAGAGCCACTGGTGCTCAGTGATTGCCAGGACTGTGCTTTAAGTAAGTTTTGCTGAGGACTATTGGTGCTTCCAGATGACATAAATATCCTTCCTCCCCTCACATGTTGAGTGATAGAAAAAGAGCACTGACAGTGTCCTGCTTTCTAAGGAGATCTTTGCAGTAGCAATATAGAAAATCTACAAAATCTGGCCTGAAGCTAGTGCTTATTTCCAACTGCAGTCTTCCAACAACTCTTTGTCAAAGGGAAGGTGGAGGATCTATAACAGGCTCTGATCCCTGGCTGTGAGCTGAACTGTCTTGCATTTTGGGGGCAATGTTAATATAAATATTGTCACACATCAAGATTAGGAAATTATCTTCTCTACTTACTCTAATATTTTCTTGAGTCGTGGAGTAGCAGCTAACAGCCAGTGCTAATGGTAGCTGTAATGAAGATGGATAATGAAGACTGCATAACTTGGGATTAATGTTTTGTTTTCTTTGCAGAGACTGTGTTAATGCTTATACCTGGAGAAACTGTTGTATTATTCCATCAAAGTTGTGCCACAATTAGCATTGCCTATGACTGAAGAAGGTAGAACAGACTTGTTCTGGCTATAGTGGAATGGAAGCCACAAAAAAAAAAGAATGACTATGTGCAGAGACTATTCCTTCTTCTCTTGCACCTTCCATCAAGTACATAGGCTTAATTATGGAGCTGTAGGATAATGGGTGGATTTGGCACTGCTAGAGTTGAGGTTGTACAGAGTGATTCAGTGCGCCTTCAACACTTACCCTGTCTAAATGGGACGGGTGGAGAAGGGAAATAAATTCACAGGGGAGTAGAAAGTGAGCAAGATAGATTAGTGATGTGCCTGAAATTCTGTGAGTTTGAGGGGAGAATTTGTGTTGGTGAGGCACATGATTGCCCATGCCTGCTTGAGACACAGATGACTAAATATGTCTGTTAGTCTCACCCAGTACAAATCCCCGTGCTTACCAAAGTCGGGGTGTTGGACTTCTCATTTAGATATTAACTATGAAACTTGCTTTATTAATAGCATACTGATCCTGAGCACAGGGGTCTTGCAGCCACAGGTTGGAATGAATGAATTCCAACAAAAAGGTTAAAACTGTTTCTTAACAAGTTGGTACTAATGAAGTGTCCTGCTAGTCAACTACTCTTCTCTTTTCCCAAATGTTACTCTAATGTTTTCTCAATTTGAGTGCATGAAAGTTGAGTAGGGTCTGTCTCTGCCCCTTAAAACTGCTACAAATCTGTTAGACTATACATGATGGATCTAAATATACATTTAGGTAAAATATATAACACAGCTGCTAGGCAATTTGTTTTCACCAGTGGAAAGACTATATTTCAAGAGAGTGGTGAAATGTCAAGTGAATTATGGGGCTTGTCCTCTTACTTGTGAAAATAAATTGTGTATTCTATAATCTGAACCAGACTAGTTTTTAATTATGTGCTGTTTTCCTTTGATTTACAAGGCAGGTTATCTAGAGGACAAAACACTAGCAGATTTACTGTAGTCAGTCTGGAATGATTTAAAAGGGCAAACATTAGACCAAGTATTTAATTTTTAAAAAACTATCATGGTTTTTCACTAGACTTTCTTTCATCTTTTGCCTACAACATTCACTTTTGTGGATTAGTATCAGCTTCTCATTTCTATTTTATGTTTTGACTATTATCAACCCTGTAGATTCTGCATATAGCTTACATCCTTACGTTTCTGGAGAAATATGTGTCACTTGTGTTTATGAAGGGCTTTTAGCTAATTGAGTGCTCTTTCTTGTGGAGCTCTGAGATTGGAAAGTAAGGTTGAGGCACTTGGTGGTTCAGTGAAATGTGGGCATCTCTGTGCTCAGTCAGTGGTCCTCAGTCTGCGGCTGTTTGCCCTGGGCAAGACTTTAAAGCTGAAACAGACACAGCTGCTGCTGCTCCTAGGGGCTGGATTGCCTGGGAGACCAAAGAGTGGCAATGTTGGTAATTATTATTATTATTATTTCTTGGTATTGATGCCCAGAGACAAGCAAAGACCAGGACCCACAGTCTGTGCTGCTGTTAGACCCCTTTCACCTTAAGTCTAATTTTCCACTGATGGTTTGTGAGAAGTAAGGCTGTCCAATCTGGGGAAGTGGTGGAATGCATCCTACCTTTGAGCCACTGCTGGCATGCCTGTCTGCAGCCACCTGAGTGCAAGTTAGCTTGTTGAGGTTAGGTCCTTGGCAGCTGGCATATGGTTAGAGAAAGGCATCTGGGATGCAAAAGCAACCAGGACCAAATGGCATCTGGTTAACTGGAGCCTTGCAGACCTCTTGAAACACCTCTGGTTAGCAGCACACAATGGAAGATTATATCCCTGCAAGCTTATTATACTCCCTCGCTACTGATAGCAGCACTGATGTCTAATATTCCTTAACATGTGATGGTCCAGCCAAACCCCAGTGAGATTTTACTTTCTTGCTCTGGTCTCATGCTTGTATTTTGTGTTCAAATCAAATGCCAAAAGTTTCTGCAGAGATGACTTTCGAGTCAGACAAGCATTTCTTATTAATGGATTGTGTACTTGTAGGAATGAAAATCCAACATAACAGCTGCCTTTGGCTTTTTCCTGCATGAACGCTAAGAGGTGCTGTGGGTAGGCTTCCCATGTTACAGTAAAGTGTCAGCTTCTAGAATGGCCAACTGAAATGTTTAGTTTGTATTAGTAAAGATGAGATCTGAGAAAGCTGAAATAAGGATCATGTGTTAACATCGCAATCTGCACATGATTAGTCTAGTAGATTTGGTAAAGTTCATCATATACTGAGGCTGCAAAACTGTCATTAGACCAAAATCTCTGTGCAAAGTACCTAGTAAAATTACCTAGTGTAAAATACCCAAACAGCAACATGAAGCTATTTGCCATTGTCTTGGAAGGTATTTGAAGGCAGATGATTTATATAAAAGCTGTTATATGAAAATAAGGATATGCTAACCTTTACTAGAAATTATTTTAGAAAAAATGTCACATCAATAATTTGGCAGCAGGAGTTCAAAAGGGTCAGTGCAGGCAGGCCAACTGGCAAAAGTTAGTGAGTGCTGATACTGTGCTGCAAGAATGACTACTGTTTTCATATCTACTGATGCTCTAGCCTGACCCTGATTTCTTCCAGGATCATAAGTTCTTTTAGCCTATTTGATGCCTCAGGTAACTGAGCTGTAAAATGGACATATGGGAATTCAGCTTTTGTACTGGAAAGTGATTTCCTGTCCTATGGTCAAGTGCTGCAAAGCAAGCTGGTATTTGTCAGTGAGCACTGGAATTGGATTTGTTCACTTGGATTCGTAATACTGGTTACTTAAGTTAGATTTTGAGTTGCTTTGATGTCATTCTTATACCAGTGTAAAATTTATGAAAAGGCAACAAATCTTCCTGAAGAATTATGTAAGTGGAAAGCCAAATGTTCAGTAGCAGAAGTCTGTACTCTGTATAAGTGTTCCCAGAGTGCCCATTACTAGTTATTTGCAACTAGCTACCCTAGGCAGTTGTTTGCATCTGCCTTGCACATACCTATGACCATGGTTTCTAAATTAAGTTGGGGAAGAAAATTTGGCCCTACTCCACAAATATCCATTTTCATTTCTACAGTCAAATATCCCTGTTTTAAAGAAACTCCATAACCATCAAAACTGGGTGGAAATCTTCATTCACCAGCTTTGCCTAACAGTAAGTGCTGAATGTACGTACTGACCCTGCTGTAAATATTACCAGAGCCTACTTTGACCAGCCCAAAGCAAAGGTTGTGCTTTTTTTCATTTACTTATCATGCAGTTAGCATGCACCAGCAAGGTTGTGGAGAGCCAGATTAATTACTTGGCTATGTACTGGAAGCCAGGGAGTGTCTCAAAGTGAATCCTTCACAGAGCTACAGCTGCACTTCATTATTTTTAACAATAAGTTTTATACTTGCCACTTAAGTATACAAAATTTACAGACAGGCTTCAGTGAGTTGGCATATGGCAGTACCACTGGGTGTTGCACAACATGGATCATGTGCTTTACCTGTGGGTACAGACCCACAGGTGTTTTAAATTCTTTGTAATAGTATGAAGTTATTGTATATACAGCTTTAGCAAGTGTGCAATTATTTTGTAGTTTTTTCTCTTGCAAAACATCTATTAGGAAAAATAAAAACTGTGCCTGTTGAGAAACACCTTTTAGCATCAAGAAGTAGTGCTCTCTTCACTGCCTCTTAGTGTCAGGGTAGTTTCATATAATTTTTTTTGCTGTTGTGGTGGATATTTGCTGCTAAGGCCATGTGACTAACTGCCGTTCACCAAATGGTAGACAGATATAGAAGAAATGGTTGCACTTCTCAGAAAAGGAGGATATAGCAACAGGGTAGCTAATTAAAGAGATGATTTTGTCAAGTGAAATGGAGGGCCAAAAGAAAGAGACGGAAAGCTCAAGTATAAAGAAGTGGTTATAGGAAACAGGAGGAGATAAATGCAGCCTCATGATGTGTTTGCCTTTTGCCTGGTGACTGAAAAATTAGCTGCAGTTGTCTGTGTAATACTACCCTGGCTGTGGCCTGACAAACACCATTTATTCTCAGGCAATCTATTTCTCTCATGGAATTTGTTCTCCTGAAGTAAATCTGAGAGAGTAGTTATATAAATATATCTGTCTGCATCATGAATTTATTTTCATGCTGTAAACAAGTATCTAAGGCAAACTGGTAGACAGTGTATAAATACAACAGGTGAACAGGAAGAAGTATAAAGTCACTCTGCAGAGAGCCCCATGTTGTAAAGAAGCAGCTAATTTTTAACTTGTATCCACTTCAGCAGTACATAAAGGGTTGTAATTTGCACTTCATTTTTTGCTTCAGAAGACTGTGCCCACTACTTTTTTCCTGGACATAATTGTATACATTGAATAATAGCATAAGGTTTTCACAGCAAATGGCATTACTTGAATGAGATTTCAAGCTTGTTACACTTCAGGGTCAGTGAAGCTTCTCTGGGTCACAGCAGAACCAGCTGCTCCACAATACAGGACCCAGGTTTGCTCTTTGCTTGAGACTAAATATGAAGGAGTAAATCTTCAAGGAGTGAAAAGGTGAGCGCGAAGAGTAATTCTGTGCTCCTGGAGACACTTTGTGTGTTGCTGCCACACGAGAGGTCAGTTCCATTTCTTTTAGATTTGAAATCAAGGAATCCATAAATTGGAGGAAATGGGAATATTTTACCTGCTCATCAAGATCTATATTTCAAATGTGTATATTCAAGCGTAGCATTTAAATTCTCTGTTTTGTGGTCATGGTTTCAGTGACCAAAATATTTAACACCCGTTAGCTTGAATGCAAGTTAAACGTTCACACAGCCATATATAAAACTTGAGTATAACCTTGGAGAAAAGAGAGCAGATAATCTCCACTTAGATGCATGAAAAAATTATCCTATTTTCAGTACTCATAGTGTACTACATAGTATATTTCTAATTACGTGTTGTTAGGTTGTTGGGTGTGTGGCTGTTCCTTGGATCCCTTTAGCGACGGGTGAGTTGTATGCTACCAAAGACATCTATTAACCTTTATCTCATACAATAACTAAATAAAGTATCAAAAGGCTGTATTACAAAAATAAATAACTATATAGGCTGGTTGATCCATGTTCTGGTTTACCTGAACACTGTTGGATAATAGCAGTGTAGCGTTACTTGTGGCTTATCTCAACAGGATTATCAGGGTTTTCCAGCAATTGCTTCTAGCTGTTTCAAAGATAAGTGTGAGGAAGCCTCGTGGAGAATGGCTGGATGCAGATACATAAACTCTTCAGGCCTTATGTGATAAATAATAATGTTTAAATGTGAACACTGGTGCTTTGAGGATGTGTAATAAGCATTTGGGGGATGGTGCCATGTGACACGTATACTGAGGTCAGTATATGGAAAAAATTGATTATCTCATGTAAAATTAATAATTACATAATAATAATAGCAGTGTCAGAAAAAATAGTTGTAGCACTTCATATTAGTGAGATTTCCTGACTACTTGGTAATGCATGTTACAGTAACACAAAGAATCAGTTTTCTCATTTGCTGTTACATTTTCTGGGGGTAGAAAAGGTATTTCATTGCTTTTTGTAAATAATACCTTCATATCAAAACCAATTGGTTGGGTGGATGCTTCCATGAAGCCCTGGTCCTGATTCCTGATAGATGGTGACCAAGGCATGGGTGCTACCAGAAGTGAAATTAAGTGGCAACAAGCACCACTCATACAGACAGGCACAGCATCTTTAGAAACTGCTGTGGGGAGTCCCAAGGATTGTGCACTCTGTTTCTCATGGTCTTTGTTATTTGAGAGTTTAAGTCCTGAAGTCCTGAGTTAACTGCTGCTGGGTACCCTGGAGGCAGGGAGGTTTAGTCTAGCAAAGCATTAGTGGTCAGACACCAGAATAGGCTGACCAGGGAGGTGGTTGAGTCCCCATCCCTGAATGTGTTTAAGAGTCATTCAGATGTGGTGTTGGGAGATATGGGGTAGGGGAGGAATTTGTAGAGTAGGGCTGATGGTTGAACTCGATGATCCCAGGGGCCTCTTCCAACCTGGATGATTCTATGATTCTATGACCTGCTGTGTAGTTGAAATAGTAAAGGAAAAAGAGCTATTTGTGAATTTGCTGCTATAGTGTGTTATTGAGGCAGCAGCACTGAGTGCCTCAATACTGCAGTGACATAAAAAAGGTAAGCACACGGTACCTCTAAATGAGCACACTTTGCCATAATACCCCCATTTGCCAGTGGCCAAACTCAAATCATCCCAGGTCTTTTAGCCCCTTCGAAAGCTGGACAAGTCATTTTCTGAGCTTGGTGATGCTCCCAGGAATTTTTCCAGAGTTGTAAAGATTCCAGTAGAAGCTGCTCCTGATCATGTAGAGGAGGCAGAGCTTAGGAAAGAAGTCCAGCTGAGGTTCAACAGGCAGGTCTTACCCTCCATGTGCTTTATATTGTATATAAGTGTATATTAATGTTCCTGTAAACATTTTGCATCTTAGGCATGCAGTTATTTTAAATTGATGTTTCCTTTTAAAGGAAAGGCATATTCTATAAAAATGTTTTTCACAATAGGAAAAAATAATAAAATTCATAATAAATACATATTATTGATACACTAATAGCTAAGTATGTACCTTCTGTATGCTCGTGCTAAATGACAAATATTTTCTCAAATAATCTCAGCAGTTGAGACTTCATAAAATACCTCCTCTGCAGGCAGTCAAGTTCATAAAGTGTGATAAGGAGAGAAAGTTCTTGGTTAAATTGAATGAAAAACATTTGATGTCAAACAGGGGCATGGCTAAGAGTGCTTCAGATGATTTTTTTTTTTTACTGTTTTATTCTGCCTGACTGAGATGTCTGAAGCACGGTTGTGGTTTTTCCTACATAAAAAACATGCTTTGAGCATTTTTCTAGCAGTGATTTTTCTGTGGAATGCTATAGTGTAACAAAAAGATGCACTGGTTTGCAATAGCATCTGCAGTTCTAATGCAACTTTAGCTGTAAGCTATGGAGTCGGAAATGTAGGTTCCCATGACTTTAATGACCACATTCTCAATTCCAGGAAATACTGGTCATTATTCTTCCTTTTTTCCTTACCCAATAAGGCACCCACACAAATATCTGTTCTTCCATTCTGTCTCCTAAAACACAAGGTTATTTCTAGGAGGTTTAAATGTTTGTAAAGACAGGTATGAATACATGGATTTTTCATCAGAATGATGTATCTGCTCCCTTTGGAGTGGTCAGGTGTACTAATTAATTTTCATCTCTACAAAGGGACACTTAGGAAGCTGCTGTATCATTGCATCATTTTAAAAAGCAGTTGAGGAACAGCAAGTAACATCATAGTGTTTTCATACTGTTTTTTCTAATATGAAGTCCAGAGAATGAGATAAAGTTTGGAGAGACAAATCACAACCACTGTGGCTAAACCAGCAGTTTTCTTCTTGACTTTTGTCCTCTACGTGACATCTTCTCTTAGTGAGTCCAAGTATGTGTTGAAATAGAATTTACTATATTCTTGAAACAATAGCTGGAATTTATGTTTTTCAACTACATAAATTATCTCATCTCAAAAGATTTCCCATCTACCATCTACATTATAGGTGTAATGTTACTTAAGTTAGTTGTGTATTTGTTGTGGTTTTATTGATAAAAATTATTTCTGAGTAAATCTGTTGTACTCTTTTGACCATGTCAAGTAATGAAAAATCACACTGTTTACAATGGCACCAGTATGCTTTTAATTCCAATGCTTCAGTCTCTTACAAGCACATGACATGCACAGGACTAATATCTAGCAATATTTAGTGAAGCTACAAACTTACAGAGACAGAAAAGTATCCCCAAGTCATTATTTGACATATATGACCAAAGCACAGATTTGACTGTTAATGGAAGATCTTGCAGGCTAAAGCAAGTAACTTGTTGTGGGTTTTGGTTTTTGTTTTTTTTTTCATGGTCACAGGAGCAAGCTAGAACACTTAACAAATTTCACCCTCATTTCTTTTTGATATTGGTTAAATTGAACAAATGTAGTTGCACCAAAAATTGTCATCTGGGGGGAAATAATTCAAGAGCAGGGAAACAGTTAAATTTGTGTCAGGTTTCACTCAGTTAGTAAGATTTTTATCGTTGCATAGCTTTGAGCTTCACTTGATTCATGCAGGCTCAATGCAGCAAATGTAAGTTAACTGAGGATTAGCACTTTGATCTGTCAGTGCCATGTAACAGCAATTGCCCTGTGTTGACGAATGCCCAATACTTGAAAGAGTGCTCTAGGGTGTTTTTAATATAGCAAAGCTGGAGAAGTTGGAATGCTAGCACCTCTTGTGCTCAGATGACACTTTTTCTACAGGGCTGCATTGCACTTTGTTAACACACACATATTATCTCATTTTTCATTGCAAGTGACAGGGAAATAATATGCCCAATGTTTGCATTCTACTGATTGTGTTGCAGGATGAACTCAGAAGCTACAGCCTTCCTTTTGGTATTGGAATTTTTACTTCAAGCGCCTTAAGAATGATGTCTGTGACTTCAGGCAGTGCAGTTAAGACTAGGTGCCACAGATGGGCTTGGCATTGGAGGAGGTCTGTGGCATGGTGCTGGCTCGGTTCATTCCCTTTTTCCTCTATCAGCTTCCATCTAAGGAGGCACTAGGCTGCTAGGCCATTGCCACTGATGTACAATCCTAGTGAAGGAAAACAAGGAAAGTGGTACATAACAGTTGGCCAGAAGACGGCATGGTGTAATGCCATAGATGCCTCTTCAGTGGCTGGACTTGATGTGTCAGTCCTCAGACATGGAAATTATGCAGTAATTTATATGAAGCATCAGTTCAGACTTGGTTTTGTAGTATGATCATGGGTCAGTGGTTATGCCAGATTAAAAAGTCTGTCTGACTGCTATGGTGAACGAACCTTAAACTCTCTTGCTAATCATCAGTAGTAGTTAATCCTCTCTTCAATGCCTACGCTCCCAATTGTGTTTTGGATGCTTCACAGGACTTCGGATCAGAAGTCTTGAATAAGGGGTGTGTAGGCACAGAGAAAAGTGAATCTAAAATGTTCTGTGCTAGATGTAGGAGGGAACCTTCAGATATTAGGACATGAGGAGACTCTTTACAAGCCTTCATAGAAAAAGAAATTGACACATCCTCTGTTGTCTGTGGCTTAGGTATTTCAGGCATTTATTTGTTCAGACTGAGCTGGGATTTTGTTTACTGCTGCTTTAGCTGTTTGATGTCCAAGTACTCTCACCTTTGAATGCTGTGTGCTTTCTGTGTGCGCTTCAGATGTCTCCAAGACTCCAACTGAGACAAGTACTTGACCAGAATCATAGGCCTGGAGAAAGTTGTTGGCTTCCAGGTGGGTTGGAAGGAAAAAAAAAAAAGTGAACTTCTGAGGAATGTAACAGCTGCTAGGCAGGATTACCAACTATATCTTTGCTGCATGTTAACTTCTTGGTGCCTCACACACTGGTAGCAGTAGAGTGACATTTGTAGTGCAATGCTGGAACTGGACTTGGCAATGTAGAAGTGGTATGCAGAGCCATCCCAAGTTTTCTGTTCTTGAAAATTGTATTGTTTCTGTCCCAAGAATGAGTGTGAAGAGAAAAAGGGGAGAGGGCAAAGACCCTGCAGGATGAAGGACAACACACTTCAATTGCTAATTCTTAAACTACAGATACCTGGTCTGGAAAGTCAACTAGAAAAAGCTGTTGGTTTCCGGATAGTAACAACTGCTTCACAATTGAAGCTGTAACTGACTTTCCTGTAAAATCCCCTTTATCCACCTTACAGAAATTTTCCCAAGAGAAACCACTGTGTTTCAGGTGTGAATGGTAGATTCTTAGATTTCCTTTCCCCACATCTGGCAGCAGTGCAGTTTTCCAGCCAAAAAGGAGGTTGTGCTGAAGCCATACTGCTAAATGCCCTTGTCTGAGCTTTTGTGCAGTAATGAACTTCATAGGGAGAAGTTGATGGTGGTTAAGAGTAATGTAGTAAAGAAAAAGAACAGGAGAGATGAGTTCTCAGGTCAGATGCACCACTTTGACAGTTGCCTCTGTGCAGAAGAGATGGAGTGGGTGAGAGCTAAAATTGAAGGTGGGACCATCTCTCTTCAGTACAGGCCTAAACTGATTATGAAAACATAGGTGAAGTATCTGTCTGGTCATTCCAGCCTGTGCAGGTAACTTGAAGGAGTTGGATTGTGAAAAGTGTCACATGGCTTATTGGCATACATTTTCCCTTAAGTCTTGCTTTTCAAAATTATTACAATAAGATGCATGCTGCTTTTAAAGCCAAAGTTTGAAGCTGCAAAATGCCTAATATTGTTGGTGTGACATACCAAGGAAAAACCTAACACCAGTATGTGTCCATGTGCAGAGCAGTGATCTGAGACCCTGAGCTTCATCTCTGCAAAACTGATTTGCAAAATGAAGTCATGTATTTCAGTTACTGACCAGGTCTCAAGGGTATAAGGAATGTCTGACCTGTAGAGCTGGATGTTGTGTGCAAATTCTTGGTTTTGCTAGGAATTATTGTTAATGCTGAATGCAAGGACTGAGCTTGGGAGGGTGGTGGCATTAAGCGGTGGATGAAATGTGTGCTAAAGCTGTTCATGTAATAAGCAGTCCCCACGGTTGAGCACAATTTCTCCTGCAGAAGCCACAGATCCTGTGATAATGCCTCAGCTGAATCATGGTTGGAAGGGCTTGCAAAAGGAGAAGTGGTTTTCTATGGGAAAGGCTCATGCCCTGCTCACTGCTGGAGGAAAGTTGGTCAGATGATTTTTGCAATTCAAGGGATTTGCAAAGAGAATAGATGAGAAAAGGAATATATTTGAGAAGGGAACAGTCACACAGTTCATGTTCCTGCTACGACAAGTTTCTATTGTTCTGTTAATGAAGGTAATTTCTTAACAGAACTGGGAAAGCATACAGGAAAAAATTGTTGACACCTAAGGATATTTGCCCAAGGTATTTTCCTCAGAGGCTATATCTTATGATACTGATCCTGATAAAGGAAAATATCTGTGCTTCTTTCAAAGTAGGAAATGATCTTGCAGTTAAACCAACTTTGACTTCAGTTACTCACTCAGATCTCTGTTGTAAGGCTTAGTATTTAGAAAGTTGGCTAATCAGCTGTAGTATTTTATGTAAACTTTTTTGTTTGGCTATTCTTCTGCTTGGAGATGTTATTTTCTCACAAAGTATTGCCTGGAATGCACTTCAAGGGCTTCATTGTTCATAATGGAGTTTAATAAGTTCGGAGCAAGATATCTGTGAGAGTTGCTTATATCCAACAGGAAAAGTATCATAGAGTGAGTCTTGTGCATATATTCCCAGCAATGCCCTCTTTATGTCATTTTTGCTATTGCCATAATTGTGTATGGGACAGGACTCAGGAGACGTAAATTAATTTGACACACTCTCATAGTTTAGGAGAGAAATCCATGAAAAGAGAGAATTTGCATGAAAATCAAGTGTTTAAAAGCTAAGGTTTTTCCTTCCATCATGATCAGGAAAGGGAAATGCTGTAGCAGTCAGTGAATACAAAGCATCACTGAGATTATGTGGTCTGGTGATAGTTCCAGCTTTTCTACTGACTGGCCATGCCACCTAAAGCAAATTGCGTAACAAGCCTGTCTCAGTTCTGCTACCTGTAAAATAAGGACAGTAACTGACTGCCTTCTCCTAATGCTTTCACATATGTGTCGGGAGAACACGGCATAAATACCAGCACGGAAAATATTTTTCTCCTTGGTCTCACAACTGCTGTTGTCACAGTCCTTAAACACTTGAAAGTTTGCCATCAAAGGACATAAGCAGATCTGCACTCAAGGTTTCTGGATGGTGCAAAGCAGAAGTAAGCACTAAGCCTGTTTTCTTCTGGGAAGAAACCTCTCCCCTGGAAAGTACTCCCTTTTCTTTGCAGAAGGCTACATTCATTTGTGGAGACAATGAAAAAAATGACTTTGCTGTGGTGCTAAAGCAAATTTCAAATTTCAAACTATTGCCTTTCAGAGTTGGTTATCTATTATTAATCTGAGTGGAACAGTTCTGAAATCAGAGATCTGTTCCGGGAGCAGCTGGCTTCAACTTGAGAAATTTTAAAGGAAGAATAAAAAGAGATGTTTGTACAATATATGGAGCAATGGCACTTTGAGATGCTTCACTGAGATGCACTTTTGCGTCTTGAGGGCAGCCTTTCATGTTACCTCTGGCTGCACGTGCTTAGCTGCAGCCTCTACCTCTCCTTCTTGTTTGGCTATTCTCTTTGAAAGGATTTATATTATTTTCCTGTATGAATTGGCTGGAATGCATTTTACAGGGCCTATTGATCATGATGGAGTTTACTTACTTTGGAACAAGTCTCTGATGAGGCATGCTCATAAGGTGCTTCCTACAGTTTATATTTTATAGATCATAACTTTCTTTAATCTGCTTCCTTTGTAAACTTGCTGTGGCCAGGTTTTTCCCAGTCTCAGCTTGCTCCTACACCTCCAGTAAAGAGTGAAGATGCAGTGAACCCCATCCCCATTCAAAGATGAGTGAGGCTTGTTTTAAAAGGAGATGTGCCAAGTTCTCCAAGACCTGTGAGTTCTGGAAACTATGCAGAAATGCCTCTTGCCCCTTAGTACTGTGCCAGTCGTAAGCTCATATCAGTTCAAGCATTTTTTTTTCCCAGCTAAAGAACAAGAAAATACAAGTTTCTCCTTATCTGTTGTCTCTTGTTGAATTTTTGAGAGATTTCTCTAGCTTCACAACTAAGAGCAAGCGGTTGTATTTATTGAGGATTTAAAGAAATGTGACAAGCAGTGGCAGATCTGAACTTTGGAGATGTGTAATTTCTTGTTAGAAGGAAAACAGGTTTTGCAGTAAATATTAAGAGGCTGATACATCCCAAATCTAAACCTGAGAGCTGCAGTTTGTAACATGCTCTAGGCTGGGCTGCAGCCTGACCTACCTGCCATGGTGGGTGATGCTACCAGGGAGACAGAGTGGAGCGCCCTCCCCGGGGGAAGCCACCAGCCAGGCTGGGTGGGGGCTGCCAGCAGGACTGAGGGGGCTTTCAGGGATCCCAGGAGTCAGCGGAAGAGGGTGAGGTTGAGGATCCCTGATCAAATGAATACATCCCTGTCTCTGGAGTGGCTCAATTTCTAAGCCCTCTACCATTCATGGATTTGAAATTTTCAAGGCAATTTCACAGTATAGAGCTGGAGGTGGATGAACAGTGACACCTCAGAGAGAGGTCTCTGGTTGAATTGTTTACAATGAATGTGTATTTTATATGTACAATATTGTTGTTGAACTTCTAAAAGAAAATAGAACTAAAGAATATATGTGTATGAGAGTTGGGGTTTTTCAGCCTGGAGAAGAGAAAGCTCCAGGAAGACCTTAGAGTGGCTTTCTAGTATCTGAAGGGCACCTACAGGAAAGCTGGAAAAGGGCTTCTTACAGGTACAATGTAGTGATAGGAGGAGAGGTAATGGCTTCAAACTGGAAGAGGGTAGATTTAGACACCCACCTCTTTGCAACCTAATTTCAGGTAGTTGTAGAGAGTGAAAAGGTTTCCCCTCAGCCTCCTTGTCTCCAGGCTAAACAGCCGCAGTTCTTTCAGCTGCTCTTCTAAGACTTGTGCTCTGGACCCCCCACCAGCTTCGTTGCTCTTCTTTGGACACGCTCCAGCACCTCAATGTCTTTCTTGTAGTGTGCGGCCCAAAACTGAGCACAGTATTCGAGTTGGGGCCTCAGCAGTGCTGAGTAGAGAGACACGATCGCTTCACAAGTTCTGCTGGCCACACTATTTCTGATACAAGCCAGGTTCCTGTTGATCTTTTTGGCCACTTTGGCAGACTGCAGGTTCATATTCAGCTGACTGTCTAGCAATATCCCCAGGTCCTTTTCTGTGAGGCAGTTTTCCAGCCAGCCTTCCCCAAACCTGTAGTGTTGCACAGGGTTTTTATTACCCAAGTGCAGAACCTTGGCACTTGGCCTTGTTGAACCACACACAATGGGCCTTGACACATCAGTACATCCTGTCCAGATCCCTCTGTAGAACCTTCCTACCCTCAAACAGATCAACACTCCTGCCCAACTTGGTGTCATCTGCAAATTTACTGAGGGTGCACTCAATCCCCTCATCCAGATCATTGATAAAGATATTAAGCAGAACTTGCCCAGTACTGAGTCTTGGGGAACGTCACTTGTGACTGGCTGCCAACTGAAGTGAACTCCATTCACCACAATTCTTTGGGTCTGGCCATCCTACCAGTTTTTTATCCAGTGAAGAGTACACCCATCCAGGCCATGAGCAGACAGTTTTTCCAGGAGAGTACTGTGAGACATGGTGTCAAAGGCTTTACTAAAGTATAGGTAGACAACATCCACAGCCTTTCCCTCATCCACTAAATGGGTTATCTTGTCATAGAAGGAGATCAGGTTAGTAAAGCAGGACCTGCGCTTCATAACCCCTGCTGACTGGCATCACCTGTTTGTCTTGTGTGTGCCGTGTGTGGCACTCCAGAGGATTCCATAACCTTCCCAGGCACTGAGGTCAAACTGATTGGCCTGTATTTCCTCTTTCTTCAATGGGTGATGTTGGAGGAGGACCTTGTCTGTTCATCACCCTTTGATCTCGACCTGTGCCTTCCTGACTCCAGAGCCAGAATCCAGTTCCCATCCATTGCTGAGTCCAGTCTGGGACTTCCCCAGTGCCTGCCGGTGATGTCATCCTGGGAGCTCAATAATGTTTTGTATATATATTGTATCTATTTAATTATTTTCTTTTTATAAATTGTTTTATTAATATTTCATTGAAGTAGGCCTCACTTTGAGTACTGTGCTCAGTTCTGGAACCCTCACTACAAGTAGGACATTGAAGTGCTGGAGTCTGTCCAGAGGAGAGCTACCAAGCTGGTGAGGGATCTAGACAATAAGTCATATGAGGAGAGGCTGAGGGAACTGGGCACGTTTAGTTTGGAGAAGAGGAGGCTGAGGGGAGACCTCATTGCCCTCTACAACCACTTGAAAGGAGGTTGTAGAGAAGTGGGTGTTGGCTTCTTCTCCCAAGTGAATGATGACAGGACCAAAGGAAATGGTCTGAAGTTGCAGCAGGGAAGTTTTAGATTAGATATTAGGAAGAATTACGTTACTGAAAGAGTGGTCAGGCACTGCAACAGCGTGCCCAGTGAGGTGGTTGAGTCACCATCTCTGGAGGTATTTAAGAAATGTGTAGATGTGACACTTAAGGGCATGCTTTAGTGGCTGAGATTGTAGGGGGTTTTGTGTGTGTATGGTTAGACTCAATGATCTCAGAGGTCCCTTCCAACCATAAAGATTCTGGGAATTCTGTGATTCTGTAGTTTAGTTCCTTCTAAGCTCATAAATGTCTTTATCTCTCTTCCTCCTCTCCTTGGAATGGGAGGTGGGAGGAGAGCATGTGTTGACTCGTAATTGGCTGATTCAGCCTAAACCACAACACTGACTGAATGGGTAGTATTAGAAAAGGGCTACTTTGGTCAAATATAGATTTTATTTAGGAATTCTAGGAGAAATTATGTCCAGGACTGGGACAAGCACCTGGCCAAACTGAAACTCTGAGTCCGAGGATGTGCTCTCACTCTTCAATCCATCCAAGTTGATGGATTCTTCAAATCTGGAAGTTTGAAAGCTGTAGTGAAACCATGATAATCCTGACCAGAATCTTGCATTGAGAGTTTCCATTCAATGGAGGTATAGTATTACACAACACATTCTAAAAGAGGTTTTTATTAAAATATCTGAAGAAGTTTCAACATCCTTCGTGACAGCTTTGTAGAGTTGTATTTGCAGAAACGGTAGAACCACACAATTTTTTGAAAAATGTATCATGATAAATGATAAAAAAATATGTTAGGTAGAAAAGACTTAATGAGCCATCAGATTTTGGGCAGTGCAATTACATGACTCCTCTTTCTATATGTTTACTTAAGCTTATCTGTTACAGGAGAGGTATTGCTGTGGATCATGAAATGCTTGCTAAGTAATATGCTATATTCTCTGGCAGTTGTCATTCATTAATAATTGTGAAGCCTGTCAGAAAGAGCTGTGAATTTTCATGCTTCCCTTCCAGGGCAATGTAGTGAGAATACAGAAGCGACAGAGGCCAACAGCCATGAATGGATTTCCTTAGAGGGCAGCTCAATTTATGCAGAGGTAACTTATCTATGTTCCTCTTATCTGAGCCTATAGGGAAGACTGAAGGTAAATGCTTGTCTTGAGTTGAAGAGTTGAGTAAGTGGCAGTGGGAGACTGCCTTTTTTATATCACCTTTATTCTCTCACCCTTTTGTAGATATGAAATCTCTACAGAGGTGGAGGATGGGATGAGGAGACAGGAGATAATGTCAACGGAGCAAGAGATCATTTCCAAGATGAAGAAATAAGAGAGCCTGCACAGAAGGTGGGTTGTACAAATAGAAATAACTTGTAACGTTGGCTTGCTGCTGTGCTACTTTCTCTTTCTTGCAAGGATTGGCTAAGTATGCATTAGGGATTGTGAAGCTAGAAGTTTTTCTAATATGGTTGGTTTGTACTGGCCCTGAAATAATGCTGATAATGTTAAACTTGTAATAATTCCTTCTTGACTCCTAGAAAGCCATACCTTCACTTAAATATTTTGTCTCTCTGTCCTTAGCATGTTGGGTAAGTCCATGACTTGTTGCGGTCATTTGTGTACTGTAAATCTGTATTTATGTGTAGAAGTAGAGATTTAATGTCCAGCACTGATGGATGCTGGGCTGTGTTTTTGAATTATGGCACCATCTATTCAACTTGATGTGGTTTGGAAACAAGCATTCAGTGGGGTACTGTCATGTCTTCTTCTCACCTGAGGAAGATGCTGAAGATTGTAGATTGGCAATACTTAGAGGTGTTTTAAAATGAGCCATTTTGAGAGAGAAAAAAAGGAGAGAGGGGAACATGAGTCTTGATTCAACAACTCTTGAGGGGAGACAAACAACTGAGAAGGATGGTAGAAATTTGGGAAACTAGGACGACGTAAGAAATTTTGCTGGTTGGTGTTTTTTCTTTTTACCAAGATCCTGGTGGCAAGGAGATTGAACCCTTGATATTTATTTTTGTTGAGCTGATTGAATGATATAGCACCATTTAGGAGAACAGCAAAACTCTGCAATTGCATGACACCATCTGAAAGAGTTTATGGAATAGAGTTGTATTGCCCCATATTACATGGGATTTATGTCAGCTTGCACTGACCCAAAACATGGGTGGGCATCCAGGCAGCAGAATCTGTGTTCCAGGTCCTGTGTTCCTAGTCTGTCCAGGAGCAAGTCTGTCTTCTGTGTGAATATGGCTAACAAAGGCAACTCTGCTCAGAACCTGACAGTTTGAACATAGAGTGGCATTTCAGAGCTCTTGTCATGCCATTATTAGTATTAGCAGTAGAGTAGGGGAGCTGCTAATTGAACACAATTGAAACATAGCTAGTTTTTCCTCTTTCCAGATCAGACTACTGGTTAGTTTCATCTGTGTGTCTAACCCCAGACTATTCAAATTCAAGTCTTTGGTAAATGCTGTGATACTAATCCTAAATCTTTGAGCATTCAACACAGTTCAACATTACTAGCTGAGAAATGGGAATCGGCCTACTCACCAAAATAAAAAATCTGTCTGGATTGAGTTTTCATCAGAAGGTAAGAGTTGAAAAACAGATTAGACCAAAGCCCTAAAAATTATGTTAATTCCAGATACGCTTCTGGCAATTTCTTTTTTTCTTATGGACCTGCCTAGGGCCAGGAGTGAAACTTCTTTATACTACAGGAAAGTCTGAAAGAGAAGAACATTTCTGTGTTGCCTGGACTGTCTGTGGAGCAGACTGCTCTCCCCTACAAATATATGAAATTTGGATCTTCAGACTATTCTGTTTTCATACTTGCTGCTTAATCTGTGTCTGTTTCCAGCAGTTGTAGATTCCCTTTACCTTTATATCAATTGTATCAATCAAGCAGCTTTTGAAGAGAAACTAGACGTCCTGCTTACTCACCTGTGCAAAGACTGTCTGAGCACTGAGACTTGCAGAGGTTGAGTCATCTGTTCACTGACTGATGCCTTAAATACTCTTCCTGCCTCTGTAGTTTGCTTACAGTTAGTCGTGATCAAAAAGAACTACACAAACTTTTTCTTAAAATTAATGTTCAAGACTATTTACTTCTCTGTTTTATATACTATACCCCGATGTATAGAGGATCTGTGCTGTTGGGAGGCAGAAAATACTTCCATCTTTAGTTAACTACTTAGAAGGCAGTGTGATTTTAGGGAATTTGTAGGGTTCTTTTGCTTATTAGACTGTAGGAGTAGTGCTTCAGTATCCTGTGGCATATGATTAGCCTCATCAAAGGTGAAGAAAAAAATGTTGGAGATTACTGAAGGTTGGCATCACTTCTAATTGGCCTTAATACATAAGAATGTGCCCTGGTGCTTTACAGCTCCTCATGCAGCATTGCACTGCTCTGGATATGCCAGGATACCCTTGTCTTCATGTTGCCTTTGGCTTCATCTGGAAGACAGGGTTATGTCCTAGAGTATGGTTCATGTTCATAGCAGTGTGCTACTGGTCTCTCTTGAGGTAGGTTTTGGGGCTGTGAGGCTTTCACCTACAGAATTAATGCTTGCTTGCTTTTATGGACTCTTCAGCCTCTTAAGAAGGAACTTACATGATGGCAAGAGATAAAGCAGACATACATTTCTGTCACCCTGAGCAAAAATCAAAGCTGTTTAAGAAAATTACTTTTTTATTCATATGGGCTTATAATCTACCAGCTTCCTTACTGAGTTTGCCTTCAAATTTCAGAGACATTAATTTTTACTTAGGCAGTTAAACTTAGGTTCTCTGGGAACTGTCCTGAGTAAAAGAAAGCTTGATCATTCACAAGAAGTAAAGACACTGGAGCTAGATTGCTCTCAATGAAAGGGCAATGGCCACAGACAGAAGAACAAGAAAATCTGTTTTAATATCAGAAATCTTTTTCCTTTGAAGGTAGTCAGGTAGGATCAGAGGCTGCTCACAGCTGCTGGCTGTGAAATCTCCTTTCTTGGGGATATTCAAAACCTAGATGAACCTGGTCCTGGATAGCCTGTTCTAGCTCACCTGTGTTAAATAGAGGCATTGGACCAGATGGTCTCCACAGGTCTATTCCAACTCTGTCCTCTGTTTTGTGTGCAGGCTGCAACCTTCCCTCCATAAGCATCTATGTGAGGCAGAAGGCTGAAAAGGCTGATCATTTTACTACAGTAAGATAAAGAAAAGCTTTGTTCAGCCATGCAAGGAAAAAAAGACTTAGGAGTGCTGCTCTTTTTGCAGAAATTCATAATAATGAGTTTCCTGTACTAGCCTATAAAATGTGTAGAGGAATTCTAGGCTTTATAGTATTCCCTGTAAAAATAGACTGACTTTGTTATATTCTGCACCTGCATAAGAAAGGTCTATTAAACACTGTTGGGATCTGCCACAGCCTGATTCATGATGCATTTATTTGGTCTTCAGTTTTAAATTTACATGCTTTCAGAATATTCTTACACTCACAGTCCTGGTAAAATACATGTATAAAAGCAGGTAAAACACTTGATTTGACAGATGTGTTATATATGCACAACTTTGAAATGGCAGCCTCAGCTAGAATCTATGGGCTGCCTTAAGAGAAATCTGACACTCTTTAATATCACATTTTACCTCTATATAACACATATAATATGTATAAAATTAATGTAATTTACAGAAGGGATAGACAGACTATTTCAGGTATGCTTTGGGCTACTTTTGCAGGCTATTCATTGTAACTTTTCACTTGTAAAGCCGTATGCCCTAGAGTTGAGCAATCTAACTATGTACACATTGGAGGAAGAAGGAAAAAATGTGTAAATAGCTTTCTTAGACATGAAAATCTGAGGTCTGCTATTCTGGAACATACTAACATTAAAAATCAAGTGCTGACAGTTGCAGCAATGGTAGAAACCTTTCCACTTCTGGGAAACCACATCTCCCTCTGAGCCTTTGCAGGAGCATAAGACCTGTCCTCAGGTGTCCTTCAGGCATCCTTCTATGAATGGATATTGTGAAATGTACACGGTTTAAGCTGAAGCATGCAGCAACTTGGGGAAGGGAGAGGGGACTTCACATACAATCTTTTGAGGGAAAAAACCTAGTGTTTGGGAAGATCAGTGGGCAGACTCTAGGCAAGCAGAGTTACAGTGCAATACTTGCAGCAATATTGTGTTTTGTAAATATAAACTTCTCCTGCAAACAATTTGGCATGCATCTATGGTAAAAATATAACCATATCAGCAAAGCCTCCTGCAGAATTGAGGCCTTTTTACCTGAAAATTCCCCTAATGGAGTTAAAATTCCCTTAATGCTGGCTTGCAACTTGCTTAACTCAATGTATCACTAGGCTGTAACACCAGGGTTGGTGTGTGAAGTTAGATTAACAGGTCTTTGCACTTCATTGCAGAATGTGTAGGTATTGTAGATACTTAAAATTGTTGCTTTTTTATCAAAGCTATCAGAAGATTGTGTGTTACAACCTGCTTTTAGTGCTGCTGCAGATGAATTGAGAAGCCTTAGCTTAGTGACTTAGAGAAGCAATGCATACAGTCTACATTTCATGTGTTCCTGTGGAGTGGACTTTAAAATGCATTGGAATACCTCAATAACCTCAGTATAGAAAGCCATTCTAAT
Organism: Nycticryphes semicollaris; assembly: GCA_013400055.1. Classification (NCBI taxonomy): domain Eukaryota; kingdom Metazoa; phylum Chordata; class Aves; order Charadriiformes; family Rostratulidae; genus Nycticryphes; species Nycticryphes semicollaris. The sequence continues at coordinate 209,534 of VXBJ01003841.1, forward strand.
TGTCAGCTGGTATGTACCACTATTGTTGGACTAGTATAATAATGATATTCCCAGATCCTATGGAGATTTTTCCTTCTGTTTTGCTTGGTTTTGAAAATGGCATCGGGAGAGAAATGAATGTTTCTAGAGTTCGCAATTGTGTGCCTACAATGTGAAAGGCTAATACTGTCTAGTATTAAGCAGTCAAGTGTAATTTCAAGTGAAAAGTCAAGTGTAAGCTTAGGGGTCCTTTTTTTTAAAAAAAAATGAGAGAGAAGAACAAAAGTAATGAAAGTGGTACTTTCATATCTGTAATACTACTCCAAGTGAGGTGGAGTGGAGGTTAAGGTTTGGCTTTGAGTACATTTTTAACGGACTTGGTAAATTAATGCAATAAACAAGTGTAAATAATTAATTTAACAGACTTCCAGCTAGGGACCAAGCTATTTGTAAGAAATATTAGCGTCTGAGGGTTGGAGTTGTTTCTTACCATGGCTAAAGAAAGACTTTGCCTTTATAGAACACTGCATGGGGCTGTCATTCTCTATATTAATGCCTCTTGTTATGAGTTCTGCTTTGGCAGAGAACTTGTAATTAATATAATGTGCTACATTGTCTGACTATTGCAAGGTTCAATTAAAGGTGCTGTGGCAGCACTGGCACACAATTATCTGTTTCTCTGAGTTCATTTTATAACTTCAAAATGCTGTTATTAAGCTTGTTGACTTTTGAATTAAGTTACTATGTTGAAGTTGAATATTTGAGAACATTTTTGGTAGTCAGATGCAAGATAGATTATGATGTAGAAAGCACTCTTAAGCTACTTAGTTTTCAGAAGTCAGTAGACAGCTTTTTTGGGAAATGGATGATCTTTACTTTTCTTAGGAAAGCAGCAGAAATGTGTTACAAACCTGGCCTTAAGCAGTGGGAGAGTTATGTGTACACAACCAAATTATCACTATTTCCAAGGGAAAACTTTGTGGAGTGGTTTATAAAGAGGTTTTTTTTAAAGAGATAAACTCAGGACACATGGAATTCCGTTTTGAAATAAGCAGGAGTTGGCATCTTCAGAAAAATTAAATGCCTAATTGTGAATAACTTAAGCGGTGATTTCAAATTATAAGCAGAAAGTGTGCTTGCAAGGAAGTTGACTTTATGACACAAGGCAGGTGAAACAAAATGTGAGTTAGGCAGGGGTAAGAGGGGAGAGAACTGAGATTCCAAGCAACCAGCTGTGTATATTCACTGGTGTTTTGTTTGTTATAGCGACCTCATTCTGTTATGAATGGTCATAAAGGTATCTTGTGCAATGTTTTCAGAGCCACAGATGGTCGGAGGAAACATGCAACTGATGAAGGCCTAGACTTGTGCAGAAGTTGCCCACAAAAGCAAATTGCAGAAAGCAATTCAAACCGTGTGATTTCAAATTAGTGTTCTGAAAGTCAACATCAAATATTCATAGCTCCATAAAATAAGACTGAAAGTGAAATTGGATAACAGCTGTTGCAGCTGTTCCACGTATGCCTAAAGCCCGCAGGATACCTTCTTTTCACTTGGATAGCTGTAGTTGTCAAGAATCCTTGCTGCTCTTTCTGCAGAGTGGAAACATGACTCTTACGGAAATCATGCTTCATGTTTAGGTCTCTATGTATATGTAGTGGGGTGGTATTCTTCAAAACTGGGAACAGTGAAGCTTCTTTACATCCAGACTTTGATATTTAGTGCTGGTTTTGCACCAGCAGCAGCACAAGCCTCTCAAACCAGGAATAAGAAAACCCACAAGGGAAATCTAAAGCAAGGTCTCCTGTATTGTTCCTGAATTTCCATCCAGGAAATTAAGCTATTGATTTTGAACTGCCTAGCAGAGTAGATTTGTAGGCTTGCTTGAAGAGATGCTCTTCTGTCAGACAGCTACAGAGAAAACTGACTCTGTAACAAGAGTTTTCCTTTACTTAAGTCATCAGTGTTTATTCTCAGAAACTAAAACTTTGAGAAGACAACCCATTTCTTTTCACCTCAGTTCCTATGGAAGTGTTGATTCTAAAAAGTCTCTGGTTTGGGTTACTGTCAGGGAAGATGTTAGCTGAAAAGGTTGATGTTTCTCTCAAATATCTCTGCTGAACCACTCTGTATCAGCTTGACCTGGCTAGTAATTAATTGGCAGTTAAAACAGCTGGAAGAAATTAAATTTAGAGTAACAAAATTCCCCAGTAAGCAGGCCCTTTTTGTTAGTTTAATCTATCACTAAATTCAACAGTGACAGCTGTACTAGGTGGGCTGTAAAGGTAAGCGTCTGTATAGCATCACTTCTACTTTAAGTTGTATGATGAATAAAGAAGCTTCTGTCATCAGCTGAAATGAATTATCTTTTTAGATTTCTCAAGTACTGAGTGCTTTTGCTGCAAATACAAAAGATAAGGTGTGTTTTGAGCTGATAATTAAAAAAAAGGCACTGAGAAAATTGATATACCTTTTTTTTAATGTTTTACTTAATTCACATGATTGCATAGATGGTATATACCATCTCATTAGGTAAAACATGGAATGATGCAAAGATGGAAAGAATACTTTGCTGGGCTTTCTAGATCTGGTATTACTCAGATCCATTTTAGGTGAATAATGACTGAGAGGCATTTTCATATTATGTTCTGATGATTTGTTTAACAGAAGCTTGTGCCAGATGCAGGTGAAGATGACAGAGCAGGTATGCTTCACCCTATTTTGGGCATTATAGCCAGAATTTCAGACAGAAGGAATAGGTGACACAGCAAAGAAAGAAGGTACTCTGCTGCTTCTGTCAAATAATTCTTCCCAAGCTGCTGTCATTTGGATTTCCATGCCTTCCTTTAGAAGACAGGGTTAGTATCTTGTATATCAGTCCTCTTCTGGAGTTAAAGTGGGACAGTGAAGAAAACAGTGAGCTAGGGTTCACTGGTGCTGAACACATGGGCAGCTGCCTACATTGAGTGAGAGAAAATAAGCTTGCATTTGTGTTTACAAAACAAACACATGCAAGTGCTCTAGAATTCATGGTGTCATGGGTGATGGATTTCAAGAGGATAGGGAGGACTGTTAACAGCAGAAGGAAGCTAAAAATGCTAGAGGAGAAATCAATGTGTGTAAATGCTCACTTTAGTCCCCCTGTTCAGTATTGCTAAAGAGATTACAATCATCTCCTTAATTTTATTTTAAATAAAGATTAGGGAAGGTTTTATTATTATTATATTTTTTAACATTGCAGCACTTGTGAAATATTTGAAGTGACCCATCTGACCAATGAGGCTGGGGTTTTAGACAGATTTTTCCAGACTGGAGGCATGATTCACTTGTTGTTTGGTTGCCCTTAGACCACTGTGCTTATGATATTGCACCCTCTAGCATCTGTTTTCCAGAGGCCTTCCTGTTTGGAAAACTTATTTATGTTAAGTCATTGACTCTGAGAATGTAAATTCTATGTTCCCATTAGTATTCATGTTTCTTGTGTGTGTCTGTGTATATATAAGAAGCAAGTAAATGTTCCCTTTATACTGTTGCTTTTAATTGTTGCCCATTCATGCTTTTGAATGCTCTAGGTTAAGTAGTTGAATGACCTGGTGTTCCTCAAGGTCTCTTAAAGAGCTCTAACACAAAATATCAAAATATTACTCCTTCACAGCACTTTACCAGTGATTTTGGGAGATACACACTAGATTAAAAAAAAAGTAAAAAAAAAAAATTACTTAAAAATACTTGATAAATGGGGCCAGCGTACTTCATAATGTGACATGCTCTCCCAGGAACTTATTTGCAGTCTTAGGAAGTTGTGCTAATTTAAGAGTTTGGCATCTGTAGTACTAGATTTATCCTGAGGCTATAAAGTCCACAAATTCAGCTTAATCCAGGCCCAGCTCTCTGATATACTTGAATGACAGGCCATCAGGTCTGCAGATTGTTGCTTGTATAGTTGGCTTGTGTCAGAACTGATGGTTGGCTGACTGAGGTTGTGGAAACAACCTGCCCAGAAAACAGTTTGTATGACCTTGCTCAAATGATGGAGTTGCTAGCTAGCAACACGAAAAAGAACTAGTTGTTCAAGTGTGTGGTGGTAGTGCATTTATTAGTCCTATGTTTCAAACACTTTGAATTCCCTTGTGCATGCTCCTCTTCATAATTTATCACTGGTTTGCTCCTTGGCTAAAACAAATAGAAGCTGTTTGGTTTTAAATGCCTTCATTAGTTAACCACTTTCAGTTACTCTAAGCTTCTTGCATAAAATTCAGTTAGCTGAATGCCCAGCAAAATCAACAATTCTGCATACAGTTATATGCTTATAAAATGTGTACTCAGAGTAGTGTGGGTTTTTTTTCTGTCTGCTCTTTGGGTTGGTATTTCAGCCTTGATGTGCTGAATGGGTCAGTTCTGTCTTACCAGAATGTTACAGTAAGGAATATAGCCAAAGAAGTAAAAAATCAGGGAAAAGCCTGGTCCCATAGTTAAAGCACAGGAGTAATAGCAAGGCCTGCTGAATTCCAGGCTGCAGTGCAGCACAGGTGTTACCATGGTAACTTTTTTAAAATTGAAAAAGTATGTGCATGCACAAACTTCCCCAGCAGAGATTTAGGAGACAGCTAGTTTTGTCCATGTGAGATACAGGCTGTAACACAACTCAACTTCTCACTGAAAGCCAGGGGAATTAGGAGCTAAATGAGCATTTGAAAAGTTAATTCATTAATAACACTTATTTTCTGAGCAGTTACTGCAAGTGGATTGAATAGTATATGTAAGGGTGTCATGATCTGTCCTTAACTAAAATAGCAGTGGGGAAAGCATTTATGGGCATGACCTGAGGGTTTGGTTTCATTGTTCAATTACTTCAGTATTCCAAACGATTTCTATTCCAAGCATATTTCTTGAAAACTTCCTGAAGTGGCAGCTGTTAAGAGAAAGACAAATGTTTCCAAACCTGTGCTATGCAAGCGATTCATGGACTGCCCAGGCTGGTTTTCAGTCAGTTTTCACTGGGGTCTCAAGCAGACTTGACACAGGATATGAATGTCTGACAGGAAAGGGCAGCACATCTGTCTTACACTGACTTTAACCCTTTAAGGTTTTTGTTTTCAGTGCAATATAAGACTCCTGGCAGGTCAGATCTCTGTTTGCTTTCCCAGAACACAGGAAAGTTGACTCCTGGCAACTGTTTTATTAAGATTTGAGATTTTTATGGGGTATAACATATTATACTAGTTTTGATGATGAGACTGATGAAATCCAATTCTGTTTATATACACTTATGTCCCATCCTAAACTGGGATTGCAAGCATTATTTCCTTTAATGTAAAAGCTGGCTGTTAGGAAACTCCTTTCAAAGAGACTGCTGTTGTAAATCTTCCCACAGACCTTTCCATGCAACGCTCTCTGAAGGTTCTCTCTAAAGCAGGCATAGCTGGTGTTGGAATAATACCTAGGCTTTTCCCTTGTAATTCAAGAGTATTTTCTGTAGTGTCCCTCCTAAACAAAGGTCAGACCAAGTAAAATCCAGAGAGAGATTATTAATGACACTTGCTAGGAAGGAGCAGAAGAGGAGAACAGAGGACACAAAAGGATGCAAAATCCCCTTACGTGAAATATCTGGCAGGCCAATGAATGAAATGGTCAGTGATCTGTCAGCAGATGAGTAATTAATGTTGTTCCAACTTTTTGGAATGGCTGCATGATACGGCCACTGTAGAGATGAGCTGTGTCTGGACACCCAGAGAGACTATAAAAAAATTGTCACAAGTCAGAATTTACCTCTGCGAGCTCCATGGGAGATGGTTTGTAGGACTTCAGGCTGGTAAGCTCATCAGGTGAAGAGCTGGAGGACTGAAGATTGCTGCCACCCACTGTTTGCTTCTCACCTTTAATACATAATCTGACCCTTCAACTTTCCCTTCAAGACTGCTACATCAAATATCAAGGGAGGATTATAAAGCTCAGAGCTTTTTTTTTGTCTATGCTGATGTAAGCATTGTTTGACCACTATATGTGGTGTACTGAAATCTTCTGTGTGCTGGTCCTGGGACTTGGTTTTTGGTTTGAGTTCCAGATCTGGTTGCTTGCAAGCGGCACAAACTCTGGAGCCAAGAAAATTAAATGATGCACAGTGTCCTTCAGGTAGTGATACCTTTTTTTAGGGTAAGTTAGAGCAGGTTATAGAAGGGAAGAAATAGATTTAAGGCTAGGGTGTTTCTGGTTATATAGCCAGCTCTAGATTAAGTCTTATCCATGTTTTGGTAAAAGATTCGAGCATTACTGTTCCTTTATTAATTAGTATCTGAGTTCTCCATACCAGTTATGTGTACTTTATTTCAAGCGTCAGTTCACAGATAAGGTTTATTTGCATTCATACTCATGCTTGCTTTGTGTCAGAATTTTCATACAGTTACAGGAATAAACTTGTTTGAGTGTTCTTAGCTAAGCGTAAAAAAATATTTTCCCATGAATATCGTATTTTTGGCAAACATTTATGGGGAAAGCACCTGCTGTGGAAACTGTTCTGTGTGTTTGGGAACATCTTACAGGATATGCTTCTTGTTTTCACATGTGCAAGTCACATCTTGTGTTGCGAGTTCAGTAACAGGGAAAAATTTATATGGATTTCTTGGGATGGAAACAATTCTGCCAGCTTAAATCATTATATGCTAATTTTACTAAGGTAAGCACTGTTTTAAAGATACTGTAATTGCATGATACTATGTATCTGAAAATTAGCATATTTTGTTCTTGCTTTTCTTTTCATTTTGTCAGGTAACAACATTATACTGAGGGAAAATTGCAGTTTTGCTGGGATGTTGAATGCACTTTTCCCCTCTTTGTTTTTCATCTGAGGTCTGTAGAAGGTCACTGGAGAGGATGGCTGAGAACAAATGAAAGTGTGCTAGGACAGAAAGCTACAGTGCTATAATCGAGCATCTGTTGCTGTAATGTGTGAATGTTTGGCATTCTGGGAGCTGGGACACAGTTTATTACTAGCCCCTCTCCAAGGTTATTTCAGAAGCACAAAGAGCAGCTGGCGAGGTCTGGGGGCAGGTTTAACTCTCTAGTGGCTTCCAAGTGCATGGCTGCATTAAAAGTCATTGATGCATTGCATCAGATTTTCTCAGCATAAGTTCTTTCTCTCCTGCAACTTATGCTTGACCTCAGTACTAAATCTCGTGGTCACCATCTGAATGAATTACCTAGTGCAGGACAGGTGAAAACAGAAAACAGAACCCTGCAATAGGTTTTGCTGGGGTTGGGTTTCATTTTTTTAAGCTGAAGGCTGGAGCACAATTGAGCAAAATAATATGATCTGTTTATTGGGAGCCGATATTACAGTATAGCCAAACATTAGCTGCCCTAGCAATGACCTGTAGGATGTAAGGAGACGTTCTTTCATCAGTCCTCCCTGTGTTATCCAACTAGGTAACTGAGGTTACAATTTGCCACTCTTCCTACAATAGGTTTACTGCACAACTGCTGTCAGCGAATAAATTGTAGACTGTAAGGTCTTTCTTCTTTCACATTTAATCTGAGCTTCTTAGCTGTTTGGTAAAAGATTTCAGGCTCAGTGTAGTGAAATAATAGCAGGAGAAAGTATTCATATGGGAAATAAAGTTCCGTTGTTACTTAACATGCTATTGTACCTGGCTTGTTCCTCTACAATTCAAACAGGGTTGTAGGATTATTTTTTAAAAACCTACAATATGAATTCATGGAGACAGATAAACAAGTTAAGTGAAATGCAAAAAGGAAGACTGACAGTATTTTTCTTGGCTTCTTAAGACCTGCTTCATAGCATCTCAAAACTTGAAATTGATCACTAACTATTTCAAAACGTATTTTGTAAAAGAATATTCTCACAGCATGATCATGCTCTACTTCTCTGAATAGGCATTTGAGCTTATTGTTGAATACCTGTTAGTAGTATTTAACTTAATTAAGATATAATCTTGTTTAACCTCAAAGTAGTGAAAGTGTGTGCAGATGCGGTTTAGCCTCAGCCAGCCAAAAAACCCATGCAGTCACTCTCTCCCCCGGCCTGAGCTGTGGGGGAGAATAAGAAGAAAAAAAAGCAAAATTTGTGGGTTGAAACAAAGGCAGTTTAACAGAACAGGAAAGGAAAGAGGAAACTGACAACAACTGATAGAGGAATGTACAAACTCGATTAGGGTACCACTGCTTACTGATGCTACCCTGGATGTCAGGCCAGCTCCTGGCTACTCCCTGGGCATGGCTCCCATGGGATGGAATACCTGTGTCCCTGCTTTAATCTTATTGCCACTGGAACCAGGACAGCAGAGGAATGGTGTTTCCCATTTTTGTGGCATGTTATTATCGAGGCAGAGTGCTGTTCATCCTCTACTTTAATACTGAATATGATCTTACTTGTAATGTGATTTTTTTAATGTTTTTTTTAATACTTAGATAAGTTTTCTGTCTTCTGATAGTAGTTGTCTGAAATGTTGCTTGAGGGAAAGGAATGAATCTTGGCTGGTAATTAATCTGTTCACTGTAGGTCTTGTATCTTTTACAGAAATCAGATTTCCTTTATCAGATATAGATTTCCTTTATAGATGTTCCATAAACACAACACTAGCCACAGCAGAGCTCCATTCTCCCATACCCTCCTTCATTACACTTGTCCTAGAGGTGTATGTGATGGAAGAGCTTAGATCCCACTATTCTTCATTTCCCTTGTGTCTCATTTTAGATGGGTGCTGACCAATAAGAACTGTGAGAATAGTGTAGCATTGCAAATACTTCCACAGTAGCGCGGCTTATTTTTCATTCCTCCTATCTCTAGAAGTAATTTCTTTTCAATGCTGTATATGGAAGTGTCATATGTTCATTTTATGTCAAGATCTTATTCTGTCCCATTTACCTGTGCTTGACTTGTAGACCTGAGGCATCGGAGCCCCACATGAAGAATAAGTTGAAAGTATAAATCAACTTGTTGAGTCAGTCCAGGCTCTGGTTTCTAAAGCAAACTGAAACATGGTGATGGTTCTCTGGTGGTTGATGAAGTTTGTTCGCTACATAATTTTGCTGCTTTTTTTTTTTTTTTGGCTGCTCTATTTCTCTATTTCTATAGTCTATTTCTCCCTGTTTCCCCTGTTCTGAAACCTTAAACATTGACTGCAAGTGTTTTCCATTAATAAAATGTAGGTTTGGGGAAAAGAAAAAAGAAGAAACATAGTTCCTGTTGATTTTCATCCTGCCTTTGCCCTAAAGGAAATAGAAGCAAAACACATACTTTCAGGTCACATAGATGTGGAAATTGTTGGCATGTGGTGTCCAGCAATGTCCTCCTGCAATAAGCAATTCTGCTTCTTTGACCTTCCTTTTTTCCTCAGGGAGTCTCGGGTCTCCCTTGCCAGGTTGGAACCTCTTAGGCGCATGTGTGATATGTAAATATTTTGCATTTATATTCTTCCTTAAGTTTGGAACTAAAACAAATGCCAGCTTATTGACTTGTCTCAGAAGTAATTTATATTTTGACTTAATGCCATGCTTATTGATGTAAAGTCCCTTTCCTCAGGGATGCTTTCTAATACCTCATCACCTAGTCTGTATTGATAGTGAGGATCGTTCTGGTCCAGGTGCAGAACCCTGCACTTGCTCTTGCTGAACCTCATGAAGTTCACCTGGGCCCACCTCTCCAGCCTGTTCAGGTCGCTCTGGATGATATCCTGTCCCTCTGGTGTATCGACAACACCACACAGCTTGGTGTCATCTGCAAACTTGCTGATGGTGGCCTCAATCCCTCTGCCTATATTGTTGATAAAAATGGTAAAGAGTACCGGTCCCAGCACGGACCCTTGAGGGACACCACTTGTTACTGCTCTCCATCTGGATGGACCTCAAGCCATTATCACCCTCTGGCTGCGACCATCCAGCCAGTTCCTTATCCACCAAACAGTCCAACCATAAAATCTATCCCTCCAATTTGACGAGCAGGATGTTGTGGGGGACCATGTCAAAAGCCTTACGGAGGTCCAGATAGATCACATCCATAGGTCATCCCTTATCTACTGACACAGTCACATAGAAGGCCACTAGATAAGTCAGACAGGATTGCCTAGTATAGCCATGCTGGCTGTCCTGAATCCTGTCCTCCATGTGCCCAAGCATGGCATCTAGAAGGATCTGTTCCATGATCTTCCCAGGCACAGAGGTGAGGCTGATAGGTTGGTAGTTCCCAGGGTCCTCCTTTCTACCCTTTTTAAAAATGGGTGTGATGTTTCCTTTCTTCCAGTCCACAGGCACTTCACCTGACTGCCATGACTTTTCAAATATCATGGAAAGTGGCTTTGCAACTACATCAGCCAGTTCCTTCAAGGCTCTGGGATGTATTTCATCAGGTCCCATGGACTTGTATATCTTCAGGTTCCTCTGTTGATCATGTACCTTGTCTTCACTTACAGTGGGAGGAACTTTGTCACCTTAGTCTCCAACTTGTGGGTCATCAACATGAGAGCTAGAAAGAAAGGGGTCGCCAGTGAATTCTGAGGCAAAAAAGTTGTTGAGAACTTCCGCCTTCTTATCTGGTGATACAAGTTCCCCACTGTTGCTCATCAGGGTGGGGTATGTTTTCTTTAACCTTCCTTTTCTGGTTAATGTACCTTTAGAAACATTTCTTATTTTTCTCTACATCCCTTGCCACGTTCAGTTCTAACTGTGCCTTGGCCTTCCTAACCTCATCCCTACACAGCCGGGCAACATCCCTATACTCTTTCCAGGATGCCTGTCCCTTCTTCCATTTCCAGCGTATCCTCATCTTGCCCTTTAGTTTGACCAACAGGTCATGGCTTAACCGTGGTGGTCTCTTGCCCTCTTTGTCCAAGTTCCTACATGTGGAGATTGAGAACTTTTGTGCTCTATAGAGGGCATCCTTAAAGATCTGCCAGCTTTGTTCTGCTCCCTTGTCCCAGAGGGCCATTTCCCATGGGGTTCTATTTACTATCTCCTTAAAGAGCTGGAAGTTTGCTTTCTTAAAATTTAGAGTCCTAACTGTGCTTCTCATGGGTTTCAGTTTCCTTAGGACAGTGAACTGGACTAGAGCATGATCACTGCAGCCCAAGCTGCCTTCAACTTTGACATCACTGATGATTTTGCTTACATTTGTTGCTGTCTTTTACCTTTTCTTCCATTTGCACCAGTCTTATGATTGCTTCAGAAACCTGGGTTCACTGGGGCTGTCTACAAGGAAGGTACTGTGAGCCACCAAGCCTGCACAGTTAGGGGGGCCTCCCTACAAGGCAGGTGAAAAACAAAAATTTACTTTTTTGGGTTTAAAATTCTCATGGAAGGCAAAAGTTTGGGCTGAGCCAGCATCACAAGAGTTTTAGATGCATTTTAGTCTGTCATTCATTGAAAATTTTGAGAGAAAAAAATGAAATTTTATTAAGTTTTTGTACTAAAAAAAGCAAGTGTTTTGGGAGATGTACCCTGGAGGTAGCTGCTACCATAAATTCAAGATTCTAATAAAGAAAAACCACCACCAAAAACCAAGAAAACCAAACCAATTTGCAGGTGCTATTAGAATAAAAGCAAAGAAGCTAAACCAAACAGATTCTCTTTGAGGTAAAGTTGTCTGAGCCTTAGGTATGGTATGGCTTAGTGTCATCCATAGAAATAAATGCAAGTATACCTTTTAACATAATTTGGAAAATGGATGTTACCATCTCTGATTTTTCAGACTTCTTCCTCATCAAACACTGAGGCAGGAGCCAGGATGAAAATCTAACTTACTGGTTAAAGCAACAATAAGGAAGTTATTTTCAGATTTAAAAGAGCAGCATGTTGAAACATTAAAGCATATGGAAGGCTTCCAGATGAAGAAAAGAAGTGGAACTAGCTTCTGATTTATAGTACCAGTGGATACAAAGCTGTACAAGACTGTCTCTTTCAGAAGCTTATAATTAGAGTATCTGTTTTCTTGTGGGAAGTTGTTTCTTTGTATAACTGAAAGGACAAATTCCTTACTAGTTCTATCATCTATTTTTATTTGTTTTTCATGTTATACTTCAGACAAAAGTATTTTTCAGAGGTTAAAAAGTCAGTAATTCATATTTGGCAATCTGCAATTAAGTCCATTTAAAAAATCATACATTAAATAAGAAATAGCACTGTAGATTCTTTGTTACGCGGAAGTCTTAAGAATTGTTTTATTGTAATACCTTAACTCTGAAATCAAGTTGATTGAGTATATCTTAAAGACTGTTCTGTCTAAGCAGTTCAGTGAGGAAGAGGAGAGATTGTCAAATAGTCATTGCCTAAGGACATGGCACTATTTAGTATTTGGATAAGAACCTCTGGTGCCTTCTTTAAGCTGTTTGGCANGCCTTGGCCTTCCTAACCTCATCCCTACACAGCCGGGCAACATCCCTATACTCTTTCCAGGATGCCTGTCCCTTCTTCCATTTCCAGCGTATCCTCATCTTGCCCTTTAGTTTGACCAACAGGTCATGGCTTAACCGTGGTGGTCTCTTGCCCTCTTTGTCCAAGTTCCTACATGTGGAGATTGAGAACTTTTGTGCTCTATAGAGGGCATCCTTAAAGATCTGCCAGCTTTGTTCTGCTCCCTTGTCCCAGAGGGCCATTTCCCATGGGGTTCTATTTACTATCTCCTTAAAGAGCTGGAAGTTTGCTTTCTTAAAATTTAGAGTCCTAACTGTGCTTCTCATGGGTTTCAGTTTCCTTAGGACAGTGAACTGGACTAGAGCATGATCACTGCAGCCCAAGCTGCCTTCAACTTTGACATCACTGATGATTTTGCTTACATTTGTTGCTGTCTTTTACCTTTTCTTCCATTTGCACCAGTCTTATGATTGCTTCAGAAACCTGGGTTCACTGGGGCTGTCTACAAGGAAGGTACTGTGAGCCACCAAGCCTGCACAGTTAGGGGGGCCTCCCTACAAGGCAGGTGAAAAACAAAAATTTACTTTTTTGGGTTTAAAATTCTCATGGAAGGCAAAAGTTTGGGCTGAGCCAGCATCACAAGAGTTTTAGATGCATTTTAGTCTGTCATTCATTGAAAATTTTGAGAGAAAAAAATGAAATTTTATTAAGTTTTTGTACTAAAAAAAGCAAGTGTTTTGGGAGATGTACCCTGGAGGTAGCTGCTACCATAAATTCAAGATTCTAATAAAGAAAAACCACCACCAAAAACCAAGAAAACCAAACCAATTTGCAGGTGCTATTAGAATAAAAGCAAAGAAGCTAAACCAAACAGATTCTCTTTGAGGTAAAGTTGTCTGAGCCTTAGGTATGGTATGGCTTAGTGTCATCCATAGAAATAAATGCAAGTATACCTTTTAACATAATTTGGAAAATGGATGTTACCATCTCTGATTTTTCAGACTTCTTCCTCATCAAACACTGAGGCAGGAGCCAGGATGAAAATCTAACTTACTGGTTAAAGCAACAATAAGGAAGTTATTTTCAGATTTAAAAGAGCAGCATGTTGAAACATTAAAGCATATGGAAGGCTTCCAGATGAAGAAAAGAAGTGGAACTAGCTTCTGATTTATAGTACCAGTGGATACAAAGCTGTACAAGACTGTCTCTTTCAGAAGCTTATAATTAGAGTATCTGTTTTCTTGTGGGAAGTTGTTTCTTTGTATAACTGAAAGGACAAATTCCTTACTAGTTCTATCATCTATTTTTATTTGTTTTTCATGTTATACTTCAGACAAAAGTATTTTTCAGAGGTTAAAAAGTCAGTAATTCATATTTGGCAATCTGCAATTAAGTCCATTTAAAAAATCATACATTAAATAAGAAATAGCACTGTAGATTCTTTGTTACGCGGAAGTCTTAAGAATTGTTTTATTGTAATACCTTAACTCTGAAATCAAGTTGATTGAGTATATCTTAAAGACTGTTCTGTCTAAGCAGTTCAGTGAGGAAGAGGAGAGATTGTCAAATAGTCATTGCCTAAGGACATGGCACTATTTAGTATTTGGATAAGAACCTCTGGTGCCTTCTTTAAGCTGTTTGGCATAGCAAATGGGCAGAATAACCTAATTAAGAATTATAGGCTCCACAACAAAGACATGTGCACGCTCTGTTACTGTTCTGCCTGATCCTTTTGTAGGTACATCAAGAACAAGAGGTAGTTTCTTCAAAGCTGAGAGATTATATAGCTCCTGTAGCCTTCAGTTATTTTCCCTTTCTAAACATCTGATTTGTTTTCCTATTTGTTCCATGTTTCTTCCCGTAGTCAAAAAAGTCTCCAGTGTAGAAGCTTTTGGAAAAATCAGGCATTTTAATTAACTGACGCTATTAAATATTGCCATGTCTCCAAAAACCTAGAGGATTATTCAATAGTCAGAATGAGAAAATACCAGACAAAAACCCTAGATTTTAAGAATTGCAACTTGATGAAAAATAGTTTTCTAGGGTGGGTGCCCCCTCTTCCCACTTGACTGCAGGATAATGGAAAAGGGCTTTAGTACTAAGAAAAAGAAGCTAGTGAAGGTTTGGACACACATGAAGATACATCAGCTGGCATTTGCTGCTGCCTTTGTTCCAGAACTTACTGAATCCCCATGTGAGTGCCAATGAGAGGGAATCTGTGAGTGCTCCATAGCTGTTTTGCACTGGAGTCCTGTGCTTGAGTGGAACCTGCTGTGCTCTGTACTTGAGTGTGGCAACAGGGCTCAGATTAACTTTTCCCACAAAAAAGAGATGTGGGGCAGTAAGGCCTGCCTAACTACTAGTAAGGAAGAGCACTGTCAGTCTTTTATTAAGCAAATTTGTGTTTAAACCTTAGAACTTTTGCAAATTGCTCTGGAAAATGCACAGCACCCCAGCACAGTGCCATAATGCAGCACTTGAAGGACACCCAGGTGATCAGGCCCAGCCACAATGGGTTCATGAAAGGCAGGTCCTGCTTGACAAACCTGATCTCCTTCTATGACAAAGTGATCCACTTGGTGGATAAGAGAAAGGCTGTGGATGTTGTCTACCTGGACTTCAGTAAAGCCTTTGATACAGTCTCCCACAGTATCCTCCTGGAGAAACTGGCTGCCCGTGGCTTGGGTGGGAGTACTCTCCACTGGGTTAAAAACTGGCTGGAGGGCTGGGACCAGAAAGTGGTGGTGAATGGAGTTAAATCCAGTTGGCAACCAGTCACAAGCAGTGTCCCCCGGGGCTCAGAACTGGGGCTGGTTCTCTTTAACATCTTTATCTACGATCTGGACGAGGGGATCTAGTGCACCCTCAGTAAGTTTGCAGATGACACTAAACTAGGTGGGAGTGTCAGCCTGCTTGAGGGTAGAAAGGCTTTGCAGAGGGATCTGGACAGGCTGGATCAATTGGCTGAGGCCAATTGTATGAGGTTCACTAAGGCCAAGTGCCAGGTCCTGCACTTGGGTCAAAACAACCCCATGTAGCGCTACAGGCTTGGGGCAGAGTGGCTGGAGAGCTGCTTGGAAGAAAAGGACCTGGGGGTGTTGGTTGACTGTTGGCTGAACATGAGCCAGCAGCGTGCCCAGGTGGCCAAGAAGGCCAAGAGCATCCTGGCCTGTATCAGGAACAGGGTGGTGAGTAGGACTTTGGAGGTGATTATTCTCCTCTACTCACTCAGTACTGGTGAGGACCCACCTCGAGTGCTGTGTCCAGTTTTGGGCCCCTTACGACAAAGAAGACATTGAGGTGCTGGAGTGGGTCCAGAAAAGGGCAGCGAAGCTGATGAGGGGTCTGGACAGTACATCTTATGAGGAGAGGCTTAGGGAGCTGGAGTTATTCATCCTGGAGAACAGGAGACTGAAGGGAGACCTTATCACTCTCTGCAACCATCTGAAAGGATGTTGTAGAGAGGCAGGTGTCAGACTCTTTTTCCCAAGTCACAGGTAGTAGGACAAGAGGAAATGGCTTCAAGCTGCACCGGGGGAGGTTCATATTAGATATCAGGAAAAGTTTTTACACTGAAAGGGTTATTAAGCATTGGAACGGGCTGGCCAAGGAAGTGGTCGAGGCACCATCTCTGGATGTATTTAAAATATGGGTTGACTTAGTGCTTAGTGACATGGTTTAGTGATGGGTTGTTGTTTTTTTAAGAGTTAGGTTGATGGTTGGACTAGATGATCTCAAAGTTCCCTTGCAATCTAGACAATTCTATGATTCTATGATTCTATTAATGGTATTTAGCAATTATTGCTCTCTGAAGAAATTTTGAGATTAATTTTCCTCTGAAGTCAGTTTCTCAATTGTACTTTTTAGTAACATATCTGATTGCTTTGAATGAAACAGTAATCATGTTTTCTTCCATTTACTATATAGAGTTGATAGTATTTTGTTGTGCATAGAATCTAGCCAGTTCCTGATCCACTGAGTGGTGCATCTGTCAAATCCATGTCTCGGCAATTTAGAGACCAGGATGCTGTGTGAGACAGTGTCAAATGCTTTGCATAAGTCTGGGTAGATGATGTAAGTTGCTCTCCCCTTACCACCAACACGTCATAGAAGATCACCAAATTTGTCAAGCATGACTTGCCCTTAATGAAGCTATGTTGGCTGTCACGAATCACCTCCTTATTTTCCATGTGTCTTAGTTGCCAGGAGGATCTGCTCCATGATCTTGCCAGGCACAAAGGTGAGACTGACCAGCCTATAGTTCCCCAGATCTTCCTTTTTTCCCTTTTTAAAAATGATGGTTACCATTTCCAGTCAGTGGGAACTTCACCAGACTGCCACTTGTTTTCTCCAAAAGGAATTTACTGTTCTCTGTCCCTTTATTCACGTGGGTTTGGTACCAGCACCACCACCACAACAGCAACAACAGCAAGAGGGGATTGAGGGTTGGCTTTTTTTGACTGGAAAACTTGATACTAGACAAGACCATTTATAAACGCATTTCAGTGATATCCAAAATGGCTAACATCATCTTATAACAGAAGCTCTAACGTGAGGTTTAAACACTTGCAGTTGCAGTAGGGTACTGCAACTCTGTGTAGCATCATTTGTCACTTACATTTTTGGTAATTTTGTGTGATAATGAAGTTGGAATACCATATTTAGTAATACTGGTCAGTATCTAGTATTAAATTTAAAGGTACTTGGTATGTTGGATTCCCTGGTATGGAAATAGGGTTAAATATTTTCTTTAGTAAAGAACAACTGCATAGTTGGCTGTGTTTTATACATAAATGTCTTCTACTCCTCTAACATAGATATTACACTGCTATGGCGTAATTAATTCATTTGTGTTGAGCATTGCTGGAATTTAGGCTGTAGAGACTTAAGTGGGATTTCAGATAGGTTGTATAACCTCATCAGAATTTAATTACACTGGAAAGTGTAATTTTGTTTATTTCAAAATAATGTGAAATTTTAAAATGTAAAATACCACCTTTCATTTTTAAAAGGACATATGCCTCTGACTTGTTCTGGTCAGGCCTCATCTACATTTTCTTCAGGTCTGTTTGTAGAGGTAAAATTACTATATCAAAAGTCTAAGGAGAAAACTTGATAAATTTCCTTTGTAAAGGTAAAGTGACACAAGTGACTGGAAAACAGGAAATAAATATTCTGCCTAGCTTGTGATGAGTCCAAATGTACAGCTTAAATATTTAAAACTGAGCTTTATTTGATGACAGTGATGTATACTTGCAAAGTCTGCATACCTGTTAGAAATAAGAGTGTAGACCTCTTGATATCCTTTCTAAGTTGTTTCAGAAACTGAGAAGGCTCTGGGATCATAGTATAACTCAGGATGTAAATTAGTATCTCATCAAAGTATAGTTCAAATGTTTCCCTGGAGCGCAAATACTATGCCATCTTGGCATACTCAGAGAACGTTCCTGAGTTGGGTGCTTCACTATCCAAGGGTGAATTGGTGTGGAGGTGCAGAAGAACATTTTTATAAGTAGCAATGCCAGCTTTGTACCTGTTGACAGCTTGTCTTGTGACCCTTTGTCTTCTGCAGTGTCCTCTTTCACTTATACCTGGAGAGTACTCCGTCTGTGCTTACCTGGATATCTTATTTGGTGCAGATGTTTCATGTCTGAAAGTCAATTATGTAGAAGAGTTTGACTGAGAAAAGAGGTTAAGGAGAGATTGCATGAATTTATGTCTGAATTACATGACCTGTCATAAATTTGGGAGTACAAGCACTAGCCGAGGGGAGCCTGCTCTGCAGTTAGAATAAAAGTATTTTTTTTGCCGTATTCGCACTCTGATAAAGTGCCGTAGCTCTCACTGAACTTTGGTTAACCCTTGCATCTTACTCATATGCACCCTGTGAGTTTGGCTGAGTCAAGACTGCCCTTTCTATAACAGATCATGATCTAAGCTCCAGATACTGCAGAAAAAGAAAAACAACTGAACAAGCGAATGATGGATCCTGAGATGAGATCACTGTGCAAAATAATGAACAATTCCTTTCAGAGATGAAATACTACTGTAATTCCAGCAATGTTCTGGCTATCATAGTTGAATTACTATTGCTGTGGAGGTTTTGTAATCAGCCCACTGGAGTGCAGTCTCATGTCTGTTAAAGTACTCCAGTTTAGTGGCTGTACTAATTCAGTTTTGCTTGTTTATTACATGCTTACATTCACTTTAGGTTGAGACAATCTTTTGTGCGGGGGATAATCAGAACAGAACAGGCAAGTCCATATTAATAGAGGAGACCAGTAAACGTGGAAGGGTCAAAACCAGTCTCTTATGAGAGTCTGGCTGAGCGGCAGTGCAGGACATGAGAAGTTCATTGCTGAGGCCTGTGTTCTCCCTGTGCCAAGAATGTGCCTGCTTATGGTTCTGCAAGAACCAAAATCCTTGCAGACAAGGCTCTCAAACCATGCTATAGTTATATTGCTTTAACTACTATTTCTTCTGTGACAACTCAGGAAGGAATAAACATGAGGCTATTCCTGTCAGTGATTCAAGAAGTTTGGTCAGGAACTCAAACAAGGTGTGGGCTTCCCAGTTTCTGGGTTTTATCTTGCTCAGATGACTACCTTCTGCATTTTGGGAGGAAGATGACACAAACAACATGGACTTTGCAACAACGAAGTAGGAAAAAATATCTTTTCAACACTTTGTGCCTGTAGCATAGAGCTGGATTTGTGGAACTGAAGGAAGAGCAAACTGCCAAGATGCCAAGATGGGTGTAGTTGCACTGCTGCACATACTGAGGGCTTGGCAAAGCAGCATCTCAAGAAAAGAAATAAAAGTCCTCTGAGGCTAGTGAGGTGGTGAAATCGATTGCTTGGAGGGAGGATGTTTCCTCCATGATATGTAAAGTACTGTTTCCTAAATATAGCTGTAATTCATACAGATGTCTCTGTATGTATGCTCACTTAGTGACTGTTTTTCAAGCGATAGTGGACACCTCTCTGGTCTTGTGAAATCCATTAAAACTGATGGTACTAAAAATCAGTGAAAAACTGTGAGCTTGTGCTTGAAATGCTCGTTTTTCCTCACTTAAAGAACCAGTGCTTTATATACTTCAGTTTAGGTTTTGTACTCGCACTTTGGTGCTGTGGGATGCTGTAACTGTAGCCCTCATTAAATCTAGTGTAGCAAGCATTATCTGTGTATATGTTTACATAAGATTAAGAAAGTTGGACTACTAACCTAGAAAAGGTTGGGAAAGAATAATTTGAAAATAACCTTCTTTACCAGTGAAGTCGTCGCTTATTTCTGTACACTTTGGGATGAGGGACAGTGTTGTAATAGAATCATAGCATATCTCAAGTTGAAAAGGACTCATAAGGATCATTGAGTCCAACTCCCAGCTCCTTATAGGACTACGTAAAACTAAACCATATGACTAAGAGCATCATCCAGACACTCCTTCAACTCTTAACAGGCTTAACAGGTAGTCAGCTTTTAAGCCTGGTTGCCCACTGCTCTGCAGGCAAGATGGGCTTGGCAAGTGTTTGACCAAAACAACTGTTAAGACATGGCTTCTACCTAATTTAAAACACTCCTGTGGTAGAAGACACACCTGTTGAGTAGAAGAAATTTGTCTAGTTATACTTGTTAAAGTATGTCTTGTCTTCACCAAATATTATCAATTGCTATATTTTCTTTTAAAACAAGTTCTTTGGTAAATACTACTTCTGATGAAATAGCTTAGTTTTGACTGGATGTTGCTTAGTCTTTCTGCTTGGTATGCTTCACCTAACATTTTTCAGCTGTACATTGTCCCATTGCATTCTACTATTAATATAATTAGATATATGTTATATAATTATAATACTAATATAATATACCTTCTCTTATGAGAAGGTATTTTGTTCACCAGCAAGTGAATGATCCTTTTTCTATTATCTTCTGATCTCATTTCTCTCATAGAGCATACTTCAGAGACTCAGGAAATTCCTAATTACAGTTTGACATAGCATGGACTACTTCTTTGGAAGATTCCAGAGACAGCTCAGATGATTTTCAGCTATGCTGTGAAACATTTTTTACCTTTTCAGGCTTCACTTCTTTTACCAGTGATTTATACTTGCTTCACTATGTAGATTCAATCCAAAGATTACCACAAATGAAAGAGCAGTGATGGACTTCTGTCATAGGGATGGGACAAGTATCTTGTAATTTCAAAAACAATGTTAAGTAAGCAGTTCCAATACGCAGGTTTATGTAAAACCATTTGCTTGTGCAAATAACAGTCGGTGTGGCATTTTGTAAAGGATAAATCAAAAGGGAATAATTCAACGTACTTCAGTGAATTCTAACATCTGCATTTTAGTGTTGCCTTTCAGAACTGTGGATCAACTTGCCTCTAGCTTGCTGATGTATTGGCACAAATGTCCTGCTAATTACTGAGCAAAACAAATGTCAGTGGATTGTCTTGATACTGGTTGTCTTGCACCACAGCTTTATGAGGCTTTCAGAAGTAATCCTTGAATTACAGGTTCTTTTAAAAAGATTTGGCTTACTTGTCTCTTTTTTTAAAGTTGAAGACAAATTTTACCTGTTTCCAGAAGGTGATACGAGGCAGAATCCAGCTGTAACTCTGATATTAGTGCTTTTTCAGTTCTCTTACAGTGAAAATTGCAGCAAAGATAGTACTCAATGCAGGTGAAAAGAGAATTTTCAAAATTTTATCCAGAAGATCGTTGAATACTGGCTTTGCAGGGCAGTGTTGCTGTACAGCTTAAGATAGGTTTCATTGTCCTGCTCTATATGCGCAAGTTTTCTTGCTTGGTCTGTCTGACCTTTCTGATGTGACTGAGCATAAAATGGCCAGCCTGATTGTGATGCCACTGATTGATTCTGTTAGTTAGGGCATTGGAAGGCAGATGAATGACAGTAGCGCATTCATACATGTGCCAGCAGCTCAGCTAAAGTATCAGACATCGGTGACAGCTCTTAAATGTAGAGCTCTGGAGGTGCTCTCTGTGATGGTGGTGATGGAGGGAGGCTTTCTTGGTGTAGAAGTAGAGGATCATAAAAATTATGTGATAGCTAGTAGGGAAACTGCAGAGGATCTGTGCCATCGCATTCTGTTGCAGTTATGACTGGTTGCACCTCATTCACATCTGCAAATATGCCATGCCACAAAACGGGACACAAGATGTTAGGCTCTTTGTCTGAAACTGAATAGCTACTATAGAGCAGAGTAAATTATCTCCTTTGTTCTGTAAAGGATATAAATATTTACTATTTGACAATAATATTCACAAAAGCAGCCACACAAAATTACTGACTTCTCAGCATGACACTTGCAAAATACGTGCTAAATGAGACTGTGAACTAAATTTCCGTAACAGTACACTCAAAAGTAAAGAGCCAGTATACTTATTTTATGATCACTTACAGTTATGTTTATGCTACAGTTTTCCTTTTGACTGCTTCTGGTAACATGAATGTTAATGGATGGTTTTTCACCTTTGAGATGGACAAAAAACTTCTTCCTCTCGTTCTCCTGACAAGATTTTTCTACTCTGTTATGATACTGTGGTTTGGTGTTGGTTTTTTAAATTTTTTCCCTAGTAAAAATCCAATTGATTAACATAATTACATTTTACTAAAACTAACGGTGATTCACTTGTATTAGAGTTTTGCTTTGCTGTTTCATCATATGAAGCCAAAACTTATCATTCACCCTCTCAGTTATTCTCTTTACAAGTCCTGTATTTCTTAATCCTGGCAATGACACATGTTAACAGTATAATTCATAGAAACATTTCCTGATACAGATAAAGGTCTTCAGCTGGTATACAACAGTATTTAACCTTTTAACTTCATTGAAGCCACAGGTATGGATAAAATTATTTAAAATATTTGTAAGAACAGTATTAAAGCAGCAAGAGAGAAATGCGGTTTGGCAGGAAACACACCAGTCCTATCTAGCACTACGTATCCAACTACGGTACTGTTCCACAGTAATAGGGTGCAGAAATAGCAGGCATAATGAGAATAAGAATCAAGGTGGTCAATACTACATATACTACAGATGCACAGGACTTGAATCAAATGCTAGAAGAAATCCTCCCCTGTTCTTCATCTGCACTAATGTGGAGTGTGTAAATACCCACTAAGATCTGTTGTAGAGCAGATGTGGCATTTGGTGCAGCAATGGTGTTGTGAATATGTAGAAAAGGTGCTATGGCAGGTGAGTGTGTCTGAGCTTTAGGAATAGTCAGAAAAGGCACTTCAGTCTGTACACATTTTCTGTCTTTAAAAATGATGTAAACATCCCAAAGGTACAGATGATGACAGCAGTCTGTATAGTGAGGTCCTCCCAGAAGGTAAGTGATGCTCATCAGACATGGCAATGGAACACCATGATCTTTAAAGCTGAAGCCCTTGGTGCCATAGAGTATAATTGGCACCTTCAAATCATGTTCTGGATTTCAGCGATTTCACATGCTAATGTGCCTTCATCTCTTTTTTACTGTATCTCAAAACTGGTTTTGACCAATGGATTTATTTTGGACCCACCTGTGTGTTATGTACAGTTTGGTACAGATTTAACTTGGATCCTGAACTTCCCAGTTTCTTTTAGTTTTTTCATTCTCTTATTTTTTGAGGGTGCTTTGGCCACATACAGTGAGTCAGCAACTTATGGAAATAGAAAGTATTCTAGAATTTGTTATGTAACTAACATCTTCTTAGATGTTGCTTGGGTTGAGTGACTTAGACTGTGTTATAAATGTGTTTTTCCTCTTAGTCTCTCACCGGATCAGTGGGGTGTAGCAGGTGGCTGGCTGACAGAGGTATGATGGTTTAATGAATGCAGTTCATAAGTACAATGCATACGGCTTTGGGGAGGAATTGAGCAGAATTATCAGCACTGGAATATTACCATCAAAGCATCTGTGAAATGGAATGTTTCTGCCTTTAGCTAAACTCTGAAAGGCATTTAATGCATGTGACTTAGCAGTAGTAAAAATGGTTCTAGTTTCTCCTCTGGTCTCATGGTCTGTGTTGTACACATGTTTTTCTCCTTTGGGAGCCCCTTCTCATGTCCCAGTTGTCAGTATCATTTTAATAATTAGGATATTGCTGCAGGTAGATTCCCACAGATAGATTGGTGAAACTGTGTGGTGTGTCTGCTTAGGATTTTCTGCCCTGCTGCAGTATAGCTGGCCCTGTGTCTGAGAGCTTTGGAGAATCTAAGTTATGGAGTCCTATTATTCATATTAGTGTTTATATCAAAACAAGAGGCACATCTAAAGGTGATTTATTTTATTGAAGTAGTTTCCAACCCAGTTCATAACGGCAAAATGATGTCCACTTGTCACTTGCTCTTTTGTGATTGTTTGCCTCACATAATGGGACCAATATTGGGCTACTTTTTCCACCCCTATTTCAGGCCCTCTACATACCACCAAATTCAGAAAAATCATGAGGGCCTGCCCAAAATTTTCCTCTGGCAGAAAAAGTCCTAGATTCAGTAGCTTCTTTCTGATTTTATATGGTCTGTAAAAATTGGCAAGGCATTATTTACTTATGCTTTATACAGTTGCTTGCAGTGGTCTTAAATGCATTTCCTGATCTGTTGAGATGGGATTCACAGTCCAAATTCCTCTTTACTTTGCTTCTAGTGTAATAAGTGGGTGACTTCATCCTGTTCCTCTGTGGCAGAAATACAGAAAAGAAAATCCCGTGCCAGAATTTTCGAGAACTGATCCTGAGTATCCAGCAGTCACCTTATGTATATTAGGGTTTTGTTACTTCCTAATGGAGCACAACATGTTCCTGTTGTGCACTGTAGCACTAGAGAGTCACTGTCCTGGAGAGCTTAAGTTGAAGCAGATGTCTTAGAAGTGGGGGAGGAAGAAGAAAGACACGGAATAACAGCATGGGTTGCCCAGATTTCCTTGGCTGGCAGAAACTTGGACTAGAACTCAAATCTCATGGTCCCTAGCTCATTGGGGTTTTTGGGCTGGATCCTGTTCCCTGTTTATATCACTCATAACATCTGTCTTGTTTCTGAGACTTGCCAGGTAGGTTGAAGAGAATAAGTTAATGGGATGTTATCACTGCAGTATGGATATCCAGAAGTTCCCAACAATGCAATTACATTTCTGGAAGGGATAATGTAATAGTAGGGGGATTTTTAGCATCCAGGTTTACTGAAATATTGCCATTACAGGACTGACTTGTACACGACTTCCATGCAAGGATCAATAGGAATGGTATTACAGTTCTGGGACAGATTTCCTTACTCTGAATTTTTCAGCTCCATTGTTATGTTAGCAGTGTAGCAACTTGCTGCTGCTTGGGGAAGTGGGATGGCTTTGCCAAACCTTTATGCCATTGTACTTCTGTAGAATGACTGTGGGTTTTTTGTTTTGGTTTTTGGTTGTTTTTGGGTTGGTTTTGGGGGGGGGGGGTTTTTTTTTTTTTTTTTTTTTAAGAGGAGACTGGTGGGGAAGCTAATCATGAGAGTATTGCATTTGCTCTCACATCTGGTCCCCAAGTTCTGGCAAGCAGGAAGGCTTGATTGCTATAAAGCCCTGGTCTGTTTTTTTGACAGCTAGGTTCTGGCTGAAAACTGGCAAGGTTTCTGGCAGCCTCTCTGAAAGGGATTTGGTTCCCACTGTGAGCCCAATAGTAAATGCAGTGTGATCTGGTTCCACAGAAATTTTATTTTCTTGTGTAGCCAGCTACATTTTCATCCTGTTCTACAGTCTGTATTGTATGGGTGAGGGGGGCTTGGGTGGGAAGGGGGGACTGGGATGAAGTAGGCCTCAGTAAGTATTACCATCACACAGATTCTCTGTCAGTTATAGGAAGAAAGTTGTCTTTTTTTTTTTTTTGCGTAAGTTTTACCTCAAAAAGTCAAAAACATTCACAAAAGAAATTAAATGTACTGGAGCATGAGGTTGAGACTTCCTAACCTGGGGCAAGGGGAGGAGAGTGGGTTAACAGGAGAAAGAGTTAAAAAACAGAGAAGCTCTTAACTCATTAGGGCTTGGAACTTTCTGTGAATGGTTTGGTAGAAATGAGGCAGATATGCTATTCCTCTATCACCCATTTTTTACATGGCAATGTTGTTAGTCTCCTTTTAAGTGGAGAATTTCTAGGTATTTGTTGTTGCCTTAAAGTCTTTCAGAACTGCTTCTCCGTAAATGAATATAAGCAGGTCTCTAGCAGCAACAATAGAGAGTCAGAAGGCACACACGAGATTGTGGAGATGGTCAGGTGCATAAGAGACCCTGAAAAAAAACTGGTATTGAATGCTGGAAAGCCTGTAATTTCTGTTTGTGTAAGTCATCTCAAAGCTTTAAAAAATTTCAGTAATGGTCAAGCACAACTGTCAGAAAGCTATCCAATTGATAGTTACCTATAAAGGTAAATATTATTCCTAATTTGAATTTTGTAATTATTTAGTCTCACTTGCTGGCTGTTGGGATATAGGGTATGTTTGTATCAACTAGTTTCTCTTCCCCAATACCTGATACAGACAGTCATGCGCAGTGTGAGGCAGGTGTGAAACACTGGTAGCCTCTGTCCGATCATTCCATTGTTTTTCAGCCTTTGTCGTAGATTCTGAACGTTGGAATCGTGTACTGACGTAGAAATGCTCCTGTCTACTGAAGACAAAAGGTGGCAGCTTCCCTCATGATCAGGAAAACTGCATGACCAAGGCCTTCATGTGAGGAGCTGTTGAGGTTCTTAATTCTGGAAATACCAGGTCCAGTCTTAGTTTTTCCATTATTGTATCTGGATGTCTGTCATGGGAGGCTTCTTCCACAGCCCTGAAGAAGGTAGGGAGTGGTGACTGTTGATTCCCATGCATAGCTAGCCTGTGAGGTGGAACAGGTAATCTCTGTGTTTGCAGTATGTACCACAAAACTGAGACAAAATTAAAAAAAAACCAAACACCTGAACAAAGCAACAAAAACCAGCAACACAGATCCTTTCTATACATAATTAATACAAATTTCATCAGCTCTGGTTAAATTTCTTGGGGAAATAGTGGGGTAAAAAAGTGAGAGATCTGTATGTCATACATCCTGGATTACATTGCATAAAGTAGTCATCTCCACCATTTTGCCTTGATGACTTGAAAGCACTACTCTGAGTACTTAATGAAGGGAAGCATTTTTTCATCTTGAAGCAATAGCCTTAATTATCTCATTGTTGCAAAAATGACCTTTTTCATTTCTGTGGCTGCTTGCCTAGAGGAGAAGGTTATTTGCCATGACATTTTGGTAAAATCCCTGGAATTAAAACTTTCTGAATACACAGGTCATCAGACATACATTAGGTTCTGGAAAATACTCATAAAACTAAATGAGGCATGTGGAGATGAATGCAGCAGCCTTTATTGCTATGATTAGGTATACAGTTATGTTGCTTCATTTGAATATCTGATCCCACGCAGCCTCCATTCATGGCATCACCTCCACTCATTGCATCTGTTTTGTGTAATGCTGGGGAAACTGTGACAGGGCCTTAAGACAGACCTCAGTGGTAAGCAATAATATAAATGCTTTAAAATATTCAGAGGTAAAAATCCTGTTCCTGTGGGCAGGGTTCTTCTTGGGTAAAGGGTCTTGATGAAGAGGGGAGTATCCACAGAGGAAGAACAGATGTCGATGACATTGCAAGAGAGAAAGCCAGGAGCCAGTTGAAGATTTTTTCAGTCAAAACATTTTTATTAAGCACCTGGAAGGCATAAAATACGTAGGGGAAGTACTCTGAGTAAATGGAATGGCCTTGAAAACAGAATAGATAGATGCTAGATTTGCATTCATGTATGGGACAGCATTTATATGTGATCAAAAGGATGTATGCAGAGTGGCAAATGGGGCTTTGGGACTATGAAGATAAAAGCCTTATTTTGCTGTTCTGTTAAAATTAAATGGCTCAAGAGCTCTCCAGTATTTTGAAGTAAGTGCCACTGTTAGAAATGGAGGATTGTCTGTCAGTCATGCCTCAGAAAAATGCATACAAAAGAACGGAAGAGAAAGAACTTTGGATTGCTGTGTTTTCTTTTAATACTGAATCTGTTACTAGAACTATCTGCCACTTGAATCCCCTGTTGGAATTTGAAGAGCTTAATTGGGAGATCCTGAAAGCTCCCAAAGCAAATAGTGGAGCAGAGTAAATGTTAAGCAGCTGTCAGTGCTTAAAAATTCAACTGCCTTTCCAGATGAAACAGGGAGCTGTAGCTGTGTTTGTTCTAGCTCTCAGCTCTGTTCCACAGTGCAGCAAACAGTTAGTGCTTATCCCAAAAATCTCTGGTCATGCTTTAAGAGCTCATAGCTGACTTAATTGTAGAGTGATAGCGAGGACTGCGTACAATCTGTCATCTTTAAATCCACATGATTTCACTATTTGTTCTTGATGCCTTTTGGAATACTGTTTTCAGAGGAAAGGGGGACAAACATAGGATGGCAAACATAACTGAAGAAAGTATTGTAGAAAGAGCCTATGCTAAGGAGTTTGGGAAGTGATGGATACCATATTACTTAACTGTCTGCCTTTCTAGTATCAAAACATAAAGAGGTTTTCTCTCAGAGTTAGACAGAGCTTTGCAATGAGCCATCAAGATACCTGTACTGTTCCACTGCTGGACTGAAGTAGCACTCAGGTTTTCACGTTCAGTTCACGTGAAATGTGTGATCGAGAATGGCAAACACTGCTGCAGCTCTGAGTGCTCAGGTTCTTAGTACTCATGGTGTTACCAAGCTTACAACGAAGATGTGATCTAAGTAGTCAGGATTAACAGTCAGCAATAGGAGTGGGATTGCATATCATCTTTTCTGATATTCTTTTTGAGCTTCATTCTGGTAGTTTAAATCTGTATCATGTAGTGGACACAGTAAGACCTGATTAACAATACTGAGAAATAATGTACCATGCATTAAAGCTGAAGTGCAGGAAGAGTTAGCAAGACTTGATAGAAGGCAAACATTCCACTAGCAAAAGGTATCTGAGCTTTAAAGGTTTGCACTTTTATTTCGGTTTCTTCCAGCCAAGACCACAGTTGAAGGGAAGCAGTAGATAACCAAGCCCAAGTGATTGATACTGTTGGTGAGGCACTGAATGGTTCTAAATAATTTCTGACCTGGGTGTCTAAATAGATTATCTGCAGAGATATGGCTTAATACATGGTTGAAAGAAGTCCAGGCATTTAGTGTAAACACCAACAAAATAAAATTTTAAAAAGAAAAATGAAAGGAAGCAACAGCAGCCTTAATAAAAGCATTTTCAGTGCTAGGGTAATAAGAATGTATTCATAACTTTAACAAAAAGCCAGTGAGTCTCCTAGGAGGATTTTGAGGAAATGAACAGATATTGTCCAATGTAAATGCAAATCAATAGTATTGATGCACATTGATATATTAATCAATGGCATACTGACAGGGTAAGCTATTCAGAGGGATAAGAAATTAAAACATATCTGGAAATATTTGTTGCAATAGTAAGATAGCAGATGTTATCAGCCCCTGATGTATAGCCTATGTGCATCTGTCCTTGAAGGAAGTGGGGATGGATATTCCAGGAATGCACTTACATTACTGCAGTATAGATTTTGCATGCAGCATCCTGCAAGTAGATGGTCTGTGGCTGTACCAAAGCTCTTTGAAAATGACTGTGGTTCCCTGGCATACAATGTGTTGGTGATAGTAGGTCCAGATTTCCTGCAAGTATTAAATATTCACAACACCTAACCCGTGACAATTGCTATCATGATGATGTAATGAGAAAACAGTAGAAAGGATACTTGCACCTGGAAGAATGGCTATGAAAAGATGAGATTTACAGGATCTGGGAAATGGCATGCTCAATTTGTAAAGGCATTATGCAAGTCACGATAGTAGCAGTCTTGACAGAGTAACTTTATTGGATTAATTCAATGCATTTTAGCAGTCCTCTGATGCCTTCCTTAAAATAACCCTTCAGTAATACGGGACAGAGATGTTTGTTTCCATCACCCTTGCTTACCTTTGCTCACTAATGAAAGCTGACCAAGAAATGCTATATGTGGGGTTTTTACTGCCTTATACAAGTCTTCAAAACAAAAATTTCTGATTTGTCCCAGGTGACTAATCCCATTGCCTTGCGCAAGTGAGTATTTTGTGGACAAATTGCGTAACAATTTGTTTAGGTTTTGCTCTCTTATTTTTTGTTGTGATCTGGTCATGCTAATCTTTCCTCTGTTTCCCTTTGCATCTTAAACAGTGTAGTTCACATGATGAGTCTTGTCATTTTTCAGAGCTTCAGTCCAACAGGTCAAAACTGCCCTTGGGGAATCTGTGTCAATGTTAAACATTGTTTCTGATAGACTCCTTTTCATGTTTCATTAGGGTAAAATACAATGCAATGGTTGTGTTCATTTTCTCATGAAAGTTGTTTGAGATAAACTTCCTATCCCTCTTTGCTTGTTCTTTACTGATGTAACATAACAGGAACTGATTCAGAGGGTGGTGTTTTGCTGCAGATGTCAGCAGAAATCGTTGCTGTGGTAGATTTGGACTTGGGGGTTTTTAAATGGAGCCAAATTGCACCTCATGCAATAACTGTACCTGTACACTTGCTGTAAAAGCTTTTTGTTACAGGAAAGCATGGGAAGGAGCACAATATCACACTAGGAGGATGTTCTGTGTGATGTTCTCATATTTCTACCCAGAGAGGAGCCTTGACAGCTAAGTGAATGAATGCCCTCTCGACAGGATATGCAGGCAGCTCAGTAGAAGTCATGACAATTGTGAAATACAGACACAGTGACACTTACATAATTTCATTGTTGAGGGTTTTCTGAATTATTTACTTGTTAACTGTGTTAAATTCTTCACACCCAATGCATTTATTCCTGCAGTCAGGTTTCACTGCGGGGTGCTGTTTTTTCCCAGTAAATTTACTTCTACTTTAGGGCATGGATATTTCTGCCTATTGAGAAGCAATATAAACTGGAGCTCCTGTTTACTGTTGATGAATAACATTAACTTCCTAGCGACTTGAGATAGTTGCTTGGCCAGTGATAAGATCCTCTGAGCTATTACGGTTTACATTTATTCGTACATAAGCTGGTACATTGCTTATAAAAATGGAGTTGTTAGCAGTGTGCTTCTATGAGAAGAAGGTGAAACTATGTATTTAAACACCAGATAGATACATAACTATTCTGTTAAGTTATGTTTGCATTCTTGTGTATATACTTTTTAAGTATATCACCAAAATAAATCCTGACATAATATTTTTTTGGTTTGCTAATTTCAGCTAGGCTCTGCAGCTGCCAAATGGACAAATGAGGAGTTTTACGAAATATATTGCCAAACCTAAGTGTAGATGTTAATATTTAAAGGGAAGAAATCTTTTTTTGCAATGTCAGTGTTCTAAAGAAGAGCAAGTTAAAAAGCTTTTTTTCCATATGAGTTTCAGCTTCTAGGAAGATCCCCTATTTCTTAAAATGTATTTTAAAAAACCCAACCCTATTTTTCCATGGCACCAATGACTATTCTAAGTGTCCCCTGTCAAATTGTGAAGAAAACCCATGCTATCTGTATATTTCAAGTTTTTACTCTCTCTATATAAAGGAACAGAAGTAAATTGTTTTGTTCTAAACTGTCCTGTGCAAACAGGACCCATAATTTGCTGGTTTGAGCTTTGAATTATAATAGTAAATCAAGATTCACTGTTGGAAAATCCATATTAGAAAGGTAATTTTTATTTTTATTCCTTCCTACCTGCTGCTGTTCCTTGTAAGGATATATATGCTTGTGTTCGATGCTTCTGACCGAAGACACAAGGTCAGTTACCTTCTGTCTGTCCTGTGAATCCAAATGGAACTTGGTTTGTGGCTAGGAAAGAATATTATGTTTACGTATGGGCTAATTCCAAAGTAATCTTGGAGCAATATTGGAAGATGTTTAGGAAATCAAAGCCAAGTGGCGTAAAATCAGATCTAATCTGAGATCTTGGCAACAGCCTTGTGAAAGAGTCAAATCTTGTAGTTATTGAGTCCTTAAACAGAAACATTAGTTTTAAAGCTTTCTGTTGATGTGCCTGATCTTGGTTGTCTTGTTTCTATATTTCTACATTGACCTGTCACCATAAATGATCACTATATCTGTTGAAGCTCTATTCTATGTCTTCTAACACTTTCTCAGTTCTAAGGAATTAGTATAATTTGAAGCATATATTACATCAGTGGCAATCTTTTCCTCAGTCAGAACACAGTTGAATCAGCTTCCTTCTGTTTGTCCTGGATGACTTCATTTTGTTTTTCATAATGTCTTTAGTACAACTCTAGACTCAACAATTTGGACTTGAAGGAAGTAGACCAGATAAAATTGTTTGGACTCTTATAAAAGAGGAGGAGAAATTCTCGGCTGAATACAGACATCCAACCTAAACACCAGGTTATTCTGATCACTTGCACAGAAAGGAAGAGGGAAGTGATATAAAACCTTTTTAAAAAATTGAATATTATGGTTATCCCATGTAACGATGTATGACATGCACACCTTAAGACTCCTACATTAGTCCCAGTTATCTAGACTGGAAAACAGAACACATAGTTAGGAATTATGTAGCTGAGTAAAACTAAAAGTTGTATGTGAGGTTCGATTGCCAAGCGCAGGGCTGGAAGAAGTTATAAGGCAGGGAAAGCAGAAAATCAACAAACTGGTAAGAAATATCTTGCTGCAGTTGAGGGATGTGGATGTGAAAGTGGCTAGATGCTTGTGGGTTCTTTGAGAGAAAATGACTCCCAGCTGGACAGCTATATTTTGATAGATTTGAAGACGCACAAATGATCCAGACATTCCCGATGACTATGAATAGAAACTTCCTGTATGTGTAGGGAGAATCTTAACCTTTTCAATCCATTTTCAGATGTGTCAAGTTTTGGCCCTGTCTCTGAGCACTTGTATGTCTGTGCTTCAAGGCTATTAGTGTAAATAGCTTTACTCGTTTGTGAAACATCTTGCAGAATCTGTCCCTATGGAAACAGTAAAAATTTAAGCCACTTTTCACGGTGTCATTGATTAATTCTGAGTGTGGCTTGTCCTTTTCTTGCTGGGGATACAGAAGAATACTTACTCGGTGAGCTCTGGTTGTTTACTACCTTGTGGCTTAAATTTTGCTGAAACCTGCTATATTAAATTCCAGTTCTTTCCTTATTCACAGCTGTAATAGTGGATGAATGAGGGAAATAGTGGTAAGCCAGTACTGAAAAATACCAAATGAAAATTAAAACACTAGTGGTTAAAAATCCTACATCTTCCAGAATATTCCAGGCACAGGGGACTTAAGACAGATTTCATCAGTGAGTGAGTAAAGGAGAAAGTGAACTGATTTCCATGAAACTGAAAATGGGAAATGACTATCCAAGCTGTTCTGTTGCACAACATAACCAGTGAGAATAGGGTGAGAAAATATTTCCTGAAATGTCTCCTCCATTGGTATCAGCCAACAGAAACTGAAGAGGCAGCAAATGCTTTCTGGGATTAGTTACACTGCAGAAAGTGGTGTTTTTTCCTGCTTGCTTACACATTTGCCCACTTTGCTCACCAGGGTGCAGTGATGTCTGCAGAGAACCCCTGTTCCAAAGACTGTGTGTCTATACACATACATGAAGAGTGAGTCTTCTATATATACTCAATGAAAGTCCACAAGATGCGCAAACCCACTCTTACTAGATAAGAAAATCCCTGCAAAGTAAGTCTGACTTACTGAATGACATTCTTTTATTTGCTGTTTGGGTTCCTGTGGGTGAGAACTCTTCAGCATGTTTCTTCAGATGTTAACAGCTACACAGTCAAATTTAGCAGTAGATTTAAAGCAAATAACCAGTTATGCCTTCTCAGTGACCAAACGAGAAGGTGAGGCTCTGCGCAGAGCAACAAAGTCATTTTGCCACTTCCACTGGTATAAAAGGCTTTAAGGGCAAGAGTAGTGGACTGTAAGTAGTTCAATGGTGGTAATAATTACAGAACAATTTCTACATAGATGAGCAAGGAAGAGGGAACTTGACTAAGATTCTCTATGGCTCCCAATGAAGTGACCTCACTTTCCAAAAGAGTATATTTGCCCAGAGGGACAGAATTATCTTTGGAACTGCCTGCATTTGGCCATGGGTGTTCCACGCCTGAGCAGGCCCAAACTGCCCTGTGCAAATGCAAACTTCGTCGTTCCAGTTCTTTCATTGCTTGGTAATCTGTTTCTGGTTTTTCCCATTAAATGTTTTGGGGAAAAAAAAAAAATTGGATTCAAAATCTTAGTTCCCTGCCACGCAAAGGTCAAGTCTTTGAAGTGTCGCAGTCTGCTCAGGTTTGGTATCCAAGGAGTTGGAAAGGAGAAGTCTTGGCTAGGAAAACTAGCTGGATACCTACCAGCACCAAACCAGGCTTTTCTTAGCCTTAATTGTGTATTGCATGGAGTTGGATAAACCATTTCCAGTTATAGACCTATTCCTACTGGCCTTTCCTTACTGTAGCTAATGCATGACTGGATATTGATGATGTACACATAGAAAAGACAACTCAGGTTGAAGGATTCCAATGTATTTTACAAATGAGCCCATTAAGCTGCAAATATGAATTGTTCTACAGTCTGAAACGCAGTTTAGAAGGGCATCAGCTACCAAACCATAACCACTAGAGAGGAAAAGAACAGTAGCAAAGGGCCACCAATAAGTGAAGTAAGGAAGAAAATCTGACTACAAAGGTCTCCTCCTTGTTATTGTTGTAATTATGTATTAATAGCCAGACTTCAAATGCACAATTCAGCTTTTGAAATCACCTGTGTTGCAGGCACAAGGCTGTGAGCTTTCTGCTGTGCATGACCAGGTCTGGTGCAGGACCCGGGGGCCTGTGTGTACCCACTTGCTGCAGCCAGCAGTTCTGGGCTGCTTCCTGTGTGTCTCTGTGCTTAGGAAGTACATTGTGCCACTCTCCTTTCTCTCTGGAAGCTGGAAATTTCCCTGGGGTTACTTCTGTCTTAAGAGAACAGTACAGTAACAGAACAGTAATTTTCTACAATATAAACAAGAGCTCTTGTGTGTTAATATGGCAGTTGTTCAAGGCACAGGGCTGTGGAGACAAAAGTTACGGAAGTGCCTGAGCTAAGTTTTTGTATAAATGTCGATTACTGTGATGCATAAAGTAAGGCTCCCATATGTACAAGCACCTCATCAGAGCAGGCATGGTCCTTGATGGTGGAAGACTTTCCAGCCCATTAAGAAATGTTTTTTCTAGTATGTCATTCTGGCTGTTCTCCTTATGAGCCTGCATTTGGCAGCTAACCAAACCGAAGGCCAGCACAGGTATCCCGCTGTGCGTGTGTTTAATTCCATCCTCCTCACTATGTAAAGTTTGTGCATGTTTACTTTCTCTTCCTGAGCAGCCGTGTATATATCTGTATACCCTGTTTACTCCTAGCACCCATCTTTGCGCAAGTATGAAATAAACATCTCAGTTCTGTGTGTAAAATTGGCTTATTGCACACTGGGTGTTGGACTCTGCTTGTGGGACAACAGCTGAGACAAGCTGCATTTTGGTGGGCGCAGCATGCACCTGATGAGGAAGATGAGGACCTTTGTTAGCCTCATCTCTGATTTTGGCAGACAGGTGATAGGAATGGCTTTGGTCTGCGTGGCTGGTAAAGTGAGGAAAGTGCCTTGCTTTCGTTCATGCACTGATATCTGGGCTGGCTGCTGCATCAGTGAGAAGCAGAGTACAGAGATTTGATTCAGTAGAGATAACCAGGCAGATGAATGAATTTTTCTTCTGTTAAAGCAGAAGCTGATCCAGTGCAGTGGTATCCTATTATCACTGCTGGGAGCTATAATGTGTCATATGTTACAGTGTGTAAATGTTCTTCAGACCCCATCTATTGAAAAACTTCGTAGGTCTGAGGAATTTGTTAGAAAACGGATTGCTTCAAAACACTAACTAATGTGTTAGTACTCGGTACTCAGGATTTTTTAGTGGTGTCCTATTGGGTGGAGCTGGAACGAGCAAATGCGAAATTGTGAGAAATGGGTCATGGGAGAGAAGTCAATGGGAGTGTGTCTAGGTCTGTCCAAACTGCACACTCACCAGATGCTCAGATTCTGGGTCATGCAAAACACTTTTCCAGTTCCTACAGTCCAGCTCCTGCCAGCTCCAGTCACTAAAGGAACAAGACACACCTGGTATGTGTAGCTGAAGATGGGCAGGGGTTTGTTGCTAGTGTGTATAGTTTGCAGAACCCCACTTGGTCTTGAAAGTGTAATGTTGTGCTGTTTTCAACTATTATTAGTGGTATTTTTTTTCTTATGATCTCATCGTAGTATAGTGTTAGAAACTGCGTTTTGTCTCCCAATGTCAATCTGGAAGGAGACCAGTAATCTAGAGCAATCATAATTTTCTGAGAGAGGTTGTAGTTCCAGTACTGTGGGGTCTGGTGTGCTGGACTGAGGTGGTGGGAGCGAGGATGGAGGTTACACATCATTCATAACCCTCTCTGAGTACGGGGTAAAGAGCACAGCCTCACGCTCACTGAGTCATCTTGGAGCAGATGACAGTTGTGCCATTCAGAGGGGGAATGGCAGCTTCTGAAACCCGGTTACAGCTGCAGTTTCCATCATAATTCCCGTTCTGATTGCTGGTGTGCGACTGCGTGAGAGCTGGGCCTGTGGAGAAGGCATGCAGCCCTCTTTGCACCCGTCCCACGGAGGCCTCCATCAGGTCCACACAAGGTAAAACCCTTAGTCCTAGTTCAACGGAACATCTAAGTTCCAGGGCCGCAAGGATGTTGGAAGTAGTTGTGTCAAGACCACTTAGGCTGTGTTTAGTTGACCAAGGGGGCATCACGGGCAAAAACAGAAAGCAGGGAGGGAGGAAGGGGGCAGAAATCTGCGCGGGGTCACAGGGTGTCCCTGTACCAGTTGGTGGCTACTCCTACGTGTGCTGCCGGAGAGGAGCCCCTTGGAGCACGGTGAAACAGTCCACGGCGGGCGTCCAGGCGCTGTCGGTGCGGCGGGTGTGGGGCCGGGATTTTGCAGAGCTGGCGGGGAAGGGAGCCGGGTTCCTCCCCGGCGCAGCGGCAGTGCCGCTGGCGGCTCCGGAGCTGCCCCTGAAATCTGAAACCCGGGACTGCGTCTGAGGGCTGGCCCTGGGAGGCCGTTCCAGCCTTCCCTGCTGGATTATTTACACATCCATGCTCGCTGGGCCACTCTTTCTAACTTTCTTGGGCTGTCCCCGGCGCGGCGGCTGGGATTTCTGGAGGACGTGGGGTGGGAGAGCGGAGCTCCCGTTGAGGGCGGAGGGCGGGGGGTCGGCAGCCTCGCGCGTGCACGAGTCGTCCGGGCGGCAGAGAGGAGGGGGCGGGAAGGAAAAGAAACTTCCAAATGCAGTCAAGCTGAAACAAGCTGCCACCGTTGCCGAATCTGTCTTCAGAAGCGAGCGCTTTTATGGGTGAAAACATTGACCCTGCTCGTGGAAGGTAGGAGTCCTGGTCCCCGGCGGTTTCGGAGCTCTGGCTGGATCGGGTCAGCAGTGCAGCTAAAAACGGGGTAGGTGGCATTGGTGCGATTTTTATCTTGGTAGCAAAACCGTGGGGTCTTTGCCGGAGAAATAATTGGTGCAGACCAGGAAGCGGTGGAAGCAGCTGTCTGTGTGTTACGACTGTTTTGTCTGCCCGGGGGGATGTGTGTGTAGGCATCTGTAAGTGGTGGCGTGAGCTGTTATTAACAATGCGAAATGCTTCATAACAGGCTTCGTTTTTTGTTGATACTAGGGGTACAAGCAGAATATGTGTCATCTGACTACTTGTTGGCTTAAGTAGAAGTCCTTTGTGCTTTCGAAAATCTCCATGTTAATATGCATCTTTGGGTTTCTGATGGTTGTCTGAAAATCTTCACAAATATCTGTCGCTTTCAAATATAAGGTCCTCACTGTGACAGACCTTACAATAAGGACTTTGATTGTTTTCACAAGGAGTTACGGAATCTTCAGTGGATTTTCAGAGCTACTGAGTGGATTTATTTTTAAGATAAAGTAATAATTGCCTTCTCTTTTCCCTCTAAATTAGGCTTGTATGGAATATTTATCTATCTTTCTTATTAGTATGTATGTTGTCAGTTTGGGAGTTTTCTTTCAGCAGAGCAGAGAGTTGTGAGTAATTAATTTTTGGCGTTGGAAACATTTTACAACAGATAACTGGAAATAAGCAGTAGGGTTTTTTAAAATAGGTACCCTTGCCTTGTATAGGTAGAAATAAGAAACCAAATGAATTCTCTGTGTAGCATAGTGACTTCATAACACAATTTGTCTAGCAGTAATCTGAATTCTGTTTGTCTGTGTTAAATAGCATGGTTGCTGGGAGAGAGTGATAGCTCGTATTGGATCAGCAGGTATTAAGATGGTGTTAGGTTAAGTTTTTCTGCTGCGGAGTAGTTTTGTACCTGGACGGTGACAATAACTTGTCATTCAAATTCAGGGGAGAAGGATTCCCCATGAGGTAAGAATTAAGGGAGGGGGGTTTAATTAATATAAGTGGCAAAGCATCTTGTCCTGGCCAAAAGTCATGTAAGTGGCATCTCATACTCACAGAAGGCATGCAGAGTTTCAAGCAGAGGTAGAGAAGGAAGGACTGAGAGTCAAGTGCTTGTTTCCAGTCCCATGAAATTTTCATGTTGTGGCAGGTCTTGTTATTGCAAAAGGCATCTTCTAGTATGTGATGCAGTGACTTGTGTTAAAAATAAACGTGCTTAGAACTTGTGTTTCTTTGTGCATAGTGTCTGAAGTTGTTTGTTTGCCTCTTCTTTGATTGCTGTTTTGTCTCTCAGCTGCTTTTTGTCTTCTCTTGTTCTTGGATTTCATTCTTTCAATGAAATTAGATAGGTTTAGTTTGGAAAAAGTAGTGTGACTACCCCCCCAAAAAAAAGAAAAAAAGCCCGACAGTAAGTAAAAAATGTAAAGTCATGTAGAAAATTTAGCCAATATCATGATTCTGTCTGGAAGGAGCAACTTCTTTCCCATGCATTCCTCTCCTGGGTGCCAGTGGGAGGGAGGCTGTGGGTTATTCCTTTAAGACATGCTTCTCCTGTGCTTGCAGGCTGGTGTGTGGAAATCATTTTTGTTAGTAGTCCTATAGTTAGGTTCAGTTTTCTGAAGGAGGAGTTTAGAAAGATAGAAATGAAGATTCCTTAAAGGAAATTGCCTCACAAGTAATAGTTTGAACTTCTGATTAAGTCATGTCTTCAGAAGTTACTAGAACAGAAGACCCCTGCAGAGTTCCATATACAACTGTCTCTCAGGATCTTTTAATCTCTTGCTGCTTGATTCAATATCTGATTTTCTTAAACACACCAGGTGGAAAAAAAAAAAGGGATTTGAAATTCCCGGTGGGTATTTTGAAGTGATTTGCATCCTGTTACCTTTAGCTGTCTTCACTGCAGGTGGTTTGGTGTTTATTGTGACCTGATGTCCTTTGGAAGTGTGGTTTATTCCAGGAGCTATTACATACTGTAATAAGTACTATATTGGACAGAGGGAATGCTTGAAATGAATAATGATTAATTATTTTTTTTTTAAATTAAATAACCTCCTAGAATGGAGTGCAACACTTTATCATGCTAGGATGGCATTTGTGTTGTGAACTGTCTGTGGATGAATGAACTGTATGTTAGCTTTCAGCCAGGAAGAAAATGTTGTTTTCTCTTGGCATTCCAAAACAGGAAAAACACTGAAGGAGAACATCTGCTATAGTTTTTTTGTTCACTGTCTGGAACTTGGCTTTCTGTAATGTTGAGGACTCCAGGTAAGACGAGTGGCTGATATTGTTGGATGATAAGGAAACACACCACTTTTAATGAAGCTTGTTACTCCACTGCCAGTCTTAGGAAGAATAGAAACTTAAAAAGACAACAGGGGACAAAATTTCAGCTTAAATTTTCTTGCTGCATGCAAGACTGGAGGAGGTGCTTAGTGGTGAGATTTGGTCTATGTTAGTTTCTGTTATTGTGCTGAAAGCAAGGATTTCAGGTTAGAATTATTTTTCTTATAGTTGTTGCCTGCATTTATTTAGAAAACCTTGATTAAGTTGCCTTTTTTTTTTAATTGGAGGAAAAAGGTGGCTCAGTTCTAAAGGGTATGAAAATACCACACATCTCAAAGGTGGTTGGTGTACTTAAGCTTCATCAGCATAGTAGATAACGAGCCCTGTGTTGAGACAGACCTGCAGACTCTTCATCTGCAGAGATGTAATCAAATTATGCTGAAACCTCAGTCTTACAGCAGCTGCCTTTGGTGGCAGCAGTACTGTGGGAGCCAGGAGAGGCTATTTTGCCAGGACACTGTGCATGAGCTCCCAGAAGCAGCAGGATGGTGTTAGGAGTCAGCTGACTTAGGGCTCTGTGGGGTCCCAACCTCAGTAGGACAGCCTGCAGGTGATCTCTCCCAAGCCTGTTAGTTTTTTCATCTTCACTTTCAATAGGTGCCTCCAGAATGTGCCTGCAAACCAGCTCTGGCAGCCAGTCTGTAGGTGCCTGATCTTGGTGTGAGGAGCTCCATGCTGAGAAACTTCTTCCTATTCTGCAGCTTTTTGTACATTCCTTGACTCTTTCTTTCTACTTCGTCATTTTGCAAATTACATTTGGCTGATCAGAGTGTTGGTGGCAAGGACTGGAGTGAAGCTGTAGTTTTTTTTTTTTGTATTTAATTGATTGTGAATGCAAAATGAACCATAAGGGTCCTTGATTAGCTCCCATTATAAGCTAGATCATTTATTTTCAAGAAATATATTGTTTTGCTAACAGAAAGTCACTTGATGGACTCTCAGTTCTCTTGAGAGTCTTATCACTTGGTATTCACAGATATTCACTTGGTGTAATTATCATCAGTCTTAAATTATGTGCTTTACTGCTTGTTTCATTTGACTGTCTGTAACTACCAGCTTTGTTAGTTCTGATTCTTATTAGCTCTTTGTATGTTTAATAGCCACCTTTATACAAATTTCTGCTCCCTCTAGAGTGAATGTCTTATTCTTTACCTTCTCCTTGTAAAAGTGGAAAATAGAGTTCCTTCCTTACATTGTTTAATTATTCCAACCTTTTTAAAATAGTTTCCAGTTTTCCAAAATGCTTCTAAATGTTTGAATGGCAGTGAGGAATACTTAACATGCAGTCCTGTGATATCCAGAGACACAATCATCTTTATACTTTCCTTTTGATTGTTAAATAGTCTTGTGATGACACTAGAAATGGGGCTGTTGTGTTGAACAGGGACCTCAGGTTTTCCTTCAGGAGGATGCTGTCTTCACAACTTGTGCGTCTGGTGAGCAAGAGCACACAGGCTGGTGCACAGACAGCTGTCTGTCAAGTCGCCTTTCCTCTTTGTAATTAACAGTTTCCTTGGTACTTGTCACCTGCACAGTTTTTCAGTTGTGATCTTTTTTTTTTGTTCTTTTTTTTTCCAAGTCATTTGCTAAACATGTAACTTCCCCTGAGATTAGAAACCATCTGCAATATGATGCTTTTTTGTTAATGGTCATGGTTTTTGACTTATCTGTTAACTGAATTAATTTTGTCTGCCTGGCTCAGTTCTTGTTTCATTGGGCTTTCCTAATAAAAGTGTTGTATTTCACTAAGCTAGATGCCTTGAAGGAGCATAGGAGCTCAGTGCTTTTAACTTTTAACAAAACTTCTGTTGTTTACTGTTGCACTGATTAGTTTGGGGGGCTTTCATGCTCTATGGCTCAATGACACAAACTTGAGCAACATGTGTTGAATGCTTGGCAATGTTTATATACTTTCGTGTCATAAAATACCTTACATTTTTCTGTATTTAGTTCTGTGCAATTTTATATAGTAGCAATTATAATTAGCAGCTCTTTAGCAAAGACATTTTTTCATGTCTGTTGCTTCCAAGAAGCACCCGGTGCGTCCCTGTCATCCTTTTCCCACATTTGCCTCTGCTTTTAGAGCAGCTTAAATTTTAACTGGACTGGCCTGCCAATTTGATTAATCATAAAGTGTTATAAAAACTAAAATGCAAACACGCAGCAATTTGCCTGTGTATGGGAGGCAGTAGCATCTCTCTAGATGTGGCTAATTGGAAGAACCAAACAGGCTTTTGGGACAAAATGTGTTGGCTATTTCCATATTTGGGCTGTTTCCCTGTTTTGCAAGGAGGTAAAGTGGTCCTTCAGTTGGCAGAGAAAGCAGCCTCCCAGTTGATCCTACTCAAATGACCCAACCTCAGCTCCAGTGGCAGCATCCTGGATTTTCTGAAGCTGCCAT
This sequence comes from Nycticryphes semicollaris, assembly GCA_013400055.1. Lineage (NCBI taxonomy): Eukaryota > Metazoa > Chordata > Aves > Charadriiformes > Rostratulidae > Nycticryphes > Nycticryphes semicollaris. Next base: position 251,169 of record VXBJ01003841.1, read on the forward strand.
TCTAGTTAACTTCCCCTGGCTGCCACATCCTCTGTTGTGAGAAGAAAAATGTGAAGAGGATCGCGGTGACATCAGGGGAGTCCACTGATACCTGAAAGGGCTAGTAATTTGTAGCTTAATCTGGAAAAGGTTTTTAAAAGGGTGACAAGAATAGACATGGACTCAGCACAGCTTCTGCCCAAAAAACAGCAAAGCAGGAAGGACTTTTCAGCCTGGAGATGACTGAGAAAACTACATTTATGGGTTGCAGGGAAAGGGTGAGGAGAGGCCAATTCTTCCTGTGTTTTCCAGTACAGGAATGCCAGGGTTCATCCAAGAGTGACAGTAGCAGGCTCAAAAGAAATGGAAGGAGGTAGTACTATGCACAAGGTGTAATTAAGATGCAAAGTACTTGCTAGAAAATACTGTGTTTAGTAAAGGGAAAACCCAGTTTTATTGGGTAACTAGCCAAAAGTATTGTTGCGTGCTTGTCTTGGTTATCCTGCTTGTCCCAGAGGTTTTACTTAAGTCACAGATGCAGATGAAATGCTGGGCTGGGTGGACCATTTCCATCCCATTGCAGCCATCCATTTGTTCACTTTTGATCCTCTTTTTTTGGATGTTAGTTATGTAGGGGAAGAAAAACCCATCTGATACTGTGTTTGTGGCTTGACGGAAAGGTCCTGGATTACCATAGCAGGCCATTGCTATATGTGAAGGCTTGACTTCTACAGCTGAAAATGTGTGGATATAAGGAAGGATAAGAGCTGGTGTTGCACAGCAAGTTGCGATGAATCTTTGTGCTTTTGATTTTTAAAGATCACGACTTTGTTTCCAAGTAGTGCTGTGGGGCATGCGTGTGCATGGTTTTACAGGATGAGCATTTAGTCAATGGATCACAAGAGTGGATCACATGAATTCAAGTGGAGCAGACCCCCTGAAGCATGCTGGAGCTTACTCAGATAGGAAGTCCTTCTCTAGATACCGTGCTTGACAGCTGGCACAGTAGAGGTGGAAAAAGAAGAAGCTGAAGTGCTACTGTACTCTGACAATCCCAGTGTACTTAGTGATTATTTAGCAGAAGGGAGAGCACTATATTCAAGGATGACTTAAAAGTATGCTTAAGGCCCCTCTTGGGTTGCTTGAGAAAGGAAAAATAATGCAGAGGCTGCAGGCAATTAATGTTGCTTTTCGTTCTTCAAGTCCTACTTTATGGATCAGTTGGATGTGGTGACTGCGCCCCGTGGCCAAAATGGTTAATAATTCCTTCAGTATTTTTTGGGGGAAAATAATTTTCAGTAAATCCCTAAGCCTGGAGGAGCCATGCGTTCTCCAAGGTTTTATTGCCACCGTAGCCATCTGTATTTAAAACTGGCTACTTTACTTTAGTTGATTATTACTGTAATGGAGTGTTAATCACATTCACTTTACCTACTTGGGCTTGGACTGGGAGATAATTGCAGTAATCAATATATATCACAGAGCACGATAAAACTCATTCTTAACACTTCCACTTGGAGCATAACAGATTGCTGCAATTTGAAGACAAGTATGTGAATGCAGACATTTATCTACAAGATGAAGAAAGACTTCTGGAAATCTATTTATTTAATGGTATCATTGCCAATTTATATTGTATTGGAAAGCATGCTAAGTAATTTAGGGTCTTAGTGTTGTTGTTAAATATGAGATGATGATGAAGGAAAAGGCTGTGCTGTACATCTGCTTGTAATTATAAACTACCTACCATAGTATTCTGATTGTCCACAGGAAGTCAGAGCAAACAGCCTATTTGCTGTGTAAGCTTTTATATAGTGGAGCCTCTGGACACTTCCTTCAAGAGTTTGGGTTTCTGGTTGTCTTCTTTGTCTTTGTGTGTATCTATGGTTGGCCCATATTGAGCTTTTACATCTTTTCTGTGATTGAGATAAAAATTGCATGCCAGGTGCAGGGATAGTTACTGTGATTATCCACTGCTAAGTGGTCTTACAAAACCCCAACCAAGAAATCCCGGATGCTAGAAAGAAATGTTATCTCTGTCAGTTGCAGTATTTGTGCAGCTGTTCCCACAGATGCTTCTTTTTTCGTATTTTTTTTTTATTTAGTTTCTCGTAAGAAGCAAGCAAAGTCAGGGAGAAATGTTAAAGGGCTTACCTGGCAAAAGAGAAAACTTGGAATGCCTTTTAGTCTGGAGATAGTGATGCACTGTGTTTTAAAAGGACTGTGAATTCTTACTTTATGTTTGCAAGTACAAAGCCTGCATAGGCTCTGTATTCATTATAGCTAAATGGATAAATAGAGCTAAAATTTGAGATTTGCAAATAGGCTTTGAGAGTCAGAATCTGACTGTAGTAATTGGGGATGTTAATAAGATTGCTGGAACACAAATTGGTTTGATCTCAGTAATTTCAGGAAAAATTTGTTGAGTTTAGAAGTGAGTAGGAGAAATCCTAGTCAAAAAGCTTGTTTTGACAGAGTTCTGCAATGTGACTAAAAATGAAGTTTCATCATGAAGGCATAGTAGCATCCCCTTCCTCTTCTCCCCAGTCAGTATCTGGTTTCAAGATTGTGGTATAATTTTGTTTGTATGTATTGCAAAATACCATTCAGTAGCTGCTGTAAGAGAGGTTGATTTGCTGTTTTAAAAAAGCAAATAAAATTCTATTTTATGACAGTTGGAAGTCTTGATGGTGCCATTTGAAATACAGTTCAAGTGAAAATTATTCAAAAGTCAGTAAATTAATTAGAATGTAGAACATTACTAACATTTGATGCTTGATGTTTCACCCCTTTCTCCCTCCTCCTAGGAGATTTCGTGGCTTAGGCCGAATTGGCCAATTATGAGTTGACAAATGCTCTCCCATCACCTCTCGCTTCAAGGAGAGGAGGAGGATAAAAAGATTTCATGAGTTTAGAAGGAACTAAACTACTTTAATGAACTATTAATAGTAAAATAAAAAGAAAATAATGAAATAGATACAATGTATACAAAAACTTACCCATCTCTGAGAATGATGTCACTACCCGACACTGGGGAAGTCCCAGCCTGGACTTTGTGACAGATGGGAACTGGATTCCAGCTCTGAAATCAGGAACACACAGATTGAGATCAATGGCAGATGAACAGACAGGGTCATTCTCAGATGTCATCCATTGAAGGAAGAAGCTGACCCTTTGATCCCACGGCTTTTATACTGAGCATGGGGCAGATGGGATGGAACACCCTGTTGGTCAGGTTTGGGTCACCTGTCCTGTCTGCTCCTCTCTGCAGGTGGGACCCCTCTACGCTTTTCTGTTTCCAACCCTCCAATGGGGCAAATGATGAAATTAACTGACCTTGGTTATTATAGGCAAGAGCCTCTCTGCATACCATTCCTTGGCATGAACTATACACATTGGTCTTATCACCCTGAGAACAAGCAGTTTTCTGCACAATATGCTGTTAATTGCAGACAGTAAGAAGAGGCTTAGCTAAGAAGTAAAATTACTGAACAGAAAGTTTGTGCTATTTTACCTCAAATCAGGACAGGAGAGTACAGGGCTCAAACTGGAGTCAGAAATGTATAAGTTATATTTAGAAAAAAATACATTTGTATAAATAGAGATCTATGTCTTGATGCCAACAGGCTTTTTTAGGTTGGGTCTTTCTTTTGGGGGACACAATGAAGTGACTAAAGACTGTAAGAAGGCACGTCGTAAGTGTAATGAAATATGTAATGAAATTTTACAAAAAACAATCTATATCTGTTCGTAAGCTAAAGGGACCTAGTGTTTTTTGGTTGTTTAGTTTTCCATGTAATCTGAGATGTGTGTGTGATGTCTGCTGCCTAGACGTAACCAACCATACTTCGGGCCTCTTTCTTAGGAGAAAATCAGACCGGGCTTTCTGTATTCTAGTTAAAATGAGAGAGCAGCTTTAATCTCTGTGCTTAAATATATCAGGTGGGTAAACATCAGGGAGGGAACAGAACTGTTTTGGCTGATAATGCAGGAGTATATGGGTGTAGGCTGTCCACGTGTGTGCTGGCATGAAAGAAATACTCCTAACAGAGTTAGGAGTTCCTGGGTAGCATTGGGACTGTGGGCTTGGAGGTGAGGGGAAAATTGCTTTTTTGATGGTGCTTTTTCGCTGTCTGAAAGGAACTGCATAGCTGCTTCAGAAACTGGGCTTAATGAATCGGGAGGTCCTTTCTTGTCCTGCCTGTGTGTCACGCATGGGCAGTTGTAAAAGAATAGTCTAGTTCATAATGAAGAATAGGTTACATGTATTATAAGATCATCCAGGTCAAAAATATAACTGATAGCAAATCAGCATGCTCAGAGTATCTTCTCTGTGATGGACCAACTATTAATTTATTTCTGATAACCTTACTGATTTTGAAGAATTTACTAGGTTTTAGCATGGATGTTATGAAGAATTGTGGTCACTTGCCATGATGATTCAGCTCCTCATTTGGTCAGCTCTTACTGGTAGGCTCTACCACATTCAGAAATGGTTCTTTACTCTGCCCTTTGCAGTGGTCTGCGGGTCTTTGTATGGGAGTAGCCACATTAGTCCCTTCAAATGCAGCCTTCTGCTAGGCATAGGGGAGAGGGAAGCTTCTGGGAAGGAGCAGGGGGCAGCTGTGGTGATGATTCCATAAAATAGGGATCTTGGCAGAGTTTCTTATGCACAGCCTTAACCTATCTTGTGGTTGGCTGTTAAGCGTTCTTCTGTTTAATATATGCTGAATTTCCATATGTACCTCTGGTGCTCCTGCTGTCTGCCAGGGCTCACAAAGCTTGCAGTGCTCTCAGCTGACACCAGGAAAGGGCTAAAGCAACCAGTGGAGTGTGCACCACATGGCACACTCAGCATCAAGACTATTTATCTGTAACAAGATTAGGCCATCATGCAGCACTGCTGTACAGTGCAGGCTCATGCAGCTCCCAGTACCTTTCCTTGGCAACTGGAAGGTGCATTCAGCATAGAGGTCGTCATCTGCTAGCATTAGAAATAATACCCTAAATGCTGAGACTCCCTTCAGACTTTTGCACATTATTTGATGGTATCACTCCTGGGAGGAACAAGAAGGCTGTGAAATGTGAGTTTTACCATTTCTTACTTCATAAGAACTACTCAAAAATTGTATCTTAGCCAAAAGAACATATTAGCTACTGTTATATATGACTATACCGTATTTTGCACCTCACTTAAGTATCTAGTAAGTACTGATAAATTACTGTACAATACCTGGTGGAAACACCCAGTAAAGGAAATAAATTCTAGTTTGTGCTGTTGTACCAAATGCTGAATGAATCCAGGTCAATGAAACAATAAAAAAAAGGTCACGCTACTACAGTGGCAAGGGAAAAACTAGAAAAATGGGTTACAAGCAGTGCTACTGAGATTTCAGAGGGACATGGCTTTGTCATATTTCAGTTTCTTTTCCAAGAATGTGAAAAACAGGCAGTTATCACGGAGGTGTTGCTGTGGTAGGTAGGTATGACAGAGAATAGATCTGATTTCACTTGCAGATCGATTGCCTTGATAGTGCTGCTGACTGTTAGACTGCAGGCAGAACAATTGGGATGTGTTGATAGAGGAAACGTGGCAGGAGGAGCTAATTATTTCTCAAATGATTGTCAAAATTTCTTTGCCTTTTTTATTGTCTCGGAGTTCATTAAAAGTGTTCCTTTTCCATTTAGCTCTTTCTTAAAACCATTATTACCTTGAGACAAGAAGGATCCTTAGGTTTCTGCTTTGAAAATGCAGAGCTGCTGATGTCTCCTCTGGGAAGGGCAGGTCAGCGCTGCTGGGCTGTGCATTGAGCCTCCAGCCTTGTGGGTGGGGAAAGGAAGGGTCTGCGCTGAAGTACTTGTAGTTCATAACAGATGTTTTGTAGGAGGTGACGCTGCTTAAAATGCACAGCTGGGCTGCAAGCCTGTGGTGTTCCATGAGCTTAGACTTCTGAGGAAAAGTTAGCTTTGGTAACTTTGCTCACCATTGTGGCACTATGACGTACATTGTTGAGGAGCTGGAATACCCTCCTCTGCTTTATAGCTGCAATGTCGGGCTGGTGGGATTGTCTGTGTATAGACAACCAAAACTGAGTGTCTGCAGGCCTGTGATGTCACTCAGTTATGAAGACACTTTCAGTTAGGTCATACTTATTTTCCAGCAAATCTCCATACCACATGGCTCTTTTGGGGAAAGAGAGTATGATATCTGTGGTTTCATTTTCTTCACTCAATGATTTGATTTTTAGAGCTGCAGGAACATTCCTCTTCCTTTTGTACTTTCTTCTTGGATGAAAAAGTTCATCATTTTCTTCTGAATGTTGGCAGTGCCTCATGATGGACTACCGTGTGTGTGACAAGTCAATGGGCTGTTCAGTTTCCTCTGTCGTAAATAGACAATGATTAGACATAAATAGAAAGCTCTGATGTGAATACAGTGTCAGATACCTTTCTGATTCATAGCCTCATTGCTCCTTTCATTCCTAGCTGGGGATCAGATATCCCTTGTGAGATACAGTTTGTATGATTCTTATTCAAAGTAGTCTTGAAGTACTCAAAAAAATTGGTGGTACTTCCTGTTAAATCTACACATTTCTCTCATGGAAAACTTCTCATTGCCTGTTACTAAGCTTTATGAAGTCCTGTTCTTTAATATACGTGGTGCACACCTCCTCCACATTTTTATGTATTGAAAGACACTGTTTGCTTTCCATTTCCAGTTCTGTAACTTAAGTCTGGGATGGAAAAGCAGATAAGAAAGAAATCTATTTTACTCAAAGAGTTGTCCATGTGTCCATTTTTACTGTTATGTGGAGTGCTCGCATAAAAGAAAAGGTGGCCTGTTTGCCAAATCTTTCACTGAAGGAATATTTAGTAATACCATCAAGGTAAGGTAGCCTGGGATTTCCGGAAAGAACTGTCTTCTGCCCATGTCTTCTGTCTATGTGGAATTTCTGCTATTTAGAAATTGTGACTTGGTGTGCCTAATGCTGAAAGTTTTGTAATGACCTATCACAGTGCTTTTGAGAATAAGTAAATAAGTAAGATAGAGTAACTTTTCTTTTATATCCCTAGATGAGATTAATTCTTGCCTTTGATCCACACTGTCACGATTTCAAGCAGTAAAGAGGTAATGTTGCTCTGGAGAATAACCAAAGGTGTTAGGGAATTGCCTGGAAGCATGGAAACCAAACAGCAAGCATGTCTAAAATCTCTCTGTACAAGGAGATTATTGCCAGTTTCAGCCAGTGTGTGTTGAATATGACTGTGATATGAGAGTAGAGCTGAAAGGATGCACGCAGGTTTATGGATGCTAACCTGGACAATACTATGTGTGGAGCTGGTTTTAGCAAGGCCCTTTTTAGATTTGTGTGAAGTTAATGGCTGTGCTTAAAAAATAGGATGAAAATTTGAGCTCAGAAACAAGCTGTGCATGCTGTGGCACATCTGGAAAAGGTAGATTTGTGTGTTTGTGTGTGTATGTGTGTTTTCCGAAGCATGCAGAAGTACAGCTTTTTGGCATCTGGTATAGACGACTAGCAAGGAAAGGGTTGACGACTTATCGCAAAACCAAAAGGACAATTTATTGGAAAAGTCAAGAAATAAATCACGGAGCCTAATAGGCCTGTTAAACAACCTTCTTGGTTTGTGCATATTTAAAAGCAAAGGGACCTGGATGGTTCTTCTAGTTTACAAAGTGGATGGCTAAACAGATTGCTTGGAAACTGATATGAGCAAATAGTTTGTTCTGAACGTCATTGAAAGTGAAACAGAAAGAAACCGTATTTTTTGGCTAGTCTGTCATTTGCACAGTTTTTGATGCTAATAAGGTAGGAAAAAGGAAAGTAGTGTGGAAATCATGACATGATCCTGTAATTCCTCCCCCTTTAACCTGCCTGTTAAAATTTTGCACAGCTCTTTAGAGACTGTTTTAAAGCTGCAGCTTGTTATATTTGTGGTGGTAGTGGTGCTGAAACACCTCTGCAGAAAGACAGAGTGTCTTAGCTGAAAGATTATGTGAAAATACATTAGTTTTGACCGAGTTGTAATCAGTCACTGAATTTAAAGATGATGTTGGTGAGACAGATGATACTCATTTGCGGTCCTGGGACAAAAGAGCACAGGGTAAAATTGCTGTTTGCTTGGAGTGACCAGGATATATTAATATTTTTAATATTGCAAGATTTTTACTGCCCCTACTTATTATATATATATGCATATGCTATATCATATAGTATAATAAAACTGCCAGTTCCATTGTTTTAAATTATGCTTGAAATGAAAAACAAATAATGCTTTACTATTAAGTAGCATCTCTCATTAAAGCCTTGGTGCTTCATTGTAACATTGGAATGGCTGATCGTTTTGGTCATGAATTTTGTGAAACAGTAAAGGAAGGTGCAGAGCTTGAAAAAAATTCTAATGGTAGGTGTTCTGGAGATGGGACAATAGTACTGAGGTCTCTGAAGTTGGCAAATAGGGAAGAAAGCCTTAGTTTTAACACTTGGACACTTAGGATAGGATTGAATTGACTTGATAAACTGGTGTTGTTCAGTTGACTTCATGGAGAAGGAGGCAGTGAATTATCTTGGATATTTTGCTGCTTTGTAGTTGTATCAGAGGAACTTTGTCTTGGAGATCCTGAAAGTATGATCCTAGATTGATTGCTGCCAGTTTCCACTATTGCAATTTAGGCTTGCGTTTGGCCTTGTGAGTGTATTATGACTTTTTTTGTTTGACTTGTCAACGTTTCAATAAATAGCTAATAAATGAAATTCAGATGGCATGTCACTTTATTTTTTAGCATTACATATTTCCTTATGGCCTGTCTGAAAGTGCTTAATTATCTACTTGTAATGTCTTTTTACTGATTTATTTTTTGTCACCCATTGGTCTGTCATACGCTATGCTAGTTTACTTCGAGAAAATCTTGTAGAATTACCATGATTTGCAGGGAGATATGTGAAGGTGGTTGCCTGCAAAATGATATATAGAGTGAGTATCTACAAAATTCTTTGCTGAAAAAGGATTCTGGAATCTGGAAAGTGTATTGCAGGAAAGACACCTCAGCCTGCCTCCTTGAGAAGTGCTGTTGCATTGTTTTAAATGTTGTTATTCTCGTTGTCCATGCACATGAGAAATTTAAATGGAATGATGTTATTGGCAGAGCTGGGGAAAAAGAATCTTCATGGCAGAAAATCAGTAATTACCATGGTGCTTTTGCACCACTTCACTCTACCCAGGCTGGCACTTATTAATGATATTTGTTTCTTGTTATTAGTCATGCTTTATGTCATTTAATACCACAAATGTATGCCTCTATGCAACTGTTAAACTTTCTAAGGCATTTGTGAAAAGGAAATATTAAATATGAACACTTTGCAAGTGCTTCCTACAAGAAAATAAATTCTCTCTATCAGTCAGGAAACGGACACCAGATCACGTTAACTGATCACAACCAGCCAAAATACTCAATTTTATCCTGCTGTAGAATTCAGAAAAACTTTGAGTAACCAGGGTGGCATTAGTTTGAGCATCTGTGGTAGAGGAACAGAAAGTTAAATTAAGTGATTGCAACTGATCTTGAGTGTTTTAGTGCTTTGCAAATTGTCTTAAATGTAATGGTGAACTTGAAACTGCTTTTTTTTTTTGAGCAATCATGAAAAGGAGTCCCCCCGAGTGAGTTAGCCATCTGTAATTTCTTGTTCTCACTTAGGAACTATGTTGTGACATTTTAAAAGCCACATATATAGGCTTAAGCATCAGAAAATTATAAAGTATGTTATGAATGATTCAGTCATTTCTCAATAATTAATTTAGAGCAAAGGTCTTTAGAATAACTTGTAATATTTTTTCTTAGTTACGCTAATTTGCTGTGGTTTTTTTGCAGCTAAAAAAGCTGTCCATCAGAAAAGTTGTAGTTATCAAAATACAATGAAATCTTGTAAGCTTGTGTGATGACTTAATACAAACATGCAACAATAAGAGCAAATTTTTATTGTTCTTCATGACAGCCAGATTTTGACTTGACCCTTTGTGGGTGTTGTAGGGCTGGCAAATAAAAAAAAAAATCCTCTGGAGAAAACAGATGACAAGCTACCAAGCTTTTCCTTGTGATTGTAACCTACCTGAGAGCTGGTTGTAATTGCGGCCTCTGTGTGCAATGGATAAGAATGAATAATATCTCATTACGGTGTGCATTCATGCAGGTAACGCACATGGCACATGTCTAGCACAGGAGAGGGCTCTGAGAATTTCACAGACGTGTAGAGTGAATATGTTCCCTTTCTATGGTGAAATGGTAGGTAATTTCCAGTGGGCATCTCCTCTCTACATTGCAGTTAGTTTTGCCGTTTGCCATGTTTACTTTCAGACAGACTCTTAAAAATTGCTAGAGAGCTTAAAAAACCCCAGTAACTGCTGTGCAGAAAACTGGGGACAGTTAAGTGTGGATAATAATGTGCCTTCAGTGGTTTTTGGACTTGCTGGTGTTTAGTATGTCAGCCTGCTGTAGAGGTTGGTGTCAGCAGCTGCACAGTCTGAACTATTTCACCGATACAGTTTGACGCACTTCTCGTTCAAAAAAGGTGTTACCATTGGATAGTCCTGTTTTTGCCCTAAGTGTTACTATGTCTTGGCATTCTGTTTACATGAGGGATCTGGTTTGTGACCTTAAGATGCATCTACAGCTTTTGATAGCTGATATAGTTTTTCCTCAAACAAAGGCTTCCATTTACATTGAGTTCAGTATCTCCTGAAACCTAATAAAAAGGGCCGAAAAAGTATTGCTGAGAAAAATGCAACACATACTAATAAAACAAGAATCAGGTAAACGTAGTATAGGAAACAAGCATAAATCCAGTAGTGATCTGAAAAATGAAAAAACATAATTTTGTGGTTATTCCAGTTGTTTGTGGCAATCCACAAGCTGTAAAATTTCCTGCAAAGTCACATAATTTGTGGAATAAAAATTACTTTACTTGTTTGTAGGTAAAAATATTAATCATTACAACTGTTTTTTCCATCACATATCTGCATGTTTGTTTATATGCTTAAATCCTAGGTTTTGATCTGTACAAGGTAGATACTGTCTTGGTAAAAAGACACTGTAAAACTGGGATGATTTCTTCACATATAGTGGAAGTAATTAGCAGTGCGGGGTACTAAGGTGTGTTTTCCTGAACTGCAGTTTTTTCATAAATCCAGAGGCTCATTAAACATTTTGAGCTTGATGTTAAATCATTAAAACCTCAAAGCATTGCAAATCTGAAACAATTGGCGGTAGCACAGCTGAGAAATTTCTTGGCTAAACAGTAAAATAAACTGTTTTCAGAATAGGCATTTTGTGGTTAAGTGTAGGGGTTTATGGAATCATAGTCAATCAGGACGTTGACCATGTTTTAAATACTATCCAGTGCATCTTTTTTAGTAGTGTGGATGAAGGTGTAGAGCATGGAAAGGCTTTTGCTGGGCAGTGAAAAGGTGGTGCTCGTTTTTTGTTTGCTTTGTTGTATTTTTTTAAGTTGCTGCCGGTGTTAAATTGCTGATGTACTTCCCAAGCCACTGATTTGCTTGCCTTAGAGGCTGATGTTTATCATCTTCCCCTTTAAGTTGTTGTTTTTCTCTTTGGTGTTTGCATCGTTTAAACATGTGTGGAATGTTTTGTGTTCTTTTCTTGGCTGTCATGGTGTCAGTCCAATGAAATACTCATCTTTATTCCCCTGCCCTGAATGTATTCCAAGTCATCTTTGTTGTTTCCAGTGCAGAAAAATCAAACTTGGTAAACAAGCTGTTGATATGATGTATTACTTCCCAAATTGAATTTTTGCAAATAAGTTCTTATGTATTATCACTGTTATGAAACTGTAATGAAGGAAGGGGTCTATGTATACACTGTATTCAGACTATTTTTTTCAAAGGTGGCAAATAATATTTTTCAAATATGAATCTTGCAAGAAATAGGCCAGAGTTGCAGTGTCTTCTCTGTTCTTTGTCCATCAAATGTCATTCTTGCAGCCCTCATGAGGATCAGATTGTCTTATAAATCAAGGCAAGTTTCTATACAAGAGCAACCACTCATTGCTCAGGATAGGAAGAAAAAATACAGAATAGCTTTGACAAAGTCTGAGTTTTCCAAATTACCACTATCAAAGCCTTTGTCTCAGGGATGGTATGAGAGCTTGCTAAGGTTTAACTTTAAATAATTCCTTGGGAAAAGGTTTGTTGCGGGGCTGCTTGGATGGTAAGTTCTTAAGAAAATCTGGACCGTAAGGAGAATTATGCCAGGGTACTCCCTAAGTCCCAGATGTGGGATATCTTTTGGGGTACCCCAGATTCCACAGCAGTCTCTCAGGAAATGTCATGCTGCTGCGAGAGCTGCTGCTGTCCTTCCTCACATCAGACATGAAGTTAAGATTCCCCAGTGAACCATAACAAAGATGATAAAGCAACTTTGTCCAGGAAGAATGTGTTGAAATCTGTTCTTAGAACTGGATTTGATTTTTTTCATTCCATCGTGTGCTGTGCTGCTTATCATGGGCTTTTTGGTTTTGCTAGTAGAAATTTGCCTCTTTCTGGTTTTGTTTGGTTTGTTTGTTTGTTGTTGTTGTTGTTTAATTTCTACATTGCAATTCAAATAAATTGGGATTACAGTTTAGCACATCTAATGCATATTTGCCAGAGAGGAGAACTGGAAGTCATACTTAAAATATTTTGCTTTCATAATATCCAGATGTGTCTAGACTTCCTTTGTCTGTCAACTGTAGTGACAACACCTCAGTTTTCTTCTTTTCCTTTCACTTTGTGTTCTTCACAATTGAGTAATTCAAAGGATAAATTGTGGTTTAGTCCTCCATGGAAAGGGTGACATAAGGGTGTGATCAGGTTACCCTTGGCATCTGTTCTGAATTGAAGTTGTGTTCTGTCTGCACAGAAGAGCTATTAAGCGTGTTTGTCACCTTTTCAAACTGTTGTATTCCTATATCTAGGGGTTGTGCAACACTCAGTTGGGTATTGTATTGAAGAGGGCTGGTCAACAGCTTCCCAAAACACTTCCCCTCCAGAAAGCACTCATTTATTAGTTGTAGTCATTAGTGGCAGCTTATCACTTCTGTAATTATTTAATTGAAATGCTACATTACTTATCTTTGAGAGAGCATATTGTAAACTAGTGTCTAATATAACAAATAATATACTGTGTTGTTGACTTTTAAGATACTAGGATGTTTCTGACATGATGTCTTTCGATGAAAAACGGGACTAAGATTCAAGTTTGAGATGAGAAGATGTTGGGGGGGAGTTTCTTGAGAATGTGAAGTCTAAGGTTCAGTACTGTCTGGTAGGAATGTGGTCATAATTGCACTTTTAACGATCTTAAAATGATGCTATTCATCTTCTCAGGAGCTGTTATGCGTACTTGATCTTGTACATGGATTTGGCAGTAAATCACATGCAAAGATTTGTTACTAGACATCGACTTAAAGTGATCAGCATGATAAATGTCGTCTTCGTTACTTGTATTGTTGTTCATTTAAAATTCTACATAAATCTTGCCTCTGTAATGCTGTGATACTGTGAAAGAGCTGCCATCTGACAACTCTCTTCTTTTTTTTTCTCCCTACCAGTATCTCATTATCTTCTAGATGCAAAGAGCTGGTTGCGATGTTTTTTTCAGACTTTGAATAGTCTCTTGTAATTTCCATGTGATGACACAACAGCTGTAGGCTGTGGATGTAATATTGTCAGTGATAGGTTGGTCACTAGGTTCAGTTTACCCCCTGACAAAAATAGAATTGTTTGGAGGTAGTCCCATCCTTGCTTTATGGTAACTTTAGGATTGAAAAGATTATAATCAGGCGCTAAAGTTATCTCTCAGGTTGTGGTTTCCAGTTCCTTTTCTGTCCTCATACTTTGGTTATATCTTTCAAATTTAGCAGTCTGGAAGACTGGGAGCATTGGGTGAGATTGCTGCTTCTCTTGAATGCCTTTTTCAGACTCCTACAAAAGAGTTGATAAATGTTTCAGGGTTACAAAACCAAGTAAAATGGAGAGGTTATGTCTCTACTGCTTTGTGTGATCTCCTCCTTCTGTTCATTATTGTTCAGTGGAAACTCATTCACAAAATGCTCTGATGTGGACCTCTGTTGCACCATTTTCTGGGAAGATTTGTGTACTAGTGGCTGTAGTAGATATTGTCAAGTCTTGTTACAGGACCAGCAAATCAAAATACCCTCTTGGTACAGTTGACGCTCCTGGTCTTTTTTGGTTGCTAAAAATGTGCATTCTTAGCTCATGGCCCTTCTTGGGAAAATGAACCATTTAGTATGGACAGGAGCATCGTCTTACGCTGTTCTTTAGTGTATGGGTCTGTTTAGGAAGGGGAGAGACAGTAGGTGGAGACTGGTTTTAGGTTCTCCCCTGTCATTTGAGAGAGGCAAGTGGAGTTTTTCATGACTGCCTCTGCCCCTACCTTCCTTAGATTTTTCAACTGTTGAACCAGGTGTAGAGTTGCTAAAGGCTCAACACAGACACACAGCTGTGCCAGTGTTATGCTTGGATCACCTGTATGGGTGTTTGTGCAGGAAAAGCTGTGTGACTGAGCTCAAAAAAAATAGTTGTAACTAAAACATTGCCTAGTAAATTCCTGGGAACACATTTTGCTTGTCCCAGTATATTTACAAAGGGAATGTTCATTCACCAATTTGGAACACAAGTATATAAGCTGATGTACATTTACAAAATTACTGTTTAAGGGAGAGAGCAGGGGGAAAGAAGACGGTTTAAAATCAATGGTTTTAATATACACACTCCTCCACCTTCATTTTTTTGGATCCAGAAAATGAACCCAGGCTTCTTTCCCATTCATATTAGTTATTAAAAATTAAAGCTTGTTGAACAACCCACAAAGCTTTTAAAGAACAATATGAATTGTTGCCAGTGAAATTTTTCAATTACTTGCTTAATGAGTAACAGTAAAAGTCATGTGAGATTTTTTTTAAAAAAAGTAAAACTGCTTACGGGATCATGTCCCATTTTGCCAGAAGAAAACCTTGGTTGGTGTCATCCTTAGGCATAACTTTAGTGTAAGCTACAGTGATCTGATGATAGTGATGAAAATTAAGTAGTTCTTTTGGTGATTTAGCTCTACATATCTTGCACTTAGTTTTAAAACTGACTGTATTCTTCAGCTAGTCACAGTAATTAATATTTTGAAAAATAGGGTCTGTAGAGGATGCTCAGACACTGAAGAGAATCTTACCTGCTCAGTTTTGGTGAAAGATTAGCCAAGTCTGTAACTAGTAACTGAGGAAGATGGGATTTCAAGATCAAAGAGGTGGTATGTCTCAAGACTGTGTCTTTTTAAGATTTTGCCAGGAATGGATTCCAGTATTTTCCTTGTTTGCCAACCAGTAAAGCGGCTTTTGGTAGCCACAAATACCTGTTTGTAATTCATCATCTGAGCTATGAATTCAGTAGAGGGGCAAACCTGAGAAAGTGAAACCTTGATTTGACTCACACTGGTTCCTTATGAAAATTAATTTATCTAAAATATATGAATGAACCAAGTTATAGGTTAACTGAGCTATATTTCCTGATCAGGGGACTGGAGCATCTCTTATGAGGAAAGACTGAGAGGCCTAGGTCTCTTTAGCCTGGAGAAGAGAAGTCTGAGGGGGTTCTTATCAATGCTTATAAATACCTGAATTGTGGGTATGAAGACGATGGGGCCACACTCCTTTCTGTGGTGCCAAGTAACAAGACAAGGGACAACAGGCACAAACTGGAACACCAGCAGTTCCGTCTGAACATGAGGAAAAACTTCTTTACTCTGAGGTTTCCAGAGCACTGGAACGGGGTGCCCAGAGAGGTTGTGAAATCTCTTTCTCTGAGTTAAAACACACCTGGAAGTGACCCTGTGCTTCCTTCTCTAGGTGAACCTGCTTTGACAGGGTGCTTGGACTAGATGATTTCCAAAGGTCCCTTCCAACCATTGCCATTCTGTGACTCTGTGTACTGGACTGATTAATTAACAAACTTACTTGCTGAATGCATCCTAATCTGCCCAATTTGAAGGTGTTACTTGGTAGACATGCCATGTTAAAGTACAGTTTCTGACATCATCTGACACTACCATTGTCCCTGATCTTATTGTTCCTTTTCTATTTTATCCATTACAAAGTATGTAGGGCTAAGCATTGCTTTTTAATGAACTTGTAGTTTTCATCTGCTTTATAGACCCAGGAATGGTATAAAGTTCCTGTTTCTGTTTAAAATTAGAGTATTGCAGAAGCAGATGTAAAGCAGTAACATTTTGATCATAAGTGAAAATTTCACCTGTAGTAAACTCATGTGGTTTTCTTGTTCTGAAGCCAGCCAATACTGGTTGTAATGGCCTTCTTCCTAGCAAATTTATTTTGGAACGTGTCCTTGATAGAGATACTTGCAAGAACCTGCATTCCTTACAGAAGCGAAATCTAAAAAAGAAAAAAACTCCAGGTGAGTTTTATTGAAGGTGAATTTGCTGAAGTTATCTGTCTTGCAATTGCAGTTCCATGAAAAGGAGGAAAAGTTAACAGTGCACGTACTAAGTTTTCAACAGTACTAGAACTGAAGGATTTGGAAATAAACGTATTCAACTTCTTCAGTAGCTATACAGAATCTGTATCAGTGTGAAGAGGATAACTGTGTGGCTAGATCAGTAATACAAGCCATATTAAGTGTTTTACTGATGTGAATAGGTCCAGTGAATTGTATATGTCTGATAAGAATTATTTGATACTACTTGAACACCAAAGCAGTGGTAATGGTACACCTTTCAGGCTATTCACAATTTTTTTGTGGCACTTAAGCCAGAAGTTGCCGCTCCTTTGGAGAATTTTTAAATATATTTTGTGTAGAGACTAAAGCAACAATTTGTAGCATGGATAGACAATTTTCTGAAAAATCAGCAAATACTAGAGAAAGGAGTCACATGAAAAATTTACAGCCTGCCCCGAAGTGTCAAAACTACTTACTGCAGAGCTTCAGATCAAACTAATTCCTATCAAAGGATGGAGCTTTAGGAGGAGAATTAGTTCACCATCAATAACTTCCAATGTGTAGTAATATTTTCCAAATGGGGGAAAAACCTGGCTTCAAGCTGGGATTTAAGTGTGCTTTTAATGTTTTGGATTTGATGTTATGTTAATATTTGAAGTCAAACTACATATTGAGGAAGCTAAACATATATCCTGGTTAAACCTGTGTTTGCTACCTGCAATACCAATTAAAAGAACAAAGCCGCCTACACATGGTGGAGAAAATGGCTTCTTTTCACAGGGATAACCAGAAGTGATACTAGCAATGGACACACAGAAATGTTCTTTCTATGCTGTGACTATTCAAATAATAAAATGAGCATGGTTTATATACTGTTGGCTGAGACTGAGGTCTGCAAGTCGTTGTGCTTTCAATTTCTCTCTCAGTTAAATATCTTGTAGGCTTTGTTCTCTTGGGCGTGTTGGGAAAGTGATGAATTTAGTCCTTTGCTCTTGGGTTTCGTGGGGCTGCCAATACTGAGAGGTGTACATTCCTTCTCCTTTTGTCTAATTTCCTCCCTTTGAAGTGGAGATCAGGCTTCCATTGAAAGCAGAGGTGGTCCAGATACATGACACATGAACATCTGAATTTATTTGAGGGTACGTAAAAGGCTTTTATTACTTTCTTTTAACATTTCTGTCATAATATCATCCTAAATAACACTACGAAATGAAATCATAGTAGTTACTGCCTAGATTCCTTGTGTGTTGTAGAAAGCTTATTGCTTTATGTACAGGATCTTCAAGGCCTAGCTGAGATTTCAGCTGCATTGTCTTCCATATGTTTGGAAAAAAGCCTTCATCATCTGCATCTAATTTAGCAGAGAGCTGGTATGCCGGAAACATATTTTTGTTCCTGATGAAGTAGAACTGCAAGTACTTTGTGAGTGAAAGCATCAGACTGGAGTTGTTCCTCTATTTGGGTAAAATGAAGAGGATTTCTAAGGTGTAGCTGCTTTTATCTATTTATAGGTTGTGACCCACATCTCTTTGGTGTAGCCTGGGCCTAGAGGGCTGCAATGAGCAAATGTTGAAGCCGTCACGTCAGCCACAGTTTGACTTGGCTCTGAGTGAATCTTGCTATTTACTCTTAATAGTTCTGAAGCGGCACTAGCAGTCTTACGTCTTTTAAAAGACAAAGGGCTTAGGAATAATTGAAAACAAAAAAGTGAAGAATTATAAAAGCTTTTCCAGAACTAATATAAAAAGAGGACTCGGGTCACAAGACAATAATCAGGGCATCTGTTCTGCACACTTCTTAAGTACAAAGTTCTTTTTGTTTTCTAGAAAACCCAATTGTTGCTGCAATGTCATCCTTTATTTACAATGGCTAATCTGTTTTTCGTAAGGTTGAAATACTGTCTTGAGAACCATTGTGTCTACTGGAAAGTATGTTGAAAAAATGTACTCCATTGGCATTTGTTCTAATTACACTTGGTTCCTAAATTTAGGTAAGTAATGAATCAAACTATTGATAACAAATAAATAAGACAGTAAAACAAAACAAATCAATGAAACAAAACAGACAGCTTTGAGCAATAATGACTTTCTATGGGGTTGGTATCTAGAAATTTTACCTTCCAACTTGGAAGAACACAGTTAACTTTTAAATCATGTTATCAAGAGTAGATGAAAAAGTAAGAGTGTAGTTAGGGTTGCAGATGCAAACAAAGGGGAAATCAAGTATGAGGTTACTAGACGACTACATTAATTGCCTTAGATTGGCTTTTCTGGCAATGTCTGTTCTGGAGGTTGATTGTCAGTTTAATTCCTTGGGAAATGTTGTACATAACTGACAGTTTCAAAATAATGAAAGTTGCAGTTGTAGCTTTCACCCATCTCTGCTGCACTGGTTTGCATATGGAATAACCTGTAGTGCTGACTACTGCGTTTCTCTTTGCAGTCAATTCACGTAATTCATACTTTCCAGAATGCACCTTATTCTGCAAAAATAAATCCTCAAACAATCTGTGCTTAGGGAAGTAAGGAGCTGCTTGCATTTGTGAGGAGTTGATTTAAACTTCTGTTGGTTTCTTTCACTGATAAAGCATTTTGCTTTTGAAATGCAGGATGATGTTGCTATAGGTTATAGATACCTTGAAGGTTACAAGTGAGGGAAAAAAAGGTGTCATTTCCTTCCTTCTAAAAATAAATATTTTTGAAATTACTACTTTGACACCTTCTGTAGATGATAGAGCAAAAAAACCCAATTATTCTACAAAAAGAATTTAATGTTACCCTTTTTCTTTCTTGACCTGTAGACCCCCAAAAGAAAGGAAAGATAAGAAAAATTACATACACATTACTGAGGGCTACTGAAGCTCCTGAAGACCAAAACTGCAAGAACATGAGGATCCTTGAATAAAGCTTGAAACTGGATATGGTCACTGTTATGTACAGGTTGCATGGAGGAAGGAAAGAAGGAAAATAAAAAGTTTAACTAATAACAAGAGATTAGTAAGATGGGTAGGAATTCTAGTAAAATAGCACTTGGGTATCCTGACATATCTCTTCATGAGGACAACAGTATGTAGAAGGTAGACTTGATATTTAAGTGCAAGGAGCTATTGTATTATATTTTTGTTACTGTTCTCCTTCTTTTTTATCTAGTCAAATCCTGGAGTGGAGTATGAGTTAGGTCAGCACAATTCTATTTTCTGTCCTTTAAAAATATGAATCCTTGTTCATACCATTTGGTTTGTGATCAAGCTTCCTTGATTTTTGTTGTTACAGGCCTCCCAGCTTTCGGTGAGTTTATCAGGCTGGGGAGGCCCTGTTAGTTCTGATGTGGAAGCAATGTTCTGCCCATAGGAAGGCCTTCCTGTAGTATTTCCTTCTTTACTTCATTATTCTATGTAGTTTCCTGATTAACATTGTCAAGCTGATTGTATGTATCACAGAGCTGTTGTAGTTTCTCATCTCATTATGACAATACTTAAAGGACTGGTGTCAGCAAGGGGGTGAAGCTTAAGACCCAAAAGGAGAGTCACTGGGAGAGGAATGTCTTATTTGTTGCATTGCATGAAATTGCTTTTCCACTTGAGGTGTGAAAGGAAGAGCAGTCTGCATCGAGACCAAGAATGCACTTTCCTGCTAGTCAGGAACAAGCTCGCTGTTTGCCACCACATTGGCAAGGACCTCAGCCAACAGCACTGCTAAAGCCATTAGCACAGCAGAATGAGCAGTTAGCCTGGTGGTCCTAATCCTCAAGCCGTGCTTGACTGGCAAGTCGGTGGCTGTTGTGGGCTGTTATCTTGTGTCTGTGGTATCCATGTGAATGTGGTTACTTTCTCCTGTCCTGTCATTTATTGCTTCTGATGGCACGCCACAAATGGGAATGAGTTTTATTTAGTCATGATTGAGGATGTAATTTGGAGGGAGGCAGGGTTGAGAATAGGGATAATATAGTGTTATTAGCTAGCTGTGCAAACTAATACGTAATTTACAGAGACTGTCTTGACATTAAGAGCGCAACTTACGTTACTTCTGTAACTGGGTCTCCAAGCATCTTGATGTGTTAGCATGATGACTGCTGGCTTTTGGCAACTCCCCAAGAAACTGAAATAATTCAAGAGTTATCCTAACACGTTCATTTCCCTGTTGATTTGCTGCAGGGAAAAAAAGCTGAAATGTGAGGAGTAACGTATTGTCACAAGAAGCAAATCTGTATGTTCAAGATAAGCGAGCACTGTTTTCAGAGTTACTGCTGAAAGCATTTCAGAATTAAGCATCAAGTGTTGTAAGTATAGGTGTGAAAGAAAGGAGGCCTGTATTAGTGCTTTTTTAATATAGTGCTGTATCTTTCTGGTAGTGGTACAGAGATGACCCAGATCCAGATCTGTGTATACTGCTTGCGACTTCCTGCTGTAGGGGACGAGCTCAGTTAAAATGAGTAGTAACACTGAAGTGTTACTGAACACTGCCTGTTCAGGTTTGTAAATTGAGAAGCCCCAACAAGGAGGGTTTTTCTCCCCTTTCACCACAAACTAGAGAAAGCAGTTCATGGGGTTCATGTTTCAAGGTGTGCTTGACCAGGCAGTAGTTGCAGGCTTGTGAAATCACAGTCATTTAAATGAGGAGACAAAGAAAAATTAAGAAAGCAGCAATGTAGAGCAATGATATCCATGTAGAGAGATGGACTGTTTAATGGGGAGGGTGGGGAGACTTCTCTGTTGCTTTGACTACAGTGATGTGAAATAGTGTGTAAGTGTAAGGCCCTCTGAATGTAGGTGATAACCTCCTTTCCCTTGGGCATTCTGATACTCTGCTCTACAGACAGGGACTTACATAAAACACACACTCTCCTTACTGTAAAAGGAGTTAATAAGAGAAGGTAGACCTTGCTGGTTTGTTCTTAACGTTATTTCATGCTGTTAATAAGCTCTATCATTCATAGCAGGAAGAATTTATATTCTCAGTATACCTTTCCTCTCAAAGTAGGTGCTAAATAAATTGAACTATGTAAACATGAATACATTTAGCACAGTTACAAAGTGAGTGCAGATTCAGGACCTGCCATCTTTAGATTGTTTCTCTTCTGCTTTTGCGTCTGTTTCTCTGGTGTTAGTCCTAGTTAATGCAGCTATCTCTCTTTTTGTAGCCTACTTAAAACCTGGAGAGTGACTGATGTTGCTTTTTTTTTTTTTTTTAAACAAAACAAGTAATATTTACCATACGTTTTGTGTAGGTAAGTAACATGTGCATGTCTCCTGCTTCAGAACCCTTTACTAGGTGAATAATTTGACTTGAGTTTCCCTTTTTTTTTTCTTTTTTTTGGTGAAGCAATGGCAGAAAAAGATACAAAGATACTGACATTGTTTTAGCTAGCTTGGAGATCGCTGAAAACAACCATTTACTTGCTAAAGTGGTCTTGACTTTTGTTCTGCTTCTCACTATATTCACATAGCAGACAAGGCAGGCTACCCACTATGGCAGCATGCAGTTATGCTTTATGTTGTGCGGATTTCAAATGTATTTTATGTAATGACCAGAAAAACAGACAGGAACATAGAATGCTTTTAAAGAAGGGAGTGTTCACCTTTTAACTGTGGGTTATAGTAACAGAGCCTGAAGACTATGCGTGCAATACAGTAGAGAGTTGCATCTTTGGCTTAAATGGTTCCTTTAGTACCAGCTGGAAAAGTGGGTGTTAGCAACCATGCACAGATTGACCTTTTGAAAAGATAAGGAACACAATGGGGTTCTATTGTTCCTCCGTATGAATTAATTTCGGAGTCAAGGGGTAGTGTCTTGATTCTGGATTAAAAATTCGGGGACAGTATTCGCTTAGAGCTTTACTGGAAAGGGCAGTGCCACAATGGCTTTATTGATGCATTATAGCATAATTTTTCATTTCGTAGAACAATTTAGATGGCATAACGTACTCACTACTGCTTTCTGAAATATATAAGAAGGATTTTGGACTCTATTTTTCTGAGGCAAATGTGGTTTTAAAAAAGTGCAATGTTAATTCCAGAAGTACAAATTAATGCTTTTCCTGGGCAGCAGATGGAAATGTCAACTACAAAATAAAGGTACTTGTTTTAAGTTGGGTTTTTTTCTGTAGAAAGACACACATCTGGTTTTAAAATTTTTCAATATATTGTCTCCAGTATTCTAACATGGAAATTTATGTCAGTATGGTTAATGTTTTTACATGACAGAGGCAATTACCATTTATATAAAGCATTTCTGAACAGCATTAAAACTATACTGATTTCTGTTTAAACGTAGGTCTATTTTAAGTTTAGGTTCTGCTGGAGTTGGCATGCAGAGAGGACACAAATCTTGCCTGTAGTGCCGAGTGTAGTAGGAACGGAAGCAGATGCACCCTTGAGTGTGCCAAGTTTGAGCCTTTGGTTCTAGCTTGCTCGTGTTTATTTCTGTTGGGATGGTGCCAAAATACTCCCTGAAGCTGAGGGGGTGCTCACTACCTGTGTACAGTATGTGCCTACCTGTTTACTATCCGCGTGCTCTTCTGGATGCATACAGTACGCGTGTATCATGAACACACGTACCATCTGCAGTTGCCCCCAGGTGCTGCAGAGTCCATGCGCTTCTGCAGAGGGTGAGAAATGGATATGCTAATTCTGAATTTCAGCACAGGCAGGTGCTGTAATTCTGTCAGTTCCTCTGAGACACTGGGGCGGGATGCTCCCAGGCACACATTGCAGTGATGCCATGGTCCTTCTGGGGAACACGTTTCCAGGTGTAAGATGTCTGTTTCAGAGGATCTCTGAGCAGAATACTGAATGCTGCTATTACTTGAACTTCTTTGAACTTCTTTGAACTAAAAAAGAAACATATTACATTGTACCTAACAAAGCAGGAGGTCATCTCACATAAAGTATTAATAGTGAATATGTCAAAAAGAAGTTCAAGCACTTATGTTTATCAAGAGTGAACTAATGTAAGACTTGGATGGGTTGAATGTTCCTTTGTTTCCACTGTGGCTTCTATGGAGGCACCCAGAAATGAGGTTCCTCCTGCTCTGAACATCTGTGTATCAGGAGAGATGTCACCAGCCAGTACTTGCTGGCCTCTTGTTGCCAGGGCTGGGGCTTTGCCTGGTGCTGTAGGGCCAGAGATCATTTTTAAACTTTGAGAGATCACCTGTTGAGCTCATGCTTGGACACAACTCTTAATCAATTCTTTTGTAAGTGAAGCCAGTAAGTACTGAATTATTCACCACTCGTGGGAATTAAGCTGTCCTTACAATTACTTTCTCCATGTAAAGTATGAAGCCATTTGAGGTTTTCCAGTGTCAGATATTCAGAGGCAGCATAACCCAATGGTTGGGAGAGACATCTGGGAGTTAGAATATCTTTTTGCTATTCTACAGGCTGTTTTTGACATTTGCTGCTCAATATTTCAGCTTGTGAGACTTGCCACCAGTTCTGCATTTCTTTCCATCTTGCCTCACTTGACCCTTCATCTACCAGAGGTCTTGTCCATAGTTTCGTATGCTTTTCCAGAGAGTTAGGCTGATTTTCTGCTGTATGCAATTTAGAATCATAGAATGGTTACAGTTGGAAGGGACCTTAAAAGTCATTGAGTTCCCACCCCCTGCCATGGTCAGGGTCACCTCCCACTAGACCAGGTTGCTCAAAGCCATGTCCAGCCTGGCCTTGAACACTTCTAGGGATGGGCAGCCACAGCTTCTCTGGGCAACCTGTTCCAGTATCTTACCACCCTCAGAGTAAAGAATTTCTTCCTAATATTTAGTCTAAATCTCCCCTCTTTCATTTTAAAACTGTTACCTCTCATCCTGTTGTCCTATTGCTCAACTCCCTGATGAAGAGTCCATTCTGTTCCGTTCTGTCTGTTCCCCCCTGCCTCCCAGTCTCCAAGACTGCAACACTTTGAGTGTGGCCATCCAGCCAATTCCTTATTTACTGAGCAGTCCATACATCAATTTCTCTCCAGTATTGCCAGTTTTACAGAATAAGACACCTGAAGGGGAAGCCTGGCAGAAACCTGGAAGATGAGGAATCAAACTATTCTATTCACACCTTCACTTTTCCAATCACATTAGTAGCAGCACCCTTGTCGGGCAACTCTGTGGTACCACATGAGGACAAAGCTAAGAACATATGTGCATAATAAGTAACATGGAAATGTGTAACAGAGACAGTGTTATCCTTGTAAGTTTCTCCTCAAGCCTTCAAAATTCATTTTTGTGGTGTGACATTTAGTAATCACTGCTAGATCAGACAAGGTATATGTGCACTTGAGAAAAGATAGCCAGATGGATTATATGTAAATTTCTGTCAGTCACACGAGTCTTGTAGGTGTTAGAAGAGAGTCTGTAATGGACAAAGTGCTCTTAGCTGTGCAATTTTATTATACCTCCTGCTGCCACAACAGTAGTTGTAGTAATGGAAGGGCAAGAAAGGGGTTGTCTTGCTGCATGGATTTAAACAGAGTAGTACCTGATGGCAAAGGCAGCAAAAGTTAACCTATGACAATTACCCAAAATACTGATTTGACAGTATGATGCTATAGTCACAGAACTGCTGTGGTTGCTTTGCTTTACGTAGCATCAGCTGACAGATACAGGGTTATTTAGAAATGCTTAATTATCCAGCTATCTCTACCAAGGAAGCCAATATCATTTTGTTGCTCTATGGGGAAGAAGTAAGTTCTAACAAGTAGAGCAATGATGTCTTTAGGACTAAATCTAAGCTCCCTTCAGTGCTGACTGCGGAAAGGACGAAGGATACTCGGCAGTCCCGCCACCTGCCAGTGTTTTGTACCAAAGACCGCACTACGTACAGAGTCACAACTATTGATCATTGCTATTGCAAGAGCAATTGCAAAGTGTCTGGCACACTTCAGCTCCCTATCTCTCAGCCTGTGCTGAGTGCTGTCCTGAACGTAGAGCAGAATTTTTTTGAGAGACTACTCTGTTGCATGATTCCTAAAAGTTAGGTCTGGTGCCTATCAGTGACCCTAGACCATGACGAGATCAATACTGGGACAAATACAGCTGGTACTGTGGGATTATGGTAAGGGAAAGTGAACTAGTGTCCAGCCCTCATCTATAGGACTTAAACTGTACACATATCACAGAATCACAGAATCTCAGGGATTGGAAGGGACCTTGAAAGAGCAGAAACACCTAGATCAGGTCACACAGGAACACGTCCACGCAGGTTTTGAATGTCTCCAGAGAAGGAGACTCCACAATTACTCTGGGCAGCCCGTTCCAGTGTTCCGTCACCCTCACTGTGAGGAAGTTTCTTTTCATATTTAAGTGGAACCTCCTATGTTCCAGCTTGCACCCATTGCCCCTTGTCCTGTCATTGCCTGTCACTGAGAAGAGTCTGGCTCCATCCTCCTGACACTCACCCTTTATGTATTTATAAACATTAATGAGGTCAACCCTCAGTCTCCTCTTCTCCAAGCTAAAGAGACCCTGCTCCCTCAGCCTTTCCTCATATGGGAGATGCTCCACTCCCTTAATCGTCTTTGTGGCTCTGGCCTGGGCTGTCTCAAGCGGTTCCCTGTCCTTCTTGAACTGAGGGACCCAGAACTGGACTCAATATTCCAGATGGGGTCTCACCAGGGCAGAGTACAGGGGGAGGAGAACCTCTCTTGACCAATACACCCCAGGATGCCATTGGCCTTCTTGGCCACAAGTTCACAGTGCTGGCTCATGGTCATCCTGCTGTCCACCAGGACCCCCAGGTCCCTTTCCCCTACGCTGGTCTCCAACAGGTCAATTCCCAACCTAAGTACTGAAACTAGTCACAACCACAAAAGATAAATATGCACTCACAAAAGCTGATGTTTTCAAAGGTGGCTGACAGAATTTGTTAACTAGTTTCTTTTAGAATTCTTAATAAGTTTAATACTTTCATATGTTCTTTATAAATCCTTTATCTCTTTTTATTTGGGCTATTTGTAGCTGTGCTTGAATTCCTGTAAGCAAACAGTAGGCTTGTAAAAGTTTGGCTAGTTTAGGAATATATGTTGGATGCTTCTGGTGTGGATATGCAAATCACGTACTAAAGAGTTATATTTGACAAAGATCTCAATTTTCCAGTGAAATTATTCAGTCTTGGTTTTGGAACTGATCCCCAAACACATTGAAAAGTAGTGGAAGTCTTTCCCTTAGCTTCACTAGACAGCGGATCAGGCCTTCTACAATCTGCTGCTAACACCTCTCAACAATTTTTTATTGCCTAAGTAGTAATTATTTAGGCCTTGGAAGTGAAATGATTTTAAGCAAAATATCTCTGGGCTGTCCCTAATAGGACAAAAATGAGAGTGGAGAATGCAGAACAGCCAGATGTATCTGTGATTAGGAGTGTTACTGCCAGGAGCACAAAAGGTTTCTCAGATGTCTCAGAAAATCTTCTGGGTAGAAGTATAATGTCTGTTCAAGGCTTGTGGAGGAAAGCTACTGGCAGGTGTACTGCCATAGCTTTTGACAAAGAACAGGACTGAAATGCGTTAAAAGCTGTCCTTGCAGTGACAGAACTTCAGACATGCTCCTTGCAATGTGTATCTCATAAAAATGGTTGCTAATCACTAGCAGAAAGTCATCTCTCTTTTTAAGTATTCCTTTTACCTTTTTGACATATTTTTTCTTCCATGTGCAATATCCTATTGACACAATAGATGAGTAGCAACTGATTTGAAGCTGATCAGAGGCAGCACTCTGTTCCTGAAAATTACCAATAGCTTTAAACTTAGGCACTTATGCTCTACATAGTTCATGAGAAGTAAGTAGGAAGGAACCCAAAATTAGATACAATTTGGAAAAGTGAGTTAACGTAAGTATTTTTTTCTTTTCATTTAAGTGTTGCAGTATTGAAGTAATAAATTTTATATAAAACTGTTGTGTCACAAAGATTTTTATGAGTTTTGCACATGTATCTGTGTGTGCATGTATTTGGCAGATACGTTCATCAATGACCAACTCAATTGTTCCTGCAATTTTGCAACCTTTCACTGGGTATCTGTTAATGTGTCTGACATGAAGAGGTCATCTCCCTGCAGTGCTGCATTGCTCTTGGGAGCAATGGGTCTCTTGGGAGCCCAAGGGGCTAAGACCTTGTAACAGGCTGGGGGTCTCTTCTGGATTCTGTGGCAAGGTGGCTTCTCATCTTTGTCCATTTTAGACCAGGCAGACAGTGGGCTGCAAAGCACCTGATATAGAATCTGAGCAACAGCAAAGATGAAGAAGGGTTGCTGGAAGTGAACACTGATGATGTTCTGCATGCTTGAAATGTGCTATCTTGCTCATGAGAAATTTCAGTGAGAATAAAAAACATACTGCAGACCACTAGGCTTTCTTGCCAAATGAGTCGTCTTGGTGCAGTCCTGTGACTATTCATTGTAAATGGATTTGCTGTGCTTTAATGACTTTCTCTGTCTATTTCCTGACAAAGTGATGGGATCTGGAGCTACCCAATTCCGTATTTTAACTATTGAGTGAGTAGCAGCTGAGGAGAAACACTTCCCTGCTTTCCCTGTGTGGCACCAGCACATCCCTTCCACACTGACGAGAACATAAGTGCAGTTATTTGCCTTCGAGACAGACAAGTGAGAGAGGCAGAAACCCTTATGGGAGCAGAAAAAAGTTGCGTTGGGGCCAGCAGTGCTAGATGGTGATGGGTTCTGTGGACCAGGAGATGTTGATGCAGAGGCATCCTCAGGGAACATTTCTCATTTTGTTTACTTTGGACTCCAGATGTCCAGACAAGCCCAGGAGAGTTAGCCCACAGCCAGCCCCAAACGCATAGACGATGTAACATACCTAAACTGGAAGGTGGCCAAATCAGCAGAGTTGACTCTGGCAGCAAGTACAAGTTTTGTCTCCCATTCAGAAGATGGGTTTGAGGAATACGCTCATTTAGTGCTTGAAAATGCATGACTTTCTGCCTTGTCTCATGAGAGCGAGAGGACTTGTAGTATGTTGATGTAATTACACACTTTGTCATGAGTTGTTTACATACTGTTTGCACCACACTGTTCTCTGCATCAGTGCCAGCACATTGATATTTCTGCAATTTATTTTTATGATCTTGGTGTTGAAACAGCTGTAGAAACAACTAGTGAAAGTGAGCCAGCTGCTGGAATTTCTGATTCCTAGTC
The DNA here is from genome assembly GCA_013400055.1 of Nycticryphes semicollaris. Lineage (NCBI taxonomy): Eukaryota > Metazoa > Chordata > Aves > Charadriiformes > Rostratulidae > Nycticryphes > Nycticryphes semicollaris. The sequence continues at coordinate 279,827 of VXBJ01003841.1, forward strand.
TGGTCTGTAGTAGGCAGATTCTGAAAGTGAAGAAGAGATTGAAAACAACAAATAAACTTAATGTCATGACTAAATATAAAACTCTTCTGAACAAAACCAAGTTAGGTGGCTGAAATGTCAATTGCTGAAGAGAATTAAGTCACTAATAAATTAATTAGTACAACTGTTCTGTGCAGAAAGTGTCCATGGATATGCTACTGCTTTAAAGGAGATCTTACACTTGCCTGTGAGGACTTGGGAGCAGTAGAATGTCATTTCCCCTACACCTCATTTGTTTTAGTATTGCAGTAATAGTTACACATTTTGCCAGACAAAGAGGCGTAGACCAATTAACAATTTCCTTGGCTAGCTAAAATCCAAATACTTAGTTTGTACACTGGTGTGAACACCAGCAGAATGTGACTTTGTGGAACAGAATTAAAAATAGCCTTTCATCCAAGTAGTTAATTGCTTTAGACTTTTGAATTTAGATTGTTGTTTGTGATCCAAGTGTAATAGGGACCTGGTGTCCTTAACATTGCAGCGATACACATAATTACGGTATTTAAACTCTTCCTTTGTTCCTAAGCAGTAGAGGTAAATTGATAAGATTATCTGAAGCTGAGTGCCGTGAGTTTCTGCGGTTGGGCAGTGAGGAGCTGGATGTAGCCTATGGGTCATGATTTTGTTCCGTACTTTTTTCAGTTGCAGTAACTTAACCTGCTGTTTACAATGGTTTCCTTAATTATTTGCTAATTCAGTTTCTAAGGATGCGAGTTGGAGGGCGGCTTCTTGGCACCTACTTTTGCCCAGCCAAAAACCAGCAGTATCCAAGAGATTTCTGTTCGTATTCAAAAAAAACCCAAATATGACTTGGGTTTGTTTTCTTTTGGAGAGAATTTCATATAGCACAGATAAGTCTGTCCTCATTCCTGATGTGTTTTCACCACACATGGGGATAATCAGAGGTAGGGCACAAGTCAGTTTAATAGAACCTGCTGTGTATGGATGAAAGTTTCTTAGAGATTAGCTGATTGTTGCTTATGGCACACGATTTGACTTAGCGTGTCTTCTTCCTCCTAAGGAGCTAAGGTAACCAGTGAGAGAACTTGGGCATCCAGGGATAGAGCTGTGGGGATAGAGCTGTGGTTAATTATTACAGTGCAAAGTGAATGAAAAATATTACAAGAGGCCAGACCACCTTGAAGTGTGAGCAGACATTTATGAACAAGGCACTGAGAAATCAAGCTATTATTTTTTTCTAGTGGCAGTTGAATCTCCATTTGCAGCTTCAGCTTGGAATGAGGCATGGTTCAGTTCAGAAACTCACTGCAACATCTAATATACCCTGCATCCCCAGAGCTGCAGTGTTCAGAGCATGTACTCAATGGTACATAACCCTCACAGAAACCCTCTGGCAGTGTGGTCTGAGGGTTTACCAGCTGGTTCATTCTTGTTAAGATGTAATTGTAAGCCAGGCAGAGAAAAATCTTTGTTCTGCTGAGAGCCAGGCATGTTTGTGTGTTCTGCAGGGACACTTTGCTCAAGTCAATCTAAAAGTACAAGTGTCCTTGGTAATTCTAGGTGAACCCTAAAGAGGCAGGAGAAAGATTTTGTTTTCTTTTTTCTGAGTCGAATACCAAGTGTTTTAAGTTTTGATCCTGCAATTTGTACTTTGCAATGAAACCCCTGTGCCCATGTTGAGGCCCAATAAACTCAGTGGCACAGGGCAATTAAGAGTTTTAATCATGGATTCCAGGATCCAGCCCAAATGAAGTGACAACAGACATGTTGGGTATTAAAAGCAAAAGGTGTAAATGCACAGCAGAGATGACAGCTGTAGAAGTTGTTGGGAAGGAGGATAACTGTCAACAGTAGGAAGAAAGGAACCAAAGGAGAAATAGGTTGAAACCCACTCCGAACTGGAATCTGTTTATCTATTTATTGATTCATGCTTGGTTATATTGCAATTTTTTTTACAATGATGTAACACTATCCAGACAAAGTACTTTTATCAAGTGTCAGAGGGATGGTCTCATCTATCTAATGAATGAGTGTCTCCATTTCTAATCTACCTTAGAAGCTAAGTATATTCCTTCACAATGCTGATGTCTGTTACTGTGTTCAGTAACAGTATTATTGCTGTATAGGGGACTGGAGCAGGAGTGCCAGGCTTAGACTCGCCAATCTACTTTGCCAAAGTCAGAACAAGAAGGTTTAGTCTAGCTATTCTTAGAGATGTCTCCTGCCTGCAATGTTTAGAATATTATATTCTTTTCCCACCCTGATGTTTAGAAACAATAAATACATTACCTCTGGAAGCCATCTTTCCCAGACCCTAACATCTGTGCAAGTTCCTGACTTGCAAGTCTAGGCTGACTAGGCAAGAAAGGCTACCAGTGGTAGTCCAGAAAGAAAAGATACGTGTTGTTCTTCAATCACTGAGACAGTGAAATTTCACTATTAATTTTGCACACTGCTGTGCTTGTGGTTATAGTCACATTGATTTCGTTTAGGTACATACCATTTGGCACATGTAGGCCTTGATTTGTATTTCAATTGAAAATATCAGAACTTTCAACAGAAAATCCTGAGATTGAGCTCTAGACTTACTAGGGCATCAGGAACAGCCTTTTGGCCATAAAGGTCAAGCACATGACTGTAGGTACAAAATCCATTAGGAAGATTTGTGACTGCCCAGAGTTGGTTAAAATGTATAGTTTTAACAAGGCTAAAAACCCATGTGGAACTTTGTCAAGTTTAATTCCACACTTCAGTTCTGGTTTTGACATACTTCTAGTGCCTTGAGCTGATGTGCCAAAACTGTGCATGATCTGCAGTGTCTGTAATAAGTGTGGCTGGACACACATTCACTTCAGCCAGGAGATTGTATGAGAGGATAGGCAGCTATTCTTGTATTTACTGTCACCATTCTATTAAATGGACATTAGTAAAATAAAACAAACCAGAAAAAGCCTGCTTGTCTGGTGTGGTATATTAAGCTCTTCAATATTCCTGGAAATATTAAAGCCTCTCAAGGAATATTAAATAGGGAGGTCCAGTAGTGAGAAACATACTGCTTTCCTTAGTCTGAAGACATACTCTAAGTTTATTCGTTGTTACTGCCTGTAACCCAGCAGAAACTCACCTCAAGAAACAGCTGTATTCCTCAGTGATGAGTAAAATATCTTACATTGTACTTGAACAGATCTTTTACTTCTTGTCTGCTTTTTAGCACCTGATTTCATTATTATTATTATCTTTTATAGTTAACTAATATTCTATCAGCTTAATGAGGTGCTAGTATGAAAATAAGTGGGTAGATGGTAAATGCTTTTCTAGCATGCTTTTGTAGTTGGGACATGTTTCTTTTCCAGCTGTCTTGAAAGAAGTAAATTACTGTCTGGATAAAAATCTAACTATTTTATCTTTTCCTCTTGTTTTCTCAACAGGAGAGTTGCCCAGTCCCAGTATGGAAGAACATAACGGCTCTGCAGACACTCCCCCACCAAGCCAAGGACAGCACAGTGCCGTTAAGTGTGGGTGGCTGCGGAAGCAAGGGGGCTTTGTCAAGACCTGGCACACACGCTGGTTTGTCCTCAAGGGTGACCAGCTTTACTATTTCAAAGATGAAGATGAAACCAAGCCCTTGGTAAGTGAAAGGAGGAGATAGGATGGAAGGTGAGGAAGGAAAATAAGTTAATGCAGGCAGAATTATCTGATGGGTAGAGAACCAAGCTTCTCCAAGTTAAGTACAACTTGGGATTTTGATTACAGTGAATGCAAGACTGACTCAGATCTTGTCAGTCAGTGTGGCTTCCCCATCAGGCTTGTTTCTAAAACTTCCTTTTCTAGGTTACCCATTTAGTATTGGATCTGTATTTAGGATAAATACCTGTTAATTCACTACTGGATTGTACAATCTGTACAAAGTACAATTGTACAATAATTCTTTTAGACAATAATATAAGAGAGTTAATGAGTTTATTTTCCAAATCAAATTGTAGTTTTTATTTTGCTTACTGGTTGATTGTGCTTGGAAGGAGGCAGAAAGCGATGATTACTCATCCTGAGACATGCTCTAATTGCCACACCTTAGGTACATTTATAGAATGTGGGAGAACTATAGCAGGAGAGGATAAACCAAGCCAATAGAATTATATTCATAGCCTTGATACAAATTAGAGAAAAGCAGAATCCAGTTTCCAGGACACCAGTATGCTTAACATTTCAGCTTGGGCTCCATCCAATGTGTACTAGAAACTATGCCATGATGTTTGCATTTTTGAAAGGGATGCAGATGTGAATGGAAGTGAATTTAAAAAAAAAAAAATTGTTGGTCAAACATTATTCTACAAGTAACTGTGTATAATGAGAGTAGAGATAAGAAACACTATTTTTGTCTAAACCATAAATAAATGTTTTGGAATTCCTGAAGCATGCCCATTTCCTGCTAGTAATATAGGTAGCTACCATATATGCTTTAGTCAATATGTGTACATCTCCTTGGTGCCAAACTATTAAATTTAATAGTCATTAACTATCGGCATGAGTGTGGGGAAATGTCTCTGCCAACCTGTGTCAGATGCCTACAGGCACACAGAGCTAGTGAAAAACATCAAAAGAAAAAACAGTACACAGCTGTTAGTTTTGCAGTCAAGGTCAGTGAATTGTCATTAATTCTTTATAATCATTAAATATAAGAATCTTTCCCTTGTAATGTTTTAACAGTAAGAATAGTGGTTATCTTTTGCTCTGATACGCTTGAGATGTCTCTGGGGATCTGCCAAAAATGGCATTTCTGTTTACTGAGGATGCAGATATGGTTAGCAATAACCTAGTTAATTCCAGAAGACAAAAAGAACAATAAGTAAGCAAGCCATATGAAGACATAAAATCTGATTTCTGACAACTTCTTCTTGGAAGTGATACTGTATTTAGCCTTTTTAATTCTTTTTACTGTCTTGGTAAGTCACCTTATTCCTGACAGCCCATTGTGCTTTAGAAAGTTAGTATTATGCTAGATGTGGAGGTCATCTATCCAATATTGAAATGGGCACAGCTGAAAGAAATCAGCATTTAGCATTCTCCATTTCATAGTCCATTTCATGTTTAAATGCAGCCTATGCAAATGTATTTCTTGCTTTCTTCTCAGCCTGTGGTTAAGTACAGCTGTGTCTGGGACAGCATGGTCTTAATTGAAAACGGGAAGAGGAAGTCAGTGCCTTCTCAGTGAGACAGCATGCTTTTTCTGTGTTTTATTCAAGTATTCCAAGTATCATCTCCTTGTTCCAGCTTTGCTGGCGCACTTCTCTGGTTTTACTGAGGAAGTGAATTTGTGGGAGCAAAGCTATGTAAACTGTACCGATGGAACATCATTGATATGAGGCTGTAAATGAGCAAGAATGGGCAAGTTGATCTGGTCAGACCAGTGTTTAGGCTTAGGCACCTATTAAATGTCATTGCCACTCAGCTTGGTTTGTGGACTTGAGTTTGAGGTGTGTAGAGAGATCCTAGAGAAGTATGATCTAGCCTTCAAGAAACACTTGTTGGTGTATGCCTGAAAGCTGATGAAGACAAAATTCAATTGCATTTTAAAATTAAAATAAAGCTTCTAATGAAAGTGTAAAATAGAAATTAATATGATATGATAATATGATAATTTGAAACTTACAGTAGGGAAATCTTTCAGTATTAGTATTGAATATGATTAAGGACTGAGCATTATGGTTTTTTACAAGTTAAAAGGGAATGGCTAACATTTCTGGGAAGGAAAAAACCATGCACTTTAGAGCTGCATCACAAGAAATGGACATCTCTCCTTGTTGCCTAGCAGATTTTCAGTAAGGGAGATGAGAGTATAATTCACTCTGATACACGTCTTTGGAAAGGTACAAGCTTTCATGTAAGTTCTGAAGAGCCACACAGCAAGTGAAACGACTTCTCAGTAGATACTGTGTGTACTTGTATCAAGCAGCTCCCTCAGTCTTGCGTAGGGGAGGATGTGAAGCACTAAGTCTCTGCACGCTTGACTTCATGAACCTTGCTCAAAACTCCACCTTTCATGGAGCAAATTCTAGGACTTGATGTAAAAATAGCAAGGAGTGTCCAGACCACTGGTGATATTATTTTTTATTTTTTTTTTTTTATTTCTACGTAAAACACTTGCACTTAATCTAGGAAACAGAAATGGTCTTGCGATGGACAAGTGCTACTGGGTGAACCCTCACCTGTGTAGGAGCAGTGCTTTGAAATAACCGAGTTATCTAAAACCTATTGCAAACTTTAAGGTAGAAACTAATCAAATACAATTATGCAGATGTCACAAGGAACAGCTGGGGGTTGATAAAGGAAGCATGGTTCTCGGGAGTTTCACTGGAAACTGGGTATGCTGGATGAAATCATATAGAATTTTCTTGAGATTGTTAGTGATGTTTGCCAATTATGAAAGGATTTACCAGAAGGACTTTCTGTTCTTGGCTATTGGATACAATTTTTGAGGGTGGTAAATACGGAACTTAAAACCCAAACAAATAAAAAGCCTCCACAAAAGATCCAAAAGCACAGCTTAAACAGTTCACATGAATGCAATGGAATGGAATGCCCCTTTGTAATAGTTTCTACTCAGAGTGCTTGTTATTGGGTAAGCTTTTACAGTAGGATGCAGTGGAGCAGCTGGATCACACTGAGCTTGGCAAGTCATAGCCTAGTTGTTCTTGCTATCCCTTTGTCATTCAGCAGGCTGGAGTGTGATTTCTGCTTTAGTTTCTTTCCCTTCAGGGTTTTTGAGTTTGCATAAGCTCACTGAAGTAAGGTACTGCTCATTGCAGTTTTGCACGTGCCATGCAAACTCGAAACAGATTTTGGGGTAACCACGTGTTCCTGGTGTAATGGAATTTCCTGTTTCTTTAAATGCTTAGTTGCAGGAAGAGAAGCCTCTGTATAACACACCTTCATATTTATAACAAGGGCATTTTTTTTTTCCCCTTTCTGGTCATTCTTGATCTCCATTTGCCGGTCTCTCAAGTTTTTAGCTGAAAATTAACTTCTTAACTCTATCACTGGTTGAGTTTCAGATGAGGCAAGAAGAGTTGTATCCTGTCTGATGGGAGTAGCAGAATCTCTTGCTTTTTTCTATGGGAGACAGAAACAGGTATGACCTGGGATGGCGACGAGCAATCTGTGGTCTGGTGGCTGTTCAGTGCAGAAAGTGAACTGGAAACCCCAAAACTTCTTTGGGCCTTTTTTATGGATTTTCAGTGAATGGCTCCTTAAGTATATGAATATAAGCAAGCTTTTGCAAATGAAGCAGTGAAATTTGTAGAATACAGGAATGGTTATTGAAGGACAGGTCTTAGCTTTTATATACAGTAGAAAGTTCTGCTATTTCTAATAACCCATGTGCCTTTGTAAGTTTTCAAGTCATGGAGATTTCAGCAACTTCTTTTAAAGACACATGTTTTTACTGCAGTGACTTACGTCAGTGCTGTTCAAAGTCAAGCTTGATACTGTTTGGAATTTAACATGCCTTCAGTTAAAGGAAATGCAGTGGGTCTAATGCTCATGAATTGAGAGACACAAAACAGGTGACAGCACAGTCAAATTCAACTCTATTTGGTCAACAGATACCCATGGGAATTTTGTACAAGTGGTTAGTGTGATGAAGCCAAGTTTATTTGAAACCAGGGTGTTTCTAATGCCATTATTGTGTTGCTTGGGAAGGGTTTCTCAAATTCACGGGACTAAGTTTCTGTCCTCAGCCTCAGATGAATAACCATAAGGTCAGTCATTGTGGTGCTCAACTTGGAGGTGATCAAATTCCAACTTTAATCCCCTTTTCTGCTTCTTTCAGACCAAAAATGTGAACTTGAATTTTCAGTAATTATTCTTTGTTTTGCTTCTTTGGAAAACTTTGGAAGCCTTGGGCTGGGCGCAGAAGGAATCTGAGAAAGTTTCACAGCAAGAAATAATGTTTCTCTTCCAGCCTTAACTGCCATGTTAATTACAGGAGTGTCACTAAACACTGTGCAAGGTTATGGATTCTGTGCCAAAATCAGGTAATTCTTGTTTAGTGCTTTGCCCTAAATTACGTTGTTGGAAATTTAGTTCCCCTGTGAGGATGGATTTTAGATTTTAGTGCAATGCTCGAGTATTCAGTGTGTCTTAGTCAGCTTTGCATGTAGCTGTTGTGCCATTGTCTGTGACTGTATGGGTCTACAAACTACTATCCTGCTATTGTACCAATTTGTTTAAGTCTGTGCATACTTCATTCCTGAGGGCTTGGAGCTTTTCATTCTCCCTGTACTTGAGTGAATTTTTCAAAACAGCTCTTGGGTGCAGTCTGTCCTTTTTGCATTCCTGCTGTTCTTTCTCTTCAGATCCAGCGCTGACCTCAACTTCCTTTGCCTCCAAATACATTGGCTGGCATAATAACTGCCACCCTCCTCTCCCAGTATCTGTAACATTCATAAAAGGCCAGCTGTATGGTTGTTGGTCTCTGACATGGTTCAGTATCTCTATCCCATTTGATGACTTGGGAAGTTACAGATTAAATGGTTATCTTCCTGCTTCCCATGCCCCCAGCAGTTCCACTGGCTGCCTGAGTAGCTAAAGGTTTGTAAGTATTTTCCACAATTAGCCTTCTTGGTGCATTTTGACACGCACCTGCCCCAAAACAAACACACACAAAAAAATTACCAGTTTAGATACTGTTCAAAATTGAGAACGTGTCTATCTCCTTTTTGACTTTAGAAAACTTGGTCCACTGACCAAAGTTCAGAATTCCCTGAGCTGAGCCAGTTATAGGTGAGAAATGTTAACATGGTGTTTGGCTTGGAGTATTCCACTGGAATTTCTTGTTGTTATAACCAAACTTGGAAAGTAAGGAAGGTAAAGAAAAGTTGATCCCACCTGGGTCTGCCTAAGGCTCCCCCTGTTTATGTGGCGGGCAGTACAGCCCAGGATCTCTTCCAAAGCCATTTGGGAACAACAAATACATGTTTCCAGACTTCTGTATCTTTAATCAATCCAAACTGGGAAATTAGTTTTAGTAAATATCTTTATAATAGGAGAAAGCAAAAATGCCTTATGGCGTTGATTGAAAATGCTAGCACCATTGACCCATGTATGCACTCAGAGTTAAAGCTCTGCAGTATGCTATCATGTGCTGTATAAACTGGGTGTATAATTAGACTCAGCCAACAGCTGCTGTTAGGTTGGAAAATATAGGGGCTTTAAAAAGATGTAAATTAGCCAACAGCTTAATTTCTTGGTGGCCAATGCATCTGCTTAATCTAAATGTTCAGAGAACTGCCCCCATCTTTCTTTTTGCGGGAACAGGGAACTCTTTCTCTCTTTCAAGCATATGTGGAATCTTAACCATTATAAAAGTGCATATTATTTTTTTGCACTCCATTAAGTTAGGCAGCAGGGGCTATGTGATAATTTTGTCTTGTCTAATGTCATACATTTGAGATAGTAAATAGATGTGGGATCACAGAATCACAGAATATCAGGGATTGCAAGGGACCTTGAAAAATCATCTAGTCCAATCCCCCTCCTGCCAGAGCAGGAACACCTAGAGCAGGTCACACAGGAACGTGTCCAGGCGGGTTTTGAATGTTGTGTTTTGGAGCCCGACTGATCAAATTCAGTGACATTTGATCAACTTGTAACTTAGATCTGCTGCGAGTAGCTTCTAGTTTAGCATATGCTATTAAGAGAATGCTTGAGATATGGAAAAGTTCAGTTGGTGCTGCATTGTCTTGTGTAGGCCATAGTTAACATCCCTAGTGAAAGCACACCTAGTCCTAGGTGTGCTTGCGTATTTCCTTGCATATTACACTTACTGAGGAACTATTTTAGCAGTATTTTGTAGCAGCATTTGTACAAGTCCACTGCTTTCAGCTTTGTTTGGCTAGGTTGCATAAGTACTCTTCTGTGTGAGCTTAGGCTCATCCCTTGAAAAATGGCCTGAATCCTATGCAAGTTCAAATACAGCAAAATGGTGAAGGCGTGCTATGTAAGATAGACACTGTGGACAAAAAATAACTTTCCTCAGTGTCTTGGTTGTTAGAGTCTTTGGGTTGCCACGTGTTCCCTGGCAAACTTAGCCAGCCATTTCAAATCCCTTCATACGGAACAAGTTTATGAGAATGGATCGTCACCAATGATATTTGTGTTGGCAGCCTCAGAACAGAGGCCAAGAGTTGAACGGTAACAGAAGCAGTTAAATTAACTTCTAATGCTGGAGGGACATCCTCTTCAGCAAACTTGCAGCACAAAAGTTGAGCTAACAAAAGCTTTCTCTGTTGGGCTGCAAATTACAACCCATTAAAAGCCTATGCAGCTACCCACAAAGAGTTTCTGCTCTCGGTGAGTAATTGCAGAGTCTTCAAGACAAAGCAAATGCTTTCAGCTCTTGAATAGTGACCACAAGCAATTGAAAAGTACCAAGAACCTTAAAAGACACAGGCATGTGTTTTTGAAGCCTGTTGACATGAAGCAAGCATTAGTGTAATGATCGAGAAAACAGACACGAGACTGTAATTTAGTAATGAGCTGATGCTTTAGTAACCCAGTATATGTGTGTTTTTCAGAATACAGTGGGGATCTCACAAGAATCTTCTTGTGTGATGGCTCAGCAGTTTCCTCACCTAATCCATAGGTTTCAGCTGTTTTAGCACTACTTGCCTTCCTCTTTTCCCTCTGTTTCCATGGTGTCTGTTGCTTCAAACTTAATATTTCTTTCTTATAAGCAAGGGCTAAATGGCAGGTTTCCTTTACTTTAGAGGGATGACTGTTTCAGCCTTGAAGTAGTGTGAGATGTGAAGGATGGGGAGCAATGGAAAGCCTGCATACCATGATCCGATTCAGGGGTTGGTGTGTTTCTGTCCTAATACTGGGAGCTTAGAAGCCAAGCCTCAGGCCACTCACTTGGTGTTTGGTGAGAACCAACTCCTTTTTTTGCCTGTTTAATCAGAGCTTTATTATCCCAAAAATTAATTTTTAAAAAGCACAAACTCTATAGCAGTGAGAATGAGACACATTTGCAGTTTTTTTCCTCTTCCTTCTTCGCCTTTTCCTCACTTGAAGAGCAAGAAGTAACACTTCACATCTGAAGAAGAGGTTTAGTATTTGTGGAGAGAAAGGATATTGTTAAAACCTTTGGTCTGTCATTCTTATTAAAGTTACTATGTGTCACATACTGCCTAGTGTTAAGGTGCCATATTTCCTCTATGGGCGTAAAAGAGTTCTGTACCAGCAATTACTGAAACGCTGTTTTTGCAAGCTGAAAGTATATTTAGCAAATTATTTTTATGTTATGTTTCTCCTGATTTATTTTTTTTTTTTTGCAAATGAAGCTGTTGCTCGGTAAACTTTATTATAAAAACCTTTCTTTTCTAATAGGGAATCACTAATCATGGAGTGTCTGGGAGACAGTTTCACAGCTTTTCTTGATAGCTGCTGTTGAATGTAGCATTGCCTCTTCATTTGCATGCTCTTGAATCCAATGCAAAAATCTAGTTTCCTCTAAGTGAGACAGATGATGTGCTAGATAAACCAACTTTTCTATGTTACAGGAGTAATCCCTTTCAACAGGGGAAAGATTGCCTAGAGGAACTTTTTGAGAAAACGCCTCATGAAAAATGCTAGCATGATTGGAAATAGTTACAACTATTGTTAGAACTGCTCTGAAAAGTATAAAGAAAAAAGCAGGCTAAGATCTAACAGTTATCACAGTTCTTTACATAAATGTTTCAGTTCCTTAAATAAATGTTTAAGAGCAGAGATTGGATATGGGTAGAGCTTGGACGAGATGTACAATGGTGCTGGGAAAGATGAGGAGATGTAGCAAGTTTACTGTGCTGTCACTTGTTTTGTGTCTCTCAATAAGACCAGACCAGTCTCATGAGCATTAGACCCACTGCATTTCCTTTAACTGAAGGCATGTTAAATTCCGTACAGTATCAAAACTCCTTTGTTCCCAAGTATCGTGCTAGGAGTGAAAAGCTCCATGGGGGTGAGGCTTAGCAAGATAGGTGTAATGATGGGCTCTCAAAGGTATGTTGTTTGGTATGAGAATTCACAGATTAGTCTGGAAGAAGTCCAGTGTTAAATTTCATTCACAGTCTAGACTGTAAAACATGTATGTTGCATTTAACTAACTTCAGGTAAACAGAAGATCTTTTTCCTTTGGATTCCTGGGTTTGATTGTTATTCCATGTGTGTTTCTTTGTTTTCTTTCTGTATTTAAGTAATGTCTTTTATATAACCAACACTACCTGGAAGTATAAGTCACAGCTGAAAAATAAATCATACAGAGCCTCTGTGTCAGCCTTTTTAATGTACTGAAGTTTTTGCCTTTCAATTTTCTGACTGATTGCCTCATTTTTGAATAGGTTAATCAGAGGTGAGGTGGAGGGTGCAGAGAAAAATAAATAAATATTCAGTATTTTATAATGTGATGGTAAGAAGAAATACGTAAAATGGCTCATACCAAGGTGAAGGTGAAATTTATGTATCTAATGTTGAGGAGATGCTAGAGAGGAAATAGTGAGCTTTTTTCCTTAAATAGTCTCCAAGGTGAAATGAAGCACGTTTTCCAATAAAAAGACTATGACTAGTAACCATCATTAGTATCACTGACTCTTGTCGGCTGTGGAGCAATCTTCCCTGGAAAGAGAAGGCCCAATCCTTCTTCCTTCTCCTCTGCAAGCAGGAGCTTTACGGTTTTCAGGGCACATGCGACTTTGGAGCATAAAAACCCAAGCTTTACTCAATATGAAATCAGGGTTTTAGGACCAATGCATCATGACCCTTGGGTTTAGGTGTTGTTTCTCACATGGCCTATGGATGTGTTTGTGATTGCAAGAAACAGATTATATCCAATTTTAAAAACAAACAAGCATACATGATGGCATTTGTTTTAACCTCTTTAGTGTAATAGCTAGTCTAGTAAACACAGTGGTTGTTTTGGTGTCCCTTTGCTACACGGGAAAGAAGTATCCAATTAACTGACTGAAGAAAACACATCTACTGCTCTGAATGCACAAAAGGCTGATTAAACATCTAAATCTGAGGGTATTTAACATGGTGAGTAAAGCTAATCAAACTATTAAGATGACATGAGGAGAACACTAAGTAAAACCAAGGTACCCATTCTTGGCTTACATTCTCAACACAGCTGTATTGCACTTTTTTGATATGATGATTCATATGTAAGTACAGTAGTAATTCTAATTAAATGTTTAATTAAACAGAAGGAAGGTCTGCTAGGTTAAATTGTTGCTGCTTTTCATGGTATCCCAGAACATGAGAGCATTTGGACTTCTCACAGTTGTTTATGTCCTGCTGAAAAAAACAATGTCATGTTCAGAGCAGCTGTATGTGTGAGCTGTTGTTCTTTGAATCGTTGGAGCAATTTTGTTCTAACTAAAGCAATGTTGTGTATGGATTTTGTACTACAGATGTGTGTCTCAGTGTCTTTGCTATTGCTGCGGGTCCAGCTCAGTCTGCTTTCTCTATATGTTTCTGGGTAACATGAGGTCTGGGTTACAAAACTAGCAGGACCAGTACTGCTGTTGAAAGACACCAGGTTTTGGAAGCTAAAAGGGTTCATTAGTTGAATTATGCACATTCACTGTATTTACAAAAAACAAAACAAACCCAAACCCCACAAACGAATTCCCCAGTATTCCAGCATTTCTAAAATTCTTTCATTTCTGAATACATTTAAGTATCAGACGTTTAGTACGGCGCTCAAGAGCAGTGCATGATGACTCAGTAGTATAATGTTCTCTGTAATGGCAGCTATATGACTTGCGTCCAGTGCAGTGATCAACAGCTGTATGCCTCCAGTATGCTACAGGACCCTAGAAATCCAGGATGCTTTCCAGACCCCCTTCTTCCAGACCTCAAGGGCAACAAGAACACCTTCTATAGATATATCAATGACAAAAGGAAGACTATGTAAAATGTGGGCCCACTCAGGAAGGAACGGGAGACCTGGTCACTTGGGACATGGACAAGGTTGAAGTAGTCAATGATTTTTTGCCTCAGTCTTCACCAGTAAGGGCTCTGGCCATACTGCCCAAGTGATGGAATGCAAAGGCAGGGATTGGGAGAACGAGGAACCATCCACTGTAGGTTCAAGACCAGCTGAGGAACCTAAATGTGCACAAGTCCATGTGACCTGATGGGATTCATCTGCAGGTCCAGAGGGAACTGGCGGATGAGGTTGCTAAGATGCTATCCATCGTATTTGAGAAGTCATGGCAGTCCAGTCCAGAAGCTCCCACTCACTGGGAAAGGGGAAACATAACCCCCATTTCCAAAAAGGGTAAAAAGGAACATGTCATTTACCTGGACTTGTGCAAAGCCTATGGCAATATCCTGTGTGACATCCTGATCCCTAAATTGGAGAGACATGGATTTGATGGTGGGTAAGAAACTGGCTGGATCGTTGCACTGAAAGAGTTGTGGTCAGTGGCTCAATGTCCAAGTAGCACACGGTGACAAGTGGCGTTTTAGGGGCTGGTGCTGGGATTAGAACTATTTAACATCTTTATTGATGACATGGACAGTGGGACTGAGTGCACCCTCAGCAAGTTTGCTGACACCACCAAACTGTGTGGTGCAGTCAACACACACTTGGGAAGGGATGCTATCCAGAGGGACTTCTCTGCTAGGTGGAGAATGGATTGAGAGCAGCCCTGAGGAGATGAACTTGAGGGTGTTGATTGTAAGAAGCTCAACATGAGCTGCCAGTGTGCAGTCCCAGCCCAGAAAGCCACCTGCATCCAGGACTGGAGACCTAATAGTGGCCTTCCAATACCTAAAGGGAGCCTACAGGAGAGATGAGGAGGGACTCTTTATCAGGGAGTGTAGTGATAGGATGAGGGGTAGTGGCTTCAAACTGAAAAAGGGTAGATTTAGATTAGATATCAGGAAGAAATTTTTCACTCTGAGGGTGATGAGGCACTGGAACAGCTTGCACAGGGAAGTTGTGGATGCCCCATTCCTTGAAATGTTCAAGACTAGGCTGGATGGGGCTTTGAGAAACCTGGTCTAGTGGGAGGTGTCCCTGTCCATGACAGGGGGGTTGGAATCAGATGATCTTTAAGGTCCCTTCCAACTCAAACCTTTCCATGATTCTCTTACTTTGAAAGGCTTGCATTCACCTGTGTGCCTAAGCAGGTATCCTGTCATAAGCTTGCAGGTTACCCTGTTATCCAAAAGGAAGTATTATCATTGAAGAGAAGAGCAAGCTTGTATTCTGTCAGAAAGTGGTTTTAATTTTTTTTTTTTTTTCTCCACTGTAAATGCCCAGTGAGCTCCTGTTCCTCTCCCTCCCTGTCCCATTGCACTTTGCTTTGGTGGAGCAGCAGAGCTGGGGAAGTAGGAGGAGACAGGCAAGGATGAAAAGCCCTTAAGTACTTTTCACACTTGGCTTCCTCTGGCAGCATTCCCATGTCAGGACTGAGACCATCTGCAGGGCATGGACAATGGATTTCTATCACCCCTGTCCTGCCACTTCTTTGCTGCTGGAATGTGAATACTGGTGGAAAGACAAGAGGATATGGGTGCTGCCCAGTACTGGGATCCCAGTGAGAAAGTGTTTTGTGCACCTGGTAGCTCGAACGTGAACTAGTCCAGCTGATGTTTGTAATTCAAGCTGGCAGCATCAAGAGGGTGCAAGCAGGAGGAATTTCAGAGAGATGTTAAATATATGCATGCAGAGCTGTGCAGTCTTTTTCAGATGAGGGGCTTGACTGTGGTGCTGTGAGAGTTTGGACACGAGTGTTAGGATTTTACCTTGGAGGGAGGGTGAAGTAGTCAGAGGGTCCTGCATGAGGAAATTTAGCTGTGTTGTGTAGGCTCAAAGAATGTCACCTAAGATCAAGAGAAGAACATGTTAAATGAGTGGCTGGAGAAGAAGACCAGGGTTTCACAGTAGATGTGGGGAGGAAGAGCTAGACTTCCAGATCTAAAGAAGTGGTAAGACTTTCTTTAATCTGTTAACCACCATTCTTCACATTCTCTCAGTTTTCTTCAGAGGGTAATTATTTGCTTGCATTATTCTGCTTGGCTCAGCTTGTGAGACACAGTGTGCATCTGCAAATAGCATTAGCTTCAGTGTTTGGCATGTAGTGCTTTCTCATAAAGACTTGAGCCACTATTGTTTTTAAAACATTAGGCAGCTCACAGTAGAGCTCATGAAGTTATGCTCTATGGATGACATAGGGACAAAGGTTTTTTTTTTTTTTTACATAATTCTCTTTAAGTCTCAGTGTGTAGACACTTTTAAATTGTTTTGTGATAGGATAATGTTAAACAAACCAGACAGTAAAATGCCAAGGCATTTCTGAGATGTTAAAACAATACATATGCTTCTTTCAAACCAGTGCTAATGCCAGCAATGGGACATATGACTGCTGAAGAACGAAACTAGCTAAAGGCAATTTCTGCCCCCTTTTATCCTGTGAACTGTGTCCAGCAGGCCCCC
Source organism: Nycticryphes semicollaris (assembly GCA_013400055.1). Taxonomy (NCBI): domain Eukaryota; kingdom Metazoa; phylum Chordata; class Aves; order Charadriiformes; family Rostratulidae; genus Nycticryphes; species Nycticryphes semicollaris. The sequence goes on from VXBJ01003841.1 coordinate 296,313, forward strand.
AGTGTGTTGCAAACATTCAGACAGAGCATAAAGGCTTTTTATGTAGGGTGGCAGTGAATAATAGACACTGTCCAGAAAAGAATTGCTGCACATTGTGGAGTTCATTAATGCGTGTGTAGTCAGTGAGAAGGTTGAATGACAGATTTCTCTGTTAACTGCTTACACAAACAGCTGACAATTCAGCCAGTGTGTGCCCAGCAGGAGTGAGGTGGTAGAGTCCCTCAAGAGAGGAAAACTGCGATCATCTGCTTGCTTTGAAAGATACAGTGGTCAAGGTTGTGAAGGGAGAGAAAGAATGAAGAAGAATAAGTACTGGGAGTAATGCAAGAATAAGTACTAGGAGAAGGCCTTCTCACTTGATCCAAAAAGTGATGTTGCAGTAAGGTAGGATTTGTGCTACCTAAATCATTTCAGGATGAGATTTACTAAGGGATACAATTATCTCTGTGAAATTTTGGAAAGCCAGCGTAATTTATTTTTTTTTTTTGATGAGTACCACTGGTGGATATCTTTCAAATAGTACAAGTGTCACCAGGAGCAGGGAATGCCAGTATTGCCTACCCTCTTCAGGGAAATTAATGGAGAAGCACATGGGAAGGAAGGTTTCAGGAAGGGTTGCTGACCTCAAACTGGCTCAGGATCTGGCTGGATTTTGGGCAGTGGTGGAGCTGAGTTGTGGGGGAGACAATGAGCTGTGTTTCTCTAAGAGAAGAGCTACATGTTAAAGACTGTCTGAAAGAAAAATACTGAAGATAGTATTTTAACGGAGCAGTATTGGAGATGAGTCTTTCGACTTGATATCTGAAGTATAAGTGATCCTGCATGATGCTTTGAATCTCCAAGTTCACACTACTTCCCAAATTGATCCAGTATTTTTCTATGAGCTTTTTTGAAGAAAACCATAATGTCTGGGACAAGTCATTTTATGTGTAGATCCTGGTAAAAAGATCAGTAATAATTGTAGAACAGAGGCTCTGTGAACCAGACAGGTAAGAGGGAAGGTTTGGGGTTTGGCCCTGCTAGTTTGCAAGGGGGAGCTTGACTAAGGAGGGGGGGACACTTGTAGCATATTGAAAAAAAATCAAATTGATGGTTATTAATTTAGTTTAATCTGTGGATTAAGTCTACAATATGTGCACTCAGATTTTTGTCTAAGATGAAGCCACAAACTCTCACGGACCTGAACTGGCATGCTAGGACTATCTTAATTAAGGTAAGACTTTTTCAAAGGTCAACTGCATACGTAGAGAAAAAAAAAAAAGTAAAGTAAGTCTCTGGTGTTAAAACAGTTGAGATACTGATTTTTAACCTAGCTTGAGATTGTCATTGCAGGAGCAATTGCAAATGCTAGACTCTCACCAGCAAGATGGACAAGTAAATACCCCTCTTTCTTTCCCCCCTAGGATTTTATAGTGAGTTCCAGGAATTAAATTTTTTGTGTCTTGTCTGCTGAAGGCCTGCATTTTTGTGGGAAATTCCTGCAGAAGGAGGTATAAAAAGTTTCATGCATTCAGCACTTGCACGCGCAAGCAACCCAACTAATCCTGTTAAAATGAGCACACGAATGAGATCTTCTGTTCATCTGAAAGAACTTGGTGAAACAACAAAGTTAGGTCCTACAACAAACATGTTCTTTTAAACCCATGGAGTTTGTAAAGAGGGCTGAGCTCCCTGTGGCTGCAGAGAATGGGGGCAGTGTGTCATATAAAGACTCTGTGAAAATGGCAACTATTCATTGCAGCCTGGCTCATATTATCCAGGATCCAGTGATGGAAATGGCCTTGTTAAACTTGCTTAAGAACACACAGATCTGAATGTGTTTACAGCTTGGATGCATTTGGTTGAATAGCATGGATGTCTTGATGTTGCCTTCAGCGTGTTCATAACTAGTTGGTGAAAGTGTACTAGAGCTAGGGAACACCAATGGTGCTTTGAGATAATACCATCTTACACGGCATGGCATCTGGAGGCTGTGATAGGGCTGCTAGTGGTGACAGGTCTATTTCAGTCACCTGTGAGGAAAGCTGTAATCATTATAAGGATGAGAAAAATGGCTTTTGTGTTATCTCTAAATTAACAGTAAACTGAATATATGCACAGCTGGCAGGAATCTGCAAATCTACATTTGAAATCTTCTAGTGCTTCACTAGAAAATTTTCCTGTATGAAGATAATTTCTTTGGTCTGCATTGCTTATTTCACTTACCTGCAGGAGGGAGTGGTAAGTTTTGTGAGGGGTAAACTGAAAAGAAAACTTACTGTAAAGTTGCCATTTCTAATTTCTTACAAGAAACAGTAACTTCCCTGTCTTGAAAAAACGAGTAAGGGCCCTGTATCTTTGGCTGTGAAGTGAAAACGAAGGACTTTTCAGAACTTCCTATGAGACTGGAAGTGCATTATTGCTACGGAGTGTAATGGTAAAATATCTTGGAGCTCACACAGGGTCCATGACTTGTATGGAGCTGGTGACACAGTGAAATAGTATGTGTATCAAGTGTTTGCACATGGGCAATTACGTTAAGTGTTTTCCTAAGAGATGACATCTGTAGGAATTGCATAATAATACTGGGATTAATGCAATCATTTAGCGTCAGGTGGTCCCAGGCAGCTCCTCTCCATCTGCTCTGGCTTTGCCTGCTAAGTTTATTGGTGGTGAGTGACTGACTCCTCCAGTATCACATAAGCTGAATTGGCAGGGAAAAATTGCATATATGTGATGGAACAGTGCCAAATTCCTTTCTTTGCCAAATGCATCCAATCATCTCTGGAAATGTGCATTCTTCTAGTCCTAGCTCAGGCCATAGATGAACGTGGACCTTTTCTCGTGTGCGTGCTTTTACAGATATTAGCACTGTGATATTAGAGGCTGATATGTGTTTAGTTCCTGTAGATATTCCCAGCTAGGCAAGTATAGAGAATAATTAGAATTGTGCAAAGATGTCTTTCATGTGGTCCCCAAGTAAAAAGGACGTGGCTTTGGGATGTTAAGATGTTTGATGCAGGAACCCACCCACTTTTTGCTTTCTTGTGTCTTGTATTGAAACATAAATCTTGTAAAGATAATTCATATCTTAACTGTGTCATTTTGCTGCTTGCTGTATAAATACTTTCCACTGATGAGTCTTATTACTTGTTAATGTTTTCTTGTAAACACCAGATGTAAAGAAGGACCACCATGCTTTCTTGCTCCGATACTGCTGTAAAACAGACCACATGGTTGTGTTTGTTTATATGCTCTCATAGAATGCTAATGTCTACCTCTTTTTTCAAGAATCAGTTTTCCAGTCAGATGCTCTTAAGAGCTTAATGAATTGTGGGCTTTTCTCATTACTTGATTTTTGATAGGTTTTTAAGATAACTATGAGGAATTTTTAAACAATACTGTGTTGCACTTAGCACTTTTCATCACAGATTTTTCCTTCTTTTGTGTAGGCAAATACTGCTACTGCTTTATTTTGATCACATTATAAAACTGAGGGATGTTTTTTCTTTGAGAGAGCAACAAGCAAGATTAACATTCAAATTTATTAACTGTTTATTCCAGCCTTAAACTTCTTCATAATGTTTATGGAAATGCTGTGTATCACTTGTGTATCATTTCTGTAAGGAATGTATCATCCCCTATTGAATTCTACAGAAACATTTAATCAAAGCATGAACAACAGGTTTTTTTACTAACTGTTACATGAGTTTTCCAGAAGTGTCTTCTGTGTCCCATATCATGAAAACACAGAAGGCAAGTGAGCAGGGGTGACAGCTCTCAGCAATTTTGGATCAAGAGAATAACAGTCCAAGTAAATTAGAGATGACTGTCACCGTTCATCATCTGTAGTACAAAATAGAGTTTGCTGGCGTGGAAGGGATGTCCTTGATTGTGGTGATGAAGGCTTATGGCGAGATGCCTAAGATAATGTAGCGGTGATGAGAAGAAAGTCTTAAAAGTGAGGGGAGCATTTTTCTGCATGACCGGCTGCCCTTTGTGAAGGCAGCACAGGCAGCTGTCCAGGAGGTCCGATAACTTTTGGTGAGGTAGCCTTAGATAAGACTGTAGTTTTCAGCCATTACTCACAGTCTGCAGATTGAGAGGTGACCACTGATGTTGCCAGTTAAATTTCAGCAGGTAACTACTGTGCTTTATAGGCAATTTTGATTTTACTTCCACTTCGGCTGCACACCAGAAGCTGATGTTTTCTCACCAGCTGTTACTCACTACATTTACACTGACTTGTGAAAAGACTTCGACTCAGTAGCTTGTGCATTTAGATTGGGAGTCGGATTGCCTTTTGCTTACTTAAAACCTGGATGTGCAAATAAAACTCTAGATAAACAGGTGGAGGCATGATTGATGAGTTTTCGGTGCTCAGTTGGATACACTGACTATATGAAAAATGAGGCTCCTTTCGGGGATGAGTTGAATGCCTAAAAAACTCTACAGTTTGCTGCTTTATCATCTCAGCCCTGACACTGCACTAGATAATTAAAATACACCAATAAGGCATTAATGATGAAAAAAAACAAAAAAAAAAATCTTCACTTGAAGAAAGCACATGACCATGTGGAAATTATTCTGTATTTTAGCAAGGTTCTGTGAAACTGAACGAGAAAATATTCATTGTCTGTTGAGCTGCCTGCCATGAGGGCCGACAGAAAGAAAAACTTGAGTTTCATCAACAGCTTGCATTTGGAGATCAGTCTTTCAGATACTTGAATTTGCTTTTTACTTTTTTCTTAATAAAATGCACATTTCTGAAAATGTTGAAACTGTAGTAATAACTTTAGAGCCTGAAGCCTAAGGACAGGCAGTGAATAGAACTTGTTCTCCTTTTTGTTGCTCGGTTTCTCTCTGGGTAACAAGTTTGGCCCCTTGCAACGTTTCCTGGGGAATTCACTTGTTGCTTCTGGATATCAATTGGATATCAACTGGGTATGAACTCCTTTGGCTGGTCATTAACCTTCAGGAAATGTTATGTACCTAGAGCCTTATTACATAAACAAAGTTCATCGTGTGGTTAGTTTGCTGTGCTAATGATGCTATGTTTCTTAGTCATGAAAAGTTTCTTTGGGGGTGGTTATTGTGAGTAACACTCCCATCATAAGGAGTTCATATCTTCTGTTGGATAGCAGTCTTTTTTTTTTTGGGTTTTTTTTTTTTTTTTTTAATACATGTTGCTCTACGTATTTCTACCTGTTTCAAGAGTTGTGGATATCTAGTGAGAAGCTAGATATGTCTAATTAGAAGGAATGAGACAAAGCCTGTGCCATGTCAAATGTTTGCTGTTCACTGGCGTATTGCAAATGCTAAATGGCAAAGACGGAATGAGCAGCCATTTCAAACAAAAATGTTGTGTTACAGGTAGCACGAGGAAGTGAACTTTGGATGGTCTAGTCTTGGAGAAATAAAATAGCTTTTGCAAAGGATTTTATTATAGGTTGTTTTGCTGGAAAATTTATGGGAATGAGATTAAGCAAAAATTGTGGGAAAAGGAACTTCTGAAGCAATTGAGGTGAGATTGAATAATGGTGCATTGCTACCTCTGGCCATCACCTCTGATCTGTTCTCTGGGCAGGTGGCCCTCACAGACTCATATTTATTAGTTGTAAATAGCCATGGGGAAAAAAAAGTGGCTGAAAGATTTCAGGTGTCATGACTGAGCTAGCAGGTGAGTAAATCAAGTATAGATAGCCATTTTGTCATGGTGGCAGAGAGAGGAGGGACTTAGAGGCATGCTTTGTGTTGTGTGCTTGGCTGGCACTGTACGAGGAACAGCCAGAGTGAGCTAGATGGGCACAAATCAAATAGCAGTGACCTGGGAAAGTGAGATTATATTTTGATACACAATAATTTTGTCATTCAATAGTGGTGTCTTGATTTTCTCTATACTTTTGTTCTATTTTTGCATCACACTTACAGTAAAATATTAAAATGTTTAGCAGCAGTAGAGGCTGTGTCATCACTACCTGACTTAGCCAAGAAGTATTAAATATATTTGTTATGTAGAAGGAATAATAATAGAATAGGCAAAGTGCACAGATGTTAACAAAATAATAGGGTTTTCTTCTCCATACAAAATACAAGCTGTCTTCCACCTTGCTCTCTTCAACACCAGAAAAAACTTTTTGATCTGCAGTGGTTAGCAAGCCCCTGATGTTTTTGAGTTTTTAAAGGTGTGATTAGAGGCTTGTGGCAGTCAGTCTTGGCCACAGAGCATGATCAAGTGGGTAGCCGGCATAAGGACTCATTCCCCAGAGGGAAGGTGATGAGCTGGTAACAGTGGTCCTGTTCCTTGTAATCTCTCATAATCTCTTGATCTTGTCAGAAGGGAGAACGCTGCGCATTAGACTAATCACGGTTTCAGGTCGATATCGAGTGGCCAGAGAAAACCAGCACGTTTTCCACCCAACATTCAGTCTAAATGATGAAATGTTGCTGTAAAAAGTCTCAAACCATTACGGATAATCGGTTTTGTCTACAGCTTGACCCTTGCACACTGCTCTATGTACCGTGATGGGCTTTTCGATGATCTTTCCCTGGTTAAAGGGAATTTCAGCGCTGTAGGAGGTTTGTGTCCGTTAAAAGAGCAGGCCATGGTGACTTTTTCTTCTGTTTTATTCATTTGTGCAAGTGCCGCATGGCTCCTGAAGTAACGAAATGAATAGTTTACAAGAAAGCCTCGTTAGTCCTTAAATGAAAATGCCAGAGTTCTTTTAGCCTATTAGTGTTTAAGAATAGCCTTTTCTAAGTCCATTACCTCTGGGATAAAAGCCTGATTTGCAGCTGAATAAGGAGCGTGTAGAGCATGACTTGTTGCTAGGGAAAGAGGCTTTCCTAGCTCTCCACTAAGCGGAGTGGCTTGTCTAGTAGGTAAAAACTGAATGACCTCAACCTGCATTCTTGAAATCCTCTTTACTCTTCAGTTGGCAGGCTGCAAATATACCCATCAGTGACTGGCTTTCTGGAGCTCCTCTTACTCCCTTTCCAGCTCGGACCGTCAGCAACATGGGAAAAGAAGCCCCCCCACTTATTGGGGCCAAATCTATGAGGGAAAACACTCGCTGCAGGTGCTCGTCTCAGCCAAGTGAAATAACCGGACCCCACCTAGGCATGGCTCCATGAGAGCCTGTGAGATGTGGACAGGATGGTCTGTTAAATCGGCAGTTTCCCCCATTTTCATTACAGCAGCAAAGGGCTGACTTCGTTGCAGAGAGCAATGCATCCTAGGAAGACTGAAATTCAGTAGCAAGACGTGATAACTCACTGCAGGGAGTAAAATAATTTGGAGCACCTCTGCCTTTTTTTTTTTTTTTNGACCTCACTATTGCTGGAGTCCTGAGTTACTGCTGGAAACTATGCTCATGGTGCTGCCCCTGGACTAACATAGTGGGCTTGGGTGGTGGTGGTGGGCTTTTCGTGTTTTTAATCATTGAACCCTGGTTTTGATGGACTCATTGATACTAGTCTCCATCAAGAATCATTCCAAAGTTATTAAAATGGACTGGGCAGTTTAAAATTGTGTTGAGAGGAGTCTTGCCAGAGTACCTTTAAACAAGACATTTAACTCTTTATCAGCAATGAGGCTGTAAAAATGCTTTTTGCTCTTTAGCAGATGAAGTTTGTAGCGACTGCATAGGACATAGTGCAGTGGACAAGAAACTGAGACAGTGCCATACTGATTAGTTTAAGAAACTTCAGTACAGCAGGTCCTTTTCCCCCGTGGAGGTGAGGGCAGTTCAATTTTTGAACTTATGCTTTTTGAATAGCAAGTTAGGAGTTGATACTGGATAGGTGAAAAAAGGGTAGTTAATATTTTTTAAAAGTTCAAATGCAAAAAAGAGCTTGGTGGTTATTGCTCTGACATCTTCTGTCTTACTTTCAAATGTCTGTCTGTTGCAAAGATGTTGGCACAGGATAGCACAGACCAAGACAGACTGCGACTCTCTCAATACTAGCATGATATTAATAATGAGTGACAGAAGGCCAAAAATCCCGGTAGTGTATAATGTGAGGCTGTGTCCTACTCACCCTTTGAGAGATGCTGTAGCTGTCTCAGTTTAATAATAGAGACAGGAATTTGTAAGGCTGATGGTGGCTGTTGTTGATTTGACTGGCAGTCATATTTAAAAGGCCTCTTGGCCAGAGATATATTAACTCATGACTACATGGTATGAAACAGCTCTGCATCTGTTAAAATGCTCTGAAATTCAGTGATGAAGGCAGTGTACCAAATATCAGATGGGAGCTTTTGCAGGCATTAGTTTGCCCAGATGATTAAGTCGTTTGTGTTCAAAAATAATTTTCTGCATCCTAAGTTTCTTCTCATCACTTGAAGCTTTTTTAATCTTTGCATAAATGAGAACACAAACCTTTATCTTATACTCAGGAGGGAGTTCATTAAATTGTAGTACAAATTTGTGTTTCAAAGTTAAAATCTACTCAATACTCTAGAGTGGAATAGTATCTCATCAGTTGATTTCTGCTTTTAAGGTGAAAAAATGAAGAGAGAGAGAAGAGAAAGTAAAGAAAAGCAAAAAAGAAAGAGAAAGAAGGAAAGAAAGAAGAGAAGAAGGAAAGAGAAAGAAAGAAAGAAAAGTTTCCCTGGGGTGATCGTGGATACAAACTCTTATGAGAGAGAAAGGAGGTGGTTTAGGGATGGGGGCTTCTAATTCAAAGTTTGGGAAAATGGCCTTTTGTTCCCTAACACAAACCCTGCTAAAAATAGATGGATACTGTTGCTTCAAATGAACCTGCCACTGTTTGTGTTTGAGTGACAATAATGTTTCTCATCTTGCAATTCAAGGGAGCTCTAGGCTGGAGAGCTTTTTGTTCTGTTTGTGTTGTGTGTTCCAGGGGGTCCCATTTCTTGATTTTGGCTCTGACAGTGGATCTTAGCAGTAGAAATGATAACTTGCTTCATTCTGAATAACTCGCAAGCTTCTCTTCGGATATCTGTGCTGATACAGGCAGAAAATGAGTTCGAACCCAGTCTTCTGTCTTTTAGAATTTAGACTGTCACTATGGGTCGAGCTAGTTTTTCATGGTATACATACTTAAACGTTTGTCAGACTAAATAGCAAGCATCTGTGAAAGGTTCCTTGCCTTTGGGACCTGGGATGGCATCTGGGATGCAAAGTCCTGTGTTCTTCCTCTGCAGTGGGAATGTTTAACCACTTTGTTGTTCCTAGGGATTATGTGCACCCAGTCTCCCCTGACCTGTCTCACAGGAGGGACATCTCCTTTGGGTGCCCATTGCAAAATGTGGGCATTGTGCCTGGCTTTTGTGCATCTGGGTGCATGCACAAAAACCTGAATTTCTGAGTAAAAATGGGAGAGGATAGCAGCAAAATCCCTTTTTTTTAGACAGATGTTCCCAGGACAGCTGTTCAGTGAAGAGCTTTGAAATGGCTGAAATTTTACTTTTCCATAAAAGCAGCATTTCATAGCAACTCCCTCTCCAACTCCAAAGTCTGCCTGTGAGTCTAGAGGTCTCTTCTTGGATTGCTATGGGGCATGTTCAGAAGCAGTTCACCTGCACCTGTCTGCTCTGCTTGGGTATCTGTCCAGCTACATTAAATGAGTTAACTAGTCTGTGTTCAGTATTTTCTTGACGACTGTTGATTAAAATGTAAAAATTAGCAGAATTGGAATAGGAAACTAATGAAGAGAGCTCAAAAGCTATAAATATGAGATGCTGATTGGCAAAATTCATGCTAGCATTTTCACAACATAGTGTGATTGATGTAACAGTTAAAATAGCAGCCTTAGGATGCTTTTGTGAACAGGATAATTAATCTCAGCAAATGTGTTCATATAAATGTTTTTAAATGGAAGGCATGATAAAACTGTCTAGACCCTACAAATAGTAGAGCTGTCGAACCTGCCACCTGTTAAAGATTTTAATGAACTGTTCTTTATTTAACAGAAAGAGTCAAATTAATGGTGTCAGTTCCCTTTGCTGAGACTTCCTATATCTCAGGCATTTTGAGTTACTGTCAAGCAAATGCTTCTACGTGGCGCAAATGTGGTGGTTTAATTAGAATTGCAGCAAACTGGTTTGGAAGACCCTTAAATCTTAACTGTGGCTTTTGTGCAGCCTGGCCATGAAGATGAGCTTTTTGTGCAAAGCAACAGGGACACGGTGTTTTGTCAAGAGCCAAAGGATGCTCACGTTCATGTTGTGCTATGAGATTAATAGGAAATTAGTTCCTCCATATTTTCTAAAATAGAATTTTAGAAATAGAATAAAATCAATGATGTTTGTCAGAGTAAACCAACAGTGTACTAGGATGTTATACTTCTCGTTATGAGAGAGAGAAAGCCTTTGAATCAATTAAACCCTGTAAGAGAGTGTTTAGTGGAGTTTTTCTTCTCAGCAGCAGGAGAAGAGCTCACCCAAGTCTCCTGTCTGCAGCCTGTTTTCAGATGAAAATTAGATGTGGAATATCTCAAGTTTGAAACATCTGCACAAGGACAAAGTTCACAGAAAGGAGAGTTTGCAGAAAATTTATGTGCTGTTTTTTTACCACTGATGAGTTAAGTATGTTGCTTAAGGGCCTTAGATTGGCAACAGTTGGGAAGACTACAACCTACTAGGATCCTTTTTCGTATGCTGTGCAATGAATCATCACTCCTGTTTTCCGTCCAGTAGCATAGTGGATGTTTGTTTTGTAGCTCCTTGGTTGTCCTTCACTTACTGTGGATGTGGAAGACATTTCTGTCTGAGTAAATAATAATCAACTTCTAGTTAAGCTATGCAGTGACCAGACTGAAACTCTCTGATGTTGTAGAAGGGATGTAGAAGGCAGAAATGTGCTAGTAAAGTAAACACAGCAGGTAAGGAGGTAAAATAGGAAGGGAGAAAGCCGTGAAGAGATTTGTGAGGTACATAGGCAAATGGGCACAATTAATAATAGCCATTGGTAGCAGCAAAGGAGTGGCAAAATTAAATCCTTAGAACAAGTAATGAAACCTCATTAATTACCTTAATTGTCTATTCTGCCTTCAACAGGCTTTGAAGTAGTCTGCTGAAGCAGCCTTGAGACAGTGAGCTCAAGCGTGAGATTGGAATTCAGGAGCTTTTCTGCTTTTTCTTTTAGATAAACTAAATTTTGTCCCATGAGACAAAGTAATGTGACAGTTTTCACAAGGAACTCTGAATTTGAGATACCCCCTCCCTTTTTCTTGCTGTGTCCTAATCAGTACCATGATGATCCCAGCCTCCAGCTGTAGTCAGTATGCTCTGTAGCTGTGAGCGTGCCAGAGAATGGGGCCGCTTTTGGTTAGGCTCCAAAGTAAACATTTTTACTTGCAGATTGGCATACTAACAGATTTGACATCTTTGCCCTGTGTTTTCACTTTGAAGAAAATAAATGTGTAACAGAAATAAATGTGTGTCTAAAAATGCCTAAAATTTCAGGAGCTATCTCTCTTTCAAACAAGCAGATCGCAGAGTGTTGACAGCAGATGACTGGTATGAACTTTTTGTTGTTGTTGTTGTTAGTTGGAGGAAAGGGCCCTTTTTCAACAATAACTGCAGGCAGGGAGTAGTCCAGGGGTGAAAGTATCGGTGTGTTTGCCAGAAATCCTGGAGTTTAGTTTCTGTTCACCTGCTGTGTGAACGTTGTCTTAGTTTCTCGCCTTGCATAAATTGCAGTTCATCCTCTGTTTTTGTAAGGGGTACCGCGGTCCCTCCCGCAGACTGTGAAGACCTTCATGGTCATTTATATTTTGGTAATTTATTAAAATAGCAACATGGAATCTAAACTATTTATATTAATATGGTGTGGAGCAGGGCAGCTGCTGCAGTGCAGTTAATAATGCTGGCCTCCAGTCACCCTGAATCCATTTTTGCTCTAGACTGTCTGCCACTCAGCAAGATACAGCCCCTGCTCCAACAAGTCTGCAGGAAGCTTGTCACACTGCCTTATGGAAAAGCTTATAAAAGATGGTTTTGTACTTAAATATGAAAACCCATAAAAAGATGTAATAATCCCAAGTACACTCAATTATTCTTGCTGCACCTTTACAGACTGATGTAAAATACCTTCAGTGTTATTAGAAGTGAGTAATAATCCAGATTATTAAAATCTTATTGATTGTCACTCAAATGCTATTTGGAGACAGTATAATCTTGAAAAATATTGGCTATTTTTAAAAGACATCTTTAATTTAAAAGGTTGGCCTCCCTGCAGTCCCTGGCAAGGTCCAGGAATGGGTCCTTCTGGAGCCTTTTTGATATGGAGAGAGCAACTGTATAGTTCAGCTTCATGAAGGCTTTGGATATAGTGTCCCTTTGTATCCTTAGAGCTAAACTGCTGAGATAAAGGCTGGAAAAGTGGGCTTTTTTTCCATGGTCACCTTTTGACTACCCCTTTCAGGGTGCGGTAGCCTTTCATCACGCACCTTCTAAATTTCTCCTGGAGAAGCAAACTGGCCTTCCCATCCTGGCTGTTAAAGGAGATAAATAGGAAAGAGATACTCAAGGGGACACAATAGGTCAATTAATCTAGGGCTGAGAGGATTTGTTTGTGGTGATCTTTGAGTGGTTTTGCACTCTACAAGGCTGATTTTGTGATCCAGATCAGTTCATGGTCTTGCTGCAACTTGATGGAGCCCTGAATGCAGGGAGCGAGTTAAGGATTGTGAAGAAACTGCATGTACAGGAAAAACCCTCACTCGAACCTGTGCAAGCAAAATTGCAGAACTCTGCATGTGTTCTGCATAAATGAACTGGTTTAGGGCTTTTGTGATCCATTTATACTTGCCTTGACCTAGACCAGCTCCCACTTATTCCTTGATTTTGTAATTACTAAAATTAGGGGGTATCTGGCACTCTTTTTTACATAGCTAGTAATTGAAGCATTGTCCTCAAAAATCACATCAAATGATTGTATTCTGAGTGGCCTGGTGTAAATGTAATGGAAAACTTTTTTTTTTTGTACAGTGAAACCTACAAGACCTGTAGCTACAAAGCTCCTCCTTCCCTTCTTCCTAGCACATAGGAAAGCATGAAGGTAGCTATAGCACCATGCAGTAACTTCTGGGTGAAAATAACAAGTGTTTGATTTATGTTGTCTCTCCAGAATTTTACCTCAAGTTGTAAAAGTATGTTTTAATTTGTAGATATATTTATATAGGTATATTTATTTAGATATATTTATGTAGGTATCTGTTTTGCCCAAAGGTCTAGTTTTTAGAACACCATCATCTTGCCAAAATCATCATCAGCTTTCTGCGGCAAATTCAGTATGTTTATAAATCCTCTCAGTGTTTCGTGTGTTTGCATCCATCAAGTATCAAACAGTTCCATTCCTAAGGCTTTTAATAAGCAGTAATTCTCTGCTCAATATTTAGGTTGCATAATAAAAATATTTAAGGATACTTTTCAGCATATTAGTAATTAAGAAGCAGCTAGATCATACGCAAAAGCTATAAAAATGTGTGATGCAGAATAGTTACAAATCTGAGAAACTATCCAGTTTTAAATTGGAAACTATCACAGGATGGAAGAAGCAGACTAATATGCTGAACTGAAAGTAAAACCTGGAAAAAAACAAATTGCACTGCTTGAGAAGTAATTTGTAGTCAGCGAATCAGAGTTTTACGGTTGTGTTAATTGATCAGGTAGCACAGAAAACGTGACCCCAGTCTCTGTGAGATAGGATCACTGCTATTTAATGTAAACTCTTAGACAAGGAGATGCACTAAATGCCAGAAAGCTAAATGAGCTAGTTAACTTGTGTCAATGTGATATTTATAGTGCAGCAACACTTATAGGCCATGCTGATGAAACATTTACTATATAGGCAAAATACAAACAAAATATAGATGTTAAAACAACAAGCAATATAGGCATTAAAAAAAAAAAACAACTTGCAAAAGAAAGATAAACCTTGTCATTAACCTCTAAAACTTTTCCATGAGAAAATGATTATTTTTTTCCTTCAATAAAAAACTGCAAGATGATAACTTATATGCAACAGGCAAACTCCACTGGAATATTCTTTCTAGCCAAAAGCCAAGAAGAATATTTACACACGAAAAGAAATTACTTCAGTGGAATGATACTCCCATTTCCATGTCTCTCTCTGCCACCTTTCTTTACTTATGTTGTAAAAGTTGCCCTTTATGGGTAATTTCTAGGAAACCTGCAGCAGCTTCAACCTTTACTACATACTGACCTGGAAATGAATTGTCCTTAGGTGGGATGCTTGGCCATGTACAGTTTTTCTGGAAAAAAAAATAAATTGTGTGTTGGGCTTGAAGAGGATTGTACTTCTTCAATTCAACATGGAAGTCATAAAACAAGCAGAAAACCAAACCAGAACAAACTGATTTGAATCATGTCCTTTCTCAAGGCAAGAATAGTTTTATGTTACTCATTCCTGATAAATACTTGTCTTTATCTGTATTTGAAGTGCTTCAGAGCTAAGACTTCAGTCTCTCAAGGATGTGCTCTCCAGCTCTTTACTGTTTCTTCCCCTGTTCACACTGGACCTAGAGAATAAATCTGGGGTTTGTATTTTTAAAAATTATTTCTCTTGTTTTGGTAGGCTTTATAAAAGCAGAATAGTATAAATTGTCATAATCAAGACTTTTATTATAAGTTAAGCCAATAAGAAAAGCTGAAGAAAGGGGGAGGGCAGGGGTGAGTGTGTGAAGGATAATGAGCCTAGATGAGAAGCTTTGAAAGTGGTATTATTTCTGATGGTCAGAAGCAGTCTGACCTCCACTTGGGCTATACCTGGTCAGGTTTTAGCCACTGCTGTTTTTCTGACTGTTTTTATGTCAGAAAAACGGTAACTGTATTTAAGAGATAGTAAAAGGAGATTTCTTCTGGTGCTAAACTGGAGTGAATGCAGAAGTCCTGCTGGCTGGTACAGCAGGGTCCCCTGTGAACCTTGGACACCTGAGTCAGCTCTCTCTCCTGCAAAGGCCTCTCTGCCAGGGTTTGCTGGGACTGAGAAATGGTGAAGTCTTAATTATTGAATTCATTTGATTATTATTTGTATGGCATTATTCTTTTTTTCTTTAGTCCTTTTGTGAAAATTTTCCCTCAGAAAATGATGGCAAGGTACCACACAGAAGCACATGGTTACTTTGGAGAAAATTGCACCAGCTCCTTTTGGCCCACTGGCCAGCTTTGAAAGAAAGATTGTGGGTTTTAGGGCTCTGATCACAGTGTTGGTTTCTCTGCCTTCCCTGTGCTGAGTCTGCACCCACTTGCTAGCTCAGGGTCCCAGGTTGGGCCCAGTGTTCAGGCTGCGGCTGTTTCAGCTCAGAGGGGAATAGACAAGTTATTTGTTGCTCCATGGTGTGTGCTCTAGGGTGACATTTGCTCCTTTAAGTGTTGTGTGTAAGCTCCTAGAACTTATGTTCATTTGTTAACTGTTAAAGTGGGTGAGGTCTTGACAATCTGCTTTGAAAGCCAACCGTAATTATCTAGCTGTATTTTTTCCAACAAGCTTGTAGTGTTACTAGTGTTTCCACAGACTGTTAGACTGTTTTCCTCCTAAATTAGTCCTCCTGCAATGTGAAAGCATAATTCAGAATGAGAACCAGCAAAGCACTGGATTATCATTAGCAGTTCTGGTAACTAAATGTTGTTCTGTCCATCATGGACTAGATCCTAATAATTTCCATCAGCTGTGGGAATTAAACTAACGAGAGTGTATAAATGATATCCATTTGACCCTTGGAGTGAGGCAACTGCGTGCTGTGACCATGGGTTGCCCAACTTTTCAAAACAAGAAAAGAAACCAAGATGGAATAGAAAGTTCCGTTTTAGGGCCTTTCCCTTCCTGCCCTCCCCTCTGAACTTGCCTCATCCCTTGTAACTGCCTCCCCAGCTCCTTATACCCCCCTGTGACAAACTTGTGAAAGAAAAGCAAAATCTCTGCAGGAGCAGAAGTGTTTCTGACAGGAGCTGGTGATGTATAATTGAATAAGCTCATCCATTAGGGAGAGGCCAGGACAGGATGGGTAAAATAAAGGTGTGAAGGATCTAGGTACAATGGAAAATATACTTTAGAAAGGAAAGCTGCTTCATAGTAATCCAAGATCTGTCTGAAGCTCTCTAAAATAGCAGGCAGAATTTAGAAGTGGGAAGACAGCACAATCAGTTTAACTTTCAACTGTAAAGTAAAGGTTGGTGCTGGGACACAGATTCAGAAAGGGGAAAAAGCTTTAAATAATTTCAGACATTGTCTCAGAAGTTATCAGGAAATGGTCACTCCTCTCTCTTGCCATTACTAGAGAAAACCATAGGCATGATGCAATATGCCTGTGCTAGTCTCTGGTTTCAGACAAACTTAATATTTTGTGGCATTACAGCTTAACTTGGTATGAGCTTTCTTTCTCTCATGGAACAAAAAGGGAGTTTTTTCCAGTGGCTGCGCAAGCCAAGGTTGCTTCATTCTTGATGAAAGAAGTTCCTCTCAAGCAGAGAGAGGCACTCAACCATTAAGTGAAATGTGTGGCAGGAGAGAAAGAAAAAATCTTTAAAGAAAGTATAATCACATCCTAGTGATTAGTGATCCTAGACGCAGTACTGCAGGTGGGGTCTCACCAGAGCATAGTAGAGGAGTAGGATTAGCTCCCTCAACCTGCTGGTCACAGTTCTTTTGATGCAGGCCAGGATGCAGTTGGTTTTCTGGGCTGCTAGCACACATTGAGCTTCCCATATACCAACATCCTCAAGTCCATCTTCTTGGGGTGCTCTTAAGCCATTCCCTGCCAAGCCTGTAATTGTGCTTGGGATTGACCTAACCCACGTGCTGGACCTTGCACTTGGCCGTAGTGAACTTCATGAGGTTCACACGGACCCATCTCTCAAAACTGTCCAGGTCCCTCTGGATGGCATCCATTTCCTCCAGTGTGTTGACTGCACCACACAGCTTGGTGTCTGTCTTGGCAGACTTACTGAGGGTGCACTCTGTCCCACTGTCCACGTCTTCAACAACGATGTTGAGCAGTGCTTATCCCAGTACTGACCCCTGAGGAGCGCCACTTGTCACTGGCTTCCACTTGGACATTGAGCCGTTGACTGCAAACTTTCGAGTGCAGCTAGTTCGAGATCCACCAAGTGGTCCAGCTGTCAAATCCGCATCTCTCTAGTTTAGAGACCAGGATGTCATGTGGGACAGTGTCAAACACTTTGCATAAGTCCAGGCAGGTGATGTCTGTTGCTTTCCCCTATTTACCAATGTTGTGTGCATTTGTAGAAGGCCAATAGATTGGTCAGGCATGACTTGCTCTTTGTGAAGCCATGTTGGCTGTCACCAACCACCTTCTTATTTTCCATGTGCCTTAGCAGAGGTTCCAGGAGGATCTGCTCCATGAGCTTGCTGGGCACAAAGGTGAGACTGACTGGCCTGTAGTTCCCCAGGTCTTCCTTTTTTCCTTTTCTGAAAAAAGAAAAAGTCTATTGTCATAGGAGAGGTGCTCCATGTCAAATGCAATGGAATTCATGCCAGGAAAATGTGTTTGCTGTGTAATGACTGAGTTCCTGGCACGTGACATAACCCCTAAAATCCCCATTCTTAACCGCACTCCCAGTGCCTCAAATATGGTAGTACTTGTGGTTCTTTACCTGTGTGTAAGCTGTAAATGGCTGCAACAACTGGAGGACAAAGACTTTATCATTGCCTGCGGTAATTGTACTTCTTCCAGAGCTTTGCTTGCTTAAGTGGTATAAAGATCCACTTTAAAAAAAACCCTAAAAATCTTATTTTCTTATAATAAAAAGAATATTACAAGAGAACATCTGGTTCCTTCATTGTCTTATAGCTTGTATTAACTTTGTTGTCCCACTATTGTCATTTGTGATAGAAAACATTACTCATATATATATATATCTAAAACTGTGGCAATTCATAAAACCACTAAAACTTGTTTTCTTTATATAGTATTTGCCAATAAGATTTAAAACTCCTAATGTATGTGAGGGCTACGAAATTGCTGAACAAAAGTATTTTCTGTTTAAATTGAAGAACAGCATTTCTGTAGTTTCAGTCCATCACTGGAGATTAGCAGTCAGAGCATTTACGCTGCTTGAGACACAGTTACATTTTAGGCTCGCTCATGGTAACTACCCATCTATAGATTTGTTGCTAAGTAATCACACCAAATTACTTGATAGATTATAACAGTAGGACAGCAATGGGAATGACTGAAATGTTTTGAAATCAACCATTGTTTTTCAATTTGATAGAAAGCCCAGTGCATTTGCAGCAAAGAGCTGGCCCCTGGCAGAGGATGTTTGGTTTTTTTTCTTTTTGCAGGCTAAGGCTCTAAAAGTAAGTTTGCTTTTATGATACACAAGAAGGGCAAACACCAGAGCTGTGCCAGGGTGAAATCAAACCAGAGGCACTGCACTGGACAAAGCAAGCTAAGCCACGTCAGCCAGTGTGCTGTCAATGCTGCTGGGGCATGCTGTACTCAAGGACCAAGAGCACTCGGGATCTGTTGGGCCTCTGCCAGCTAGAGGCAGCCAAAGCAGCTCTCTGCCTCTGCCACAGCACTGATCTGTGATTTGGAGCCAGCTGGTTAACTCGCACAGGTCCCAGTTTGAAACACAGGTGTCTCTGCGTAAATGAAAGAGCTGGATTTCAGAGTTGCTCCATCCTTGTGCTGCAGGTGATTTTACTGGGATCTTACTCCTTGGAAATACATTGCAAAGGTGCAAATCAAGTTGGATTTTTAAGAGGTTACTGCAGTCAAACAGTGCTTTTAGTGAGCACAATGCAGGTTTCATTATTGACCTTAGTATAAATGGATTTCTGCCTGTATCGTAAATTTTCCTCCTCACCTCATGTATAGGTTCCTGAGAGTGAAAAGGGCTCGCTTGGACTTGAGATAATAAATTTTTGTGATAGTTTAAAGGCAAAACAAGTAGTTATGTGATGAATGAGTATTTATAGTTAACTGATATCTTTCCTGTTCACTTTTCCTTCTTTGCTATGCATCACTTGTTTATGAATTCACAGTACATGTACACGTCTGTATGTACATGTAGACATACACATATATGTATGTGCATGTATGAGGTAGATTATTTAATCTGAGTTGATTAAGAAGCTTTACTGTGAAATACAGTGGATGCCTTTCAGGCTGCCACCTTGTAAATACTAGTGACATTCAGAGTATTTCCCACTAAATGTATTTTTCAGTCTAAGATACCATCCAAGTTGAAATGCTCAGTTGTTCTTAAGTACGACACTCAAGACTTTCCAGAAACATCAACAGTGACAAAACAAACTGTACAACAGCGCTGCATTGTACGCTCTGAGTCATATAACAGACACGTGTACCCAAAAATCCTTTCTGTGTCTTAATCCTCCCCATCAGCTGCCTCATTCCTGGCTGATGACCTTCCTGCCTCTCTGAAAGCTGACACTTCTCTACCCCCTCTTCCCTTTCTGAGCAAACCCTTTCTCAGAGCTGTGGAGTAGTTCAGTTTGGCACCATCTATGGAGGGAGAGGGCTCAACATGGGGAATAGTAGTTGATCATGGGCTGCAGACTTTCTTAGCATTATTTCTGAAGGCTTTTTTTTTTTTTTTTAAGGGATGAAATCCAGCTGATTTGGGAGCCTTCTTGTGGAGAGGCATGAGTGGCTGGGCTGCACCCTGGCAGGGTTAAAACCCTGGAAACTTTTGCTGCCAAACCAACACACTTCTGTGTTGTCATGGTTAACTGGTTATCCAACCCCTAGCAACAGACAAAGAGGAACAAACTATGTGAAGATCCTCTAAGTTAACTGAAACTATATAGAAGAACCAGAAAAGAATTCCTGTGAAGTTTCCCATGAAACAAGAAAAACAGATAGGTAAATGTGGCACTTATCTTGAAAGCTGAAGCAGAATTCAATGATGTTTGATAAACTGTCAAAGTTGGAAGGGCAAGAAGAACATCTAATATAACTGTGGACTTCTGAAGTAACTTTTTTAATGGGTGGCAGGACAAACTGTGAGCAAGCAAATAGACCAGTTGAGCCTTGGGGAACTGTATTGGAATAAATGCTGAAGACATTATTTTGGCAAGCAAGCAGTTAATTTCCTCATGTATCTACATGCTTTTTGAGTAAAATCCATCCAGAGGTGTTGAAAATCATATATTTGTCTTCCTAGTTGCCAGTCAGCATGTTAAAAGGCATGGCAATTGCTTCTATATTAAGTTTTCTCGGGGAAAACCTGGTATCTCTTGAACACAACTTCAGAAAATGAAGTTCAAATAAGGCTGGGGTAAGTATACCTTGAGAAGAGCAATGAAAAAAGAAAAAGGCACAGGCTTGCTTCACTGTTAGAGTTACACAGAGTGTGCAAAACAAATACCATGTTTCAGATGGTTGCTGTAAACAGTTGTGTGGTGGCCAGCCTGCCTCATCTCCCATCCTTCCTCATGAACGTCTTCTGTGAATGGTGCTGGAAGTGCTGCAGGGGACCAGTGTGTGATAAAACATCTCTTTGAGCAAGACTGTAATGCTGTGACTGTAATCTAAAGCAGATTTATGTCATTGTTGCTGCACTGCAGTATTTTATCAGACACTTTGTTAACTGAGTAGTAATTTTTCTTCAGTTAAAGGCTTCATATTTGCAGATTTATAATTTTAACAAAAATGTTGTTCTGCTATTTAGGTTATTTTTGGTTTGAAGCAATACTGTACTTTAGTCAAAGCTATGTGTGTGACAAGCTTCTTTAAAAGTGGGCTTGATACTTGACTAGGGAAAAGAGTAAAGCTTCTTGAGCAACCCAAACTTCTCCGTCATGCTATGAGTCAAACTCAGCGCTCAGCTAGAGAAACAGAACTGCCCTGGTAAGGACAGAATTGCTGGAAATTGGAAAACAACCCGGGTTTACCACAGCAGGAGCTCTGCAAAAAGCTGCTGACCTGGTGGAGTCACAGACTGCAAACAGAGTGGCAATGGGAGCGAGGAGAGACTTGGATCAGGGCCATGTTTTTCTCCCAGTTCTGTTTTTCTGTATTTCTGTAGACTGTATGTCTTGTTCCCTGCGTGTGCCTTGGTTTTTTTTCTTTCTTTTTTGGAAAGCAGAATACTAATCTGGTCCAATCTGTAGTCTTGTGTTGAGATTTTTTTAAACAGTTTTGAGTGATTTGTAGAGTTTGATATGAAGCAATGTGAAGTTTTCTAATTATGGAACATTTACATGCACTGATACCCAAGTCAAAACATGTATTTCCTCTGGAAAACCCCTTCATCTGTGATTTGCAAATTACTTGTTAGCTGTCTTAGACTATATAGTTGGTTTTCTTTTATTTCCCCCCGCAAATTAGAGACTCAAGGGGAAAACCAGAGTTTTTAGCTTCTTGAACCTTTGCAACAGTCCGATAGCCCATGCTCTTTGGTTTATCCAAGCTGTAAGGATGGGCCAGATGTTGCACCTTAAGGGCCCAGAAAGACAACTGAGCAAGGGGTCTGACAGTGACGTGGGGACTGGCATCCTCCTGCTCATATCAAATAGCCAGCAGCCAGGGCTGTGCCACATAAAGGGGCCACAGGGGTTTTGTTGAAGTACAAATGTGGTCCCTGGGTGTTAGTCTGCTCGTGTGAAACACACTAGTAGCTGCTGAAAAGCAAACAAAGGGACTCTCCAGATAGCCTTGGTACAGTTATGTAGATAACTACAAAACTTAGTGAAGGGGAAATGTTGCTGTATGGTGGGTGTGAAAGCAGACAGAATGGGAAGTGAAAGAGCTGCAATCCCTCTCTCAGGCTTTCCCCGCTAGTCTGGGGCATCCAGGTGCATGTTGCACAAACAAAGCTATTTTCTTATTTAAGAAAACCAACATACAAGTATATCTTTAAGTATCTCACATGCACTGATGTTTCCAATAACAGTTCTGAAAATAAACAGTAAAATATGATTGCCATTAGAGAACATGTTTTCTTTTTTAAACCACAGCAATATTCTACACTGTGTTGCTGTCTGGAATCCCTTCCTATTAATTTAGCTATTATGTGTGGCTTTAGGCTTCACATTTTAGTACAAAGTAGGTTTCATGTATGAAATGGAGATTAAAAGGTTATAAATATTATGACTGTTTGTTCTTACATTCTCAAAAATCTGTCATTAAGACAGCTCACTGTAAAGTAAATACAAAAAGGGGGTTACATCAAAGAATCAGAAAGCATCACATTGTAATGAGACTGCAGCATGTCTATTGCTAATGAGTTGACAGCAACCTTTTCAATTACTGTCTCAAATTTATTTTACTTTACAATGCTGTAGGCTAGATCTCCTTAATTTTGTGTTATTGTTTAATTGAATAGCAAGACATACAATTAGCTAAAATATTTCCTATGTCTTCATTGACACAAGCTCCTGAATCAGTGAGATCTGCTCCAACATGAAGACTCTGCTCTGCTCATCCTATGTGCTGGGTGGAGCTTTTTTTACGTAAAACCAGCTTAAGCTGAAAGTTAAACTGGGAAAGAAGATTATACCAGTCTTAATAGCCTATTACATGTGACATAAAATACATGTTGTTAAATTTTTTTTAGAGATTTTAATCCTGGTCTGCCATAATTATCAGAAAAATGCATTCCATATGTTTTCTGTTTTTTCTACATTTGTTACATGAGAAGTTGAGCTTTTTTTGTGACACATTTTCCTCTTGATATAATCTCTTTTGTTTCTGATACTAATCAGGTGTGTCACAGAAGACTTTGAAATGTGACAACTATTAACAGTTGCTGCTTGTAGCAGGAACAAAGGAAAATACCTTCTAGTAGAACTATCAGAGGCAGGCACTTAATGCTTATATTGCTTCTGTGTATGCAGGGAGTGGGGAGAGTGACCCCTAACTGCTAATGCTTCCTGAAAAAACAGCAGAATACTGTTCTGTTTCATCTGTTTTCAGCAAAGTGTATCATGGTGTTTATTGGACATGATTTTGTATGATCTGATAAAATATCTGTGCACTTTGGCTTTCTGTGATGCACTGTACCTGCTGGCAGACAGTAGGATACAGACGAGTTGGTGTAGAGCTCAGTCTCCACATCAGCTGGTACAAATACTGATTTTTGTGAAACATTTGTTGTCTGTGTCTTCAGATGACTTCTTCCTGTCGATTTGTAAGGTCTCCTTTGTGAGATGATTATAGCATTCTGCTTGTCTTGCCTTCACAATAATTGTACATGCTTCTGCTTCTAATGAAGGTTACTGGCTGTAGCAAAAAATACTGTATATCAGAATTGATGTTTTTCCTGTACAAGGAACATCTGCTGTTCAGGTGAGGGACCTGACAGATATTTAGAAGCAGCATTTGGTGAAACCACTATGGAAAATGGTGCTCCATGTTGGCCTTAGTGATACTTAATGGGGTCCTTCCAACTTCAGATTTTCTATAGTTAAGCCGTGTAAGTTATATAAGTTGCTTACTTTGGAGACAGGAGACATAATTACTGTTATGCAGTAATTGGAGAATATCAGTAAGTAAATATTATCTCCCATTAAGGGTGACAGACAGCTTGTACCTAATACAATTCTTAGGCTACTGCTCTGAAATTTTACCCCTAGACAGCCATCCCAGCATACTTACATTAAGGACTGCCTGCTAACTGTAGGGGAAATTGTATTCTAGGAGGGGCTGTAATATCTGAAAATGAAAAAGAGTTTTCAGAGAGAAGGGGTGGCCTATCCATCCCAAGTGTCAGCAGTGCAAAGAGGGAGGGGGGAAGAAGTTCTGCCATCACAATGGCAGTCTCAAAAATGTTTTGAGGTTGCAGGTGTTGTTTTTGATAAGCAGCATTACCAAATACAGGAAAAATTCTCTATCTGACTTCTCATGGTAGTAAAGTTGAGATAAAGGCGTTCAATGCCCGTCACAGGGATTCTTTGACATCCATCTGCCTGGAGCAAATGTATCTTTGAACAAAACTCTCACTCTGCCTGCTGTGGCTTTGCAGTGTGCTGGTCTGCTGACGCTGGCAGTGGGTGGAAGTGGGTTGTTTTCTCAGTACTGCTTCCCTGGGATGCTACAATGAAAGGGCGCAGAGCAGGGACTGGGTGGGTATGCACCCCACAAACTGAGGTTACTCTTCTGTCCACATATCCTTTGGCTTTAGCCAAGAAGCCTAGCCAGTAAGTTCAACTGCCTCACACATGCAGCTTCACAGCATTTCACAGACAAGGGCAAACTAACCCTTTCTTTTATTCTCAAATTTTCTGTGCAGCACAGTGGAGTTAGTACCTGTGATTAGTAAAAAAATCTGCATGGTATCTAACCCCCAAGAGATGAAAAACCCTAAAGCTGTTATTGAATGCCTCAGTTAATGAAGGGGATCTGCGATGTTGGCTTTTGAGATGATACCTCCTCAGTCTTACTTTGGAGGTCGGCTGCCCAGGCACCATGTCACAAATTCACATATAACGCAGTCCAAAAATAAGAAGTGTTAGTCTGTCAGAAGCATGGTAGAGTTTTAATCACATGTTTGTTGTTTTGGATTTTTTTAGGGTATCATCTTTCTGCCTGGCAACAGAGTAATTGAGCATCCCTGCAATGAAGAAAATCCAGGAAAGTTCCTTTTTGAAGTCATTCCAGGTAGGATATTCTGCTCCATGTAAAAAGTCTTTGCATTTTTGTTCTCCGTGACAAATAGCCAAATATCTTCTGTCAGAACAGAAGCTGAAGGTGATTAATGATTCAATTTAAGGAAAAAAAAAAGGATATTTAAAATTTTTTTTTTTTTTAAAGCTGAAATAGGGCAGATTTAGATTAGATATCAGGAAGACATTCTTTACTGTGAGGGTGGTGAGACACTGGAACAGGTTGTCCAGAGAAACTGTGGATGCTCCATCCCTGAAAGCATACGAGACCAGGCCAGGTGGGACATTGGGCAACCTGGTCTAGTGGGAGGTGTCCCTGCCCATGGCATGGGGGTTGGAACTCAATGATCTTTAAGGCCCCTTCCAACTTGAACCATTCTTTGATTAATACTTTAATTCATAATTTTTTTTTCATTCACTTCCAGGCAATGTAGGAAAAGTGGGTTTTTTTGTTAATGTGTAGCATGGTTGTTCATGGCAAGGGGCTGCAGCACTGAGTGGCACAGTGACAGTGCAAGGTGTATTTGGTAGTCATTTTAGATTATATTGGATGCTATGAAATAGTGTGTCCTGTAGTAACAAACGAATCTGTAACTTAAAATCACAGTTTATCAGGGCTTGATGGCATCAGTACCATCACTTAAGAATGCTCCCTGGTCACTGTGGGTAGATAAACAGATTGTAACAACAGCAAGCATCATTGATTTGGAACCCTAAACTTGTTTTTAATTGTGCTTTTTTTGGTTGGATGTGTTTTTCACTGGGGGCAGATTTTTTTCAAGAATATGACCCTGTCAACTGAGTGCTAGTCCTAGTAGGGAGTATTGCTTAAGTGATTTGCCAGCCTTTTCTTTGCTACCCTGGACTTCCAGGGGGCAGATTTTGGCCTGATAGTGGCCTGAGTGGCGAGTCCTTTGGGAGAAAGTCCTGAAGAACAAATGGGTCCAGGAAGGCTGGACATTCTTCAAGAAGGTAACCTTAAAGGTGCAGGAGCAGGCTGTCTCCAAGCTGAGAGAGAAGACAACTGGCCTAGTTGAACAGAAAGCTTTGGATGGAACTCAGGACAAAACAGAGACTTTATTACCTTTGGAAGAAGGCGCAGGGCATTCAGGAGGACTACAAGGAGGTTGTGAGATTATGCAAGAGTACATTAGAAGGGCCAAAGCCCAATTACAACTTAATCTGGCTACGGCAGTAAAAGACAATAAAACAGTGTTTCTATAAATACATTAACAACAAAATGAGGGCCAAGAAGAATCTCCATCCTTTATTGGATGCAGGGGAAGCACGGACAAAGGATGAGGAAAAGGCTGAGGTATACTTTAATAGTAAATCTCAGCCTTTAATAGTAAGACCAATTGTTCTTGGGGTGCCCAGCCTCTCTGAGGACAGGGACAGAGAGCCAAATCCCGGTAATCCAAGGGGAAATAGTTGGCGACCTGCTATACCACTTAGACATACAGAATCTATGCAGCCAGATGGGATCCACCCAAGGGCACCGAGGGGGCTGGTGGAAGTGCTTACCAGGCCACTCTCAACCACTTGTCAGCAGGCTTGGCTAGCAGGGAGGTCCCAGCTGACTGAGAGGTTAGCAGATGCGATACCCATCTACAAGAAAGGCCAGAAGGAGGACCCAGGGGACTACAGGTCTGACCTTGGTGCTAGGGAAGGTTATGGAGCAGATCATCTTGAGTGCCATCACACAGCGTGTACAAGACAAACAGGTGATCATGCCCAGTCAGCAGCAATTTATGAAAAGGAGGTCCTGCTTGACTAACCTGATCTCCTATGTCAATGTGACTCCAGCTGGCTGAATATAAGCCAACAGTGTGCCCAGGTGGCCAAGAAGGCCAACAGCAACCTGATGTGTATCAGAAATAGTTTGGCCAGCAGGACTAGGGAAATGATCCCCCTGTACTCTGCACTGGCAAGGCTGCACCTTGAGTACGGTGTTCAGTTTTGAGCCCCTCACTATAAGAAAGACCTTGAGATGCTGGAGTGTGTGCAGAGAAGGGCAACAAAGCTGGTGAGGGGTCTAGAGCACAAATGTCATGAGGAGTATCTGAGGGAACTGGGGTTGTTTAGCCTGGAGACAAGGAGGCTGATGGGAGGCCTTGTCCCTCTCTATACCTACTTGCAAGAAGGTTGTAGCGAGGTGGGTGTTGGGTCTCGTCTCCCAATTAACAAGAGATAGGACAAGTGGAAGCAGCTGGAAGTTCTGCCAGGGGAGGTTTAGATTGGATATTGGGAAAAATTTCTTCACCTAAAGGGTTATTAAGCATTGGAACAAGCTGCCCATGAAAGTGGTTGACTCACCATCCCCGGAGATATTTAAAAGACATGTAGATAGGACTTCGGGACATGGTTTAGTGGTGGACTTGGCAGAGTTAGGTTTACAGTTGGACTTAATGATCTTAAGGGTTTTTGACAACCTACATGACTCTATGTTTCAACATTTAATCAGTCTACTGTCTTTATTTGGTGTATTCTGTTAATCGTCATTTTACTTTTCTGTTTACTTTCCCTTTATGGCTGTTCAAAAGGGTAAATAGAGGATAATATCGACTGAAACTCATCTGCTTGTTCTTGCTCTTAAACTGTCTCAGTATCAAGGCACAAATGTATTGACCGCTGCACAGAGATTTTGATATGTTGTAGAAGCTTAAGGAGGCCTAAGGAGGCTGGTCGCTCACTGGAGTTTGCAGATGCAGCTCAGCACAGTGCAGCTTTATTTTTCCTGTTATATATGGCAAAGAATTTGATTATGAAAGCTATGTGCAGTAAGGGGTTAGTATGCTAAGAAAGCAAGCATGGTATCTATGAGGTTTGCTTATTGCTCACCCCAGCTTGAATCGGTCACATGTAAAAAAATTTTCTCACCGTGGTCTGTATCTTTTTCATATGTTCAAAATATTCGAACAAAAATATTAACATTGCAAGTCTGCTGTTGACTAAAGTCTTGTTTCCAATGAAAATTAAGGGAGCTTTATTCAACTGAAAAAGTACCCCTTCCCCCCTGCTTTCCCAAAGCACACAGAATGTTTTCTGACCTAGAATTTTCTGGTGAAATGGGACATCATTCTATCAATTAAGCCTGTATTTCTTCTGTGTGTTGTAGGTGGGAAAGAGAGAAGATGAACTTCTGTAGTTATTTACTGTACAGGGTTCGTGCCCTACAGCAGTGGGTGTGGAAGGGGTAAGATGAGCAGACAGAAGTGGACTGGCACTCATTTTGGTAACGATGCTGTCTTTCTTCCTGATAGACGTGACCATGGGAGAAGCAGCTTTATTTCCCGCTGCAGGTTAAACTAGAAGGTGTTCATGAGGAAATGCACAAAACTGGGGTGTTCCCATCTCAAAATGGCTGTGATGCCACCTTTGCTGCCACATCTATCTGGACCTCTGTAAGGCTTTTGACATGGACCCCCACAACATCCTGCTTGCCAAATTGGAGGGTTACAGATTTCATGGGTGGATTGTTTGGTGGATAAGGAACTGGCTGGATGGTTGCAGCCAGAGGGTGGTAGTCAATGGCTTGAGGTCCAGATGGAAAGCAGTAACAAGTGGTGTCCCTCAAGGGTCCATGCTGGGACCGATACTCTTNTGGGCATGAGCATCCTGGGCTGCATCAAAAGATGCATTGCTAGCAGGTCCAGAGAGGTGATTCTGCCACTTTGCTCTGGTGAGACCTCACCTGGAGTACTGTGTGCAGGGCTGGAGCTCTCAATATAAGAAGGACATGGACCTGATGGAGCGGGTCCAGAGGAGGGCCACAAAAATGATCAGGGGGTTGGAACACCTCTGCTATGAGGACAGGCTGAGGGAGCTGGAGTTGTTCAGCCTGGAGAAGAGGAGGCTCCAGGGAGACCTAATAGCAACCTTCCAGTACCTGAAGGGGGCCTACAGGAAGGCTGGGGAGGGTCTTTTACAAAGGCTTCAGTGACAGGATGAAGGGGGAATGGCTTCAAGCTGAAGAAGAGCAGATTTAGATTGGATATTAGGAATAAGTTCTTTACAATGAGGGTGGTGGAGCACTCGAACAGATTGCCCAGGGAGGTGGTTGCAGCCCCTTCCCTGGAGATACTCAAGGGGAGGCTCAATGAGGCCCTGGGCAACCTGGTCTAGTTGGGGGTGTCCCTGCTGACTGCGGGGGGTCAGACTAGATGACCTTTGGAGGTCCCTTCTGGCCTGGACCATTCTATGATTCTATGATCATATGTGAAGATGTCAATTTTTCTGAATGTGTTTTTCTGAAGCTGGTGCTCCATATGTCCTGATTCACATGACACCTTAATCTGTCTGATAATGCTTGCTCAGAGTGTGCCTCTGGTCTATGTGGTGGAATATTTAACTGTGGGCCTGAGATGTATGTATGGTGCAGGCACAAAAACCTTCCTGGGCAACAGTGCAGGCAACTGTATGGCACAAGAGGATCACTGCTTGCATGGGACTTGCCACAGCTGAGCTGCAGAAGGGTCCGTTAGGTACAGTTTGTAATTTACAGGAGGAAGTCTGGCTGATAACAGGGTCAGGAAATGGTAATGGAATAAGGCGTGAACAAACGTTTACATTTTAAAGGCAGGCCCTTCTGTCCATGTTCAAGCATGTTCCTCAGAGATCACTCATTTTTTATATCCAAACCCAAACACCACTGATGCCTGTGGGATATGTACAGCAACTTTGGAGGTCATACTGTACTTTGCTGCTATTTGAATGCTTGTACCACAATATCTGGCTGTTGCCTAAATTGTAGGAAGCCTCCAGAAAATGCAATGTTTCACCCTGGTTTTGAGTTACCAGTCCACCATTAAGTCTCAACCACCATTTATGTTGCTTCTGCTCCTATAATGTGAGTATGTATTGCTGGTTTTCAAAGTTTTGTTACCTCTCACTTGATTTTCTTCCAGTCTGAGCCCTTATGTGCCAAGCTTTGGCCCAGGGTCATCCTTCATGCCCACGTTAAAAAGCCTTGGGCAGCATTGCTGACAGTGGGAG
Source organism: Nycticryphes semicollaris (assembly GCA_013400055.1). NCBI lineage: Eukaryota > Metazoa > Chordata > Aves > Charadriiformes > Rostratulidae > Nycticryphes > Nycticryphes semicollaris. The sequence goes on from VXBJ01003841.1 coordinate 325,871, forward strand.
TGCCAGTTGCTGAATTGATGGGCAATGCTGAAGGGAGAGCATAATTGTTCTGATGATTTCCCAAAATGTTTGTTATGCCATCAATTAAAAAGTAATTTGCAGTTAGTTTTTGGGCTGCCTTCAGTATTTATCTGGAGCCTCTTCTGAGAATCAGGTACATTTTTTTGGTTTGTTTGCTTGTATTAAATTCTGAGCATGGGGCTATGAATGTGTTTAGGATACCGCCAGTATGTTTATTCCCTCTGCCCCTGCCCCATAGCTAACAGACATGTAGCTATAATGACTTCATACTGAAGTAATTTTCCAGTGATATTATGACCAAAAAAAGTTTTTGGGGAAAGCAGATAGGACATTTCATGCCACAGCATTTTCTTTGGGGGATGAAATAAATATTGAGACCTAGACTAACTGTACGGGCATCACATTACTGTAGAAGTGTTGTCAGCTGTATGTTAAGCAAAGGTGAAGTGAGCTTTGCCACTGTCATTGTGTCACTGTTGCTTCTCAATGCAAGTATTGTCATTCTTTTGTAATAGAGCCGTTTGTCATCTGCATCCTCTTAGTGACTCAGTATAAAACTTAGTTTTATAGGCTGACAGCAACAAAATTGAGCTCATTAAGAGAAAAATCTATTGTAGCCAAGGTTCTGTTTAGCCTGTTAGCATTCATATGAGAAAACAGCTACATAGCAACAGGATCGGTTTGCAGGGTTGTTTTTCATTTTGTCACCTTAAATGACTGCTGTGTTAAATGTATGGCACTGAAGTTCATGCTGCTCTTGGATTCTGTTTTCCATGTATTAAAAGTTGAAGTAATTTTAGTTATCATCCCAAAGGCAATAGTGACATGTCCTCTTTTTGCCTATGATGTCCGTGGGCGGCCTGAAATCTTGTGTGTGTGTGTGTTTGTTTCTTGGTAATACATGCAAATTATTTTGAGAATGTGTGTGGGAGTAGGTTTATTCTATGAAACTAATTCTCTGTACGCAGCCATTTCTGAAGATGAATGAAAGAAATGTGTGTGGAGACAAGTATCTTGTAGTTTTGATGCTGTAATTAAAACACAGATGCCTTTAATTTGCATTTTGAAAACATTCTGTTCATTCCTTTAGTCATGACATGGTTTATTAGTTAAAATTGTTCCTTTTTTTTTTTTCGTTTGCTGTGCTGATGAAGTTAATTCATGGGAGTGAAACTGTCTCCTATACAGCACAAGGCCCATGCCCCACTTCTGTGCAGGAGTTTTCTGGAGTCAGTGTGACAAGGAGGTGATTAATGATGCCTGTGGTTATTAACAGCTTCTCTCATTTGAAAGAATGTTTCAAGTTCAACAGAAAATAGAAGAGGGTTTAAATAAATACCTTTTTAATGGGAAACAGGTATAGCATACATACACATTTAGCAAAGTTACTTTTGTTCAAGTGATTGTGTTTTCTTTGCTGATTGTTACTACTTTTATTTAGAAGATAAAATCTCACAGGGTGTATTTGTTCCTTTCTAAAGGAATCCTGATGAAATGTTTTAGAAGGTTTTGAACCCTGTTGTTTTGAAGTCGAACTGTTTGTTTTCTGTAAAGATGTAGCCTTGTGAGAAGTAAGGGGCAAGAGTTCCCTGCCTTCTCTTCTAATAAGTAATTGCCATGTCCAAGGTGAGAACACACCTACACATGTGGCAAGCAGCTTTCCTTGAAGGCTTAGCAGAGTGTTAGGAACACAATGCACTAAGCAAATTCCCTTGTCTTTACTTTAGAAGAAAATTGTGTATTAAGAGTTTTCCTGCTGTGTTGCGAAAAACATCTTTCCATAGTTTGCGTGTGCACGCACCCAAGCACTGAGGTACCCTCTCTGTCTCTGTTGTCATGCAGATGCTCTGTATTCCCTGCGCCATCAGCACAGCTAGCACAAATCAATTCCCTTTTCTCCGTGATATAAAACCCCAAAATGAAGTGTTAAACCAGTCAGCTGCTTTGCCTTGTTCCAGGCGCTGAATTCGCATCTCCTCCTGGTATGACCTCGGTGGATTTAATTGGTGCTGCCACAAAGATGAATGCCTCCCCCTGCACATGCTGACAGCCAGCAGTGCCTCTTCATTAGCTGTGGGAAGCACAGGACCTCAAGGGCATTGTTGATACTGTCGACTGAACTAATTGTACCTCTTATATCTTTTGGAGGGAGTAGGCAGGCTGTTTAATCAAATGGGCACCAGCCTTATTGCACATAAATATCTCCATGTAATGACATATTGTGCTAAAACAACTTTGAGCGTGGCTTGTTTCCTGTTGAAGATCTGAACACATTGCCATCCTTATTAACAGAGTGATTTCTCAAAAATGTGTTTGGTAAAGAGCCACCTCTCTGCATATGGACATGGCATGCTATGTCTCATTCTCATTCTTTAAAGGAATCTGTAACAACTCTAAACTGCCTTTTTTTTAAGTGACCCTTGGAAATACATGGAGCCAGCGAGCCAGAGAAATGAAGCTGGCTGAAGCTTTGCTGCTTGTTTCTCACAAGGCTAATGGTGAGAGCTTGGTGGGAATAATCTCTTTTCCATCTCAAACAGCACATCTTGAGATGCGCAAATATTTGACATGCCCATAATAGGTTTGCCTCCTTCATAGTTTTTAGAAAACCAAAACCCAAACCATCCTGTCCTACATGCCTGTGAAATGAAATGGTGAATTAGCCATCAAGCTGTTGTGCTGGCACCATAAAATCTGCTAATTTCAAGATCAGTTCCATACAGTTCAATGTATGTAATATCCCTTTTAGCTATGTTTTTCATGCCTTTAGTGTCATGGCTACTGAACAACGCTGGGTGAAGGCACACCATTCAAGGTAACTGCTTTTTGTACTAGTTCCAGCAGTAACTCCTTCCATGACATTAGGACGAGTACCACCTCTCCATGCCCTCATGTCCACACATGTTTAATTAAGAAGATGCCTGTATCCTTGTAAGAGGTACAAGCCTTGCAAATTAATGATGTTAAAGAAATGTAAATCCGAACTAGTGATAGGCAGCAAGAAGTTTTTGTAACCTTTATAGTGGGGGCCTAGAGGGTAAAGGCAACACCAGGACTGTGACACATACCTGCAGAGCGATATGAGTAGTTTTACCTCCGGTCCTTCATATGGAAGATCCCCTCATGATATCACATCCGTTTAAAGATCAAGATGGTTGTTGACTTTGTTTTGGGCTGCTAAAGAACTACTAGAAAATGTCCTGTTTATCATGCAAGAGGCCACCTTTTCCCATTCAGAAGATGCGGTCCCTTTTTTGGTAGAACTCTAGCACTTGAATCTGGCATAGAATAGCCTGCAATAGCTGAATGATACATTGTTTCTTTAAATATAGAGCTATTAATTCATAGATACCTTTTTTTTTTCCCAGCTTAAAATTAGCCCAATAGAAATCCTAGCAATTTAGACCATGTACTTTTAAAGCTGAAGGAATTACATTTAGATGCCAGAACTATTAAAAAAAAAGTTTGAAAAGAGTCTTTTTAAAATATCTTCTCTGATGCACGCAGCATATGTAGAATAAACAAACTATTGTCACTCACATAGCTCAGGTATGTAACTCTGAAAAGAGTCTTTTTAAAGTATCTTCTCTGATGCATGCAGCATATGCAGAATAGACAAACTATGGTCACTCACATAGCTCAGGTGTGTTACTTTGAAGTTAGTGAAACATAAGTCATCACAACTTTTCATATATAAACCCTGCTATCTTGAATACCTTCTATCTTTATGAATGAGCACACAAGATTTGCTCTTAGTTGAGGATGTAGCTCATGTCATGAAAATTACATTTGAGGACATGGTTTATTCCCAGCCTATTAAATGCCACCGGTTGTAATCACAGCAAGGATGATTTTTTTTTTCCTCTGCCTCAGCACTGCAGCTGGCACTGGTGCTTGACAAACAATATCGATGTTGGCAAATGGCTTAGTGGATAGTGGCTTAGTGGCAAAGGCTTAGTCTGGATAGTGCCAGACACGAAGAGATAGTTTCCAAACAGCCAGGTGGTCTGTGGGAAGTGAGAAGGGTAAATGGAACAACACCCTGTTGCTCTGACAATTTTTGATAGTAATTTGGAGACCAAATTGGGGGGGAGCTTTTTCCATTTTCTGTTAAGGTGTAAGGAATTTCCTCAACTGTGGGGATGAAGATAAATCACACCCCAGGTGTATGGCTTGAGTGACTTGTGAATTATTAGGTCTTCAGCAATGTCTGTGTTATGTCATTAACAATGTGTCACGGACACACTATTTAGTTTGCCAATGCCAAATCGTGTGTGTTGATACTTTTAGTATTCTCTGTTGTATAAACAGAGACTTTGTCTCAAAAGAAAGAAAATCCCTTTTTTCTTCCTAACTACAGTAGCAGTCTGAACGACATCTTTGGTGGCTCTTAGCTTCATTTTTGTCCCTCTAGTGTGTACCTTCAGGTATGTCCCTCTAGTGGCGACATCGAAAAGTCCAGTGAAGTAGTAGAGGTACTTCTGTGTTTGATAGCCTGTTCAGGGCTTCAATTTTTGGCTTGTTTCATGTTAGCAGTGTCCTTGGCATATCATGAAGCACAGCTTGAAACTTAGATTCCCGAACAAGTCAGAGGAAAAAGTCAAAGGCAGCAGTTAAGTCAAGCTTTTTGAGAAAAGATTTTCCTAAATATCCATATGGCTGACATAATTTTGATGAATTACGATAGTGATTACTTTGCTGTCTGCCTCTGCTTACAGAACTGAGATTCCATCAGCTTTAGTCAACATGCAAAATTTTTATGATAAGCTGATAATGTTTTTATAACAATTGCCATTGTGCACTTTCTATATTTCAGTTGTTAAATGGGGATCTGTAGTTGATTATACTAAGTGATGAAAATAGCATTGTAGGAGGAAGTGAGACAGAAATGTTATGGAGGGATGCTCCAAAGTATAGGAATTCAAGGTGTTGTTTTATGGTGGAGTGTTCTGTAGTACAGATGTCTGCTAGTCTTCTGCAATACTGCTAATGAAATTCCCATGCTTCTTGTCATTTTCAGCAAGAACCTCTGCAGATGTGAAAAGTAAATAAATTAAAGTGCATATGCCTCTGCCAAGTAGCTTGTGGTATCCCGCTTAGAATGGCAGGAAAGAGAGAGAATATGTGACTTGCCTGAAGCTGTCTCAAGCCAGGGCTGTCTGAAGACAGATCTCACCTCCTTGGTACACCAAAGCGTTTGTGCCCCCTAGGTGGGAGACAAAATTACACAGGCAGAGAGCTTGTGAAGCCCTCTCATCTCTGTGGGACACGCCAGCTCCATTTGGATTAAAGTATGGTTTAGCCAAACATCCTCAAAATATGGTACTTCCTAGTGCCTAGGTCATTTGTATAGAAATTGGATCATTTTGTCTAAAGTTTACAGATCTTAAATATGCTTTATGTTTTCTCACGTGCTTGGATATTGCTGCCTGTCCTAATCCTCCACCCTGTGGCTGTGGCGGCGAGAGGCTCGCAAGTCCTTTGCTCTTCATCCAGTCCTTTGCACACTCTTTCATATTTCCTGTTTTCCACTATTGGTGCTAGGGGAACATTGATCTTTATTTAAAATAAAGGGTCATCTTTTTTCTTTTTTGGCCTTCTATTAGAGGAGTGGGACAAAACTTTTTACGCCCACGGTCACTGCAAGGACTTTGCTTATCTTTGTTTCTTCAGCACACGTGCCAAATTTAAGGCTGAAAAGCAGAATTTCTACCTCATATCTGCCAGTTTCACAGTTATATTATGGACTAGTACGTGATGCTGATGTGTTACTCAGCATGGTAAAAGCTGGGTTAGCCTGACTCCTTCCCTTTGACAGGAGAGGAAAACCTTTCTGTGGGATTTAAAGGTCTTTGCCCAGGGCAACATTGTCTCATGGAGCTGTAGCTTGTACTGTTTGCTCTGGAGATGAAAATCTCTGCTAATTAAATCGCATGTCTTTTATAAAGCTAATGGGCATAACTGGTTGTGAAATCTTGATCTTCTCTGTTGAACTTCAGATCCTTGTTATATTCAGAACTTCAGTGAGTGGTTAGCCTTTGTTTTCTGGAAGAAACAACGAGGACCATGTGATTGATGTATGTTTGTGAAGAGATTGCTTCAAACTGTAAGTGTAAGGCTGACTGTCAGGTCTTAATAAAGCTGGTTTACAATTTTGGTGATGATTAATGAAGGAATAATGTCAAAGGAGCAGTGCTTGATGGTATTATGTTGGCTGCTGCTGCAGACCAGCCTCTTGTGAGGGAGGAGGAGGACTGCTGCTCTGGGGGGTTGAAATGAGCTGTACCCAGCCACCGATGTTCCCGTGCTGTGGTGTGTGTTGCAGGTGGCACATGTTTTGGGGCAGCCTGCCATTTCATCCAGGCACTGGCTGTCGGCAGCCAAGGCCAGTAGGAGGATCCGCTCTGCAAAGGGCTTCTTTCAGGGTGACTATGGAAGATGTGACAGCCTCCCTAGCCAGTCCGCTGCGTGCCAACGTGGAGAACAGAGAAGAAAGACACCCAGGGAAGGGTGATCTTTGCAATTTGCCAACTGCGGTGTTGGAGCTATGGAGTCTGGGGGGAAGGTGCCATCTGTTTCCATTTGGTGTGACTTGGCCGCAAAAGCACAGAGTGCATTATTGTCCTCAACCTTGGCAGAAGGAGCTGGCAGCGTGCCCATTGAGCTGCTGTCTTTGGCAAGAGATAGGAGCGGGAGGGATGTGGTGGTAAAATAGCAACCACATCTGCGCCTTGCATGCTGCAGTGGCGTGAGTGCTGGGGGAGAGGGACGGGAGTTCCTTGGATACAGCATGCCTTCGGCTCCTGCCACAAAAGGACACGCTTCACCAGGAGTGAGTATGTGCCCATGGGGCCAGCACGGGGCTCCCACACTGTGGTGGAATAATGTGCCTGTCAAGGACAATAACACCATTAAAGCTCTTAGTAATGTTAGAGGGGGTAATAACAGGAGGTTTACACAGGCTGATGAGAGATTGAGCTGGCTCAGTGGAGACCTTCCTGAACTTGGATAAACATCCACAAACAAGATTAGCTACACTAGGGGCTGGTTTCTTTCAGGACAGGGCGTCTGCAGCTTCACACCTTTCAGTTTGTGTTGTTGCTTACTGCCATCTCTTAAGTGTGGACATCATTTTCTAGGGACAGAGAAGAAAAGAGCAGGGGCTTAAGGAAAAACTTCAGATTAAAGAGCCTAAAACCACCAGGTACATCTTTGCACAGAGAACAAAATACTAACATCTCAGCTGTGAGAATAAAATGGTGCAGAGGTGGGAGAGTGTACTTCTAGCAGCAGGCAGGCTAAACAGTAGAATCAAGGTGTGAGAGACAGCAATGGTTGGAGTTAAGGAGAATATGTAATGGAATTAAAAAGTGGGCTACCGAAAAGGTACATAAAGGGGAGTGCTTATATTGGGGGAACACGAAATACTCATTTTGGCCATACCCTTGTTATTTCCTTATCAATGGAAAGTCAAGTTAAGCTATGGTAAAGATGAAAGGATAGTAATAGTACAGAAATCGTTTGTGCAAGGCATGTATGCATGTGTGTGCAGAGGAGCACTTCCTGAAAATCCTTTCTTTCGGTGCTGATGAAAAAGAATCCAGGCAGGGCCATCAGCCTGCAGTTTGTTACAGGCCTGTGATAAAAGCACTTTTAGCTTACATCAGTGCTGTTTTGGATGATGCTGATAGAAGGATCATAGCTTTGGCAGTGTTGGGTATTTGAAACCATTGCCATTTTCAGCTGTTCCAATAATGTTCCTATTCTGTTTATTGGAGGTTTATTTTCCCGTTTGGTGTGTATTGCCAGATACACTGCAGGTGGTGATTAGTTACAATCGTTAGATAGTGAGGCTCTCCTTGCTGGCTCTCCCTCTTCCACCGCTGCATTTGGTACAGATATGATGGGGAATGGGAATAGTTAGGGACACGTTTTGGCACATTCCAGATAACTGTAGTTTTGCTTTCCTGGAATTATATGCATAATTACTTTACAGTTTTTGTTTATGAAATACTGTTACAGCGTGAGTGTATCTTGAAAGTAATAAAGGGCCTAGATGTTCAACAATAGGGCAATACCAGAAATGGATTATTTGCCAAATATAGTGTGTCTTACATAATTCCGCTTTAATTAAAAATAAAAATATATTGTGAATGTGCAAAATGGTGCCACACACACAACTGTAGCACCCAGTAGCTCTTCCTGGAAAGTGGCAAGAGATCAGCCACACTGGCATATAGTAGAGTCTGGGCAAGCTTGTCTTCCCTCCAGAGGTTTATTCTTTCTGTGTATCTTTAGAAGCAACCTGTATGGATCGAAGAGCAGGATTTTGTCACAGATGATTGCATTTATTGTGGTTCCATATTATTAATCTTTGTAAATTTTTGTGATGCCTAGCCAGCCTTTATTTCAAATGTTGTAATTGCTCTGTTGACTCCAAATGCATATTTAGGATTGTAATTTAAAAGCCTTGTTAAAGGTGACTTAGACTTCAGTGCACTAAAACCCATTTAAAGATTCCCCAAAGGCTTTTTACATGTCAGTCTTTTTAAAGCCACGTAGATTTGCAGAGACGTGGGCTCTGTTAAAGAAGGTGCTGTAATAGATGTACATGTATATGTTGATTTACTGCAGTTTTAGTACAACTTTGTCTGTACATGCAGATGATAGGAGATGAAGAATGTGAAAGTAATTTTCTACTTTCGATGTCTTGGGACTCCTGCGTACTTCAACGATAAACCCAAAATTCAGGTATACTTGGCAGAGAGTGTCAACAACAGAGCTGGGATAACTGAGATTTATGTTCTCAGAGTACCATTAAACACTGTTGCATCTGTAGCTGGATTTTTAATGCAACAGCTCTCTTTTAATTACCTTTCTGTTGGAACATTTATCAACATGTTGCCCAGGGGGGTGGTTGAGGCCCCTTCCCTGGAGATATTCAAGGTGAGGCTCGATGAGGCCCTGGGCAGCCTGGTCTAAGTGGGGGTGTCCCTGCTGACTGCGGGGGGGTCAGACTAGATGACCTTGGGAAGTCCTTTCTGGCCTGGGCCATTCTACGATTCTATGTTATTTAGACAGAGAATACTCTCCTGGAAGTGCCCTGACGATTTGGTTATTCATAAGTTACCTTGCACCAACAAAGGCTGGGGAAGAGATTTAATAGGGCTTTTATTCCACAGTAATTAAATGTCTGACTCTTGACACTGTAACTCAGAAGATCAAATTGCTGCGTGGAAAGATATAACCTGTCATGCAAAGATGCACATTAGTAACTACTAGTGCTGGATGGCATGTGTGACACTCCCTCAAACTGTGTTGGCCCTTGGTTGAATCCCAGCCTCTGAAATAGAGTCAATAATGCATAATGTTTTTCCGGAAGTGTTTGGTGCTTCTTAGTCTATAAGTGATGTTGAGACAAGTGTAATCCTGCTGAGTTACGTGAATTTATACTTTAAATTGTCATTTTAATTGGTCATCAACCCTATTCCTTGGTGTTTTTTGATTATTGTTTATTTTAATATCAATGTTATTATTTTCTAAAGCAGGTAATTAATATAGTTCAGAGTCCAGCTAAAATATGCACCACAGGCATTTGGACAACTTCAACCTTGATGTAGCTAGAGTACATACATCCTTGGAGGTCTCTTGTACTTAACCTGCTTCTGTTTCTGAAGAGACTAGGTAAAGATTAAATACTGTGCTTAACTCTTCATCTTGCCCTTACCTACTTCAGTGGTGTAGCTTGCTGCAAGAAAAAATGTCAAGGTTTTATACAGTCTTACTGCTCAGTAGAATTCCTATTCTCTCTAACAGTAATGTGAAAATTGCTTTTGGTGAATTGATGATGAGATCAACATTATGTGGAGCACGCGGCAGTTCTTTTAGTGGATACTCCACTAATTTATATACTTAATTGAATAATCCTGGCCAGCTCTTAAACAAAATGAGGTTTAAATCTAAGCTGGATTTTTGTGTATCTGAGGCAGTGATGCCTGACCTGTCTGCTCCACAGCAATATTTTGTTCTGCAGTGTGACAAAGAACCCCTCTCCTAATTTCTGCTACTAAACAGCTCTACTGAATACTTTGTCTGTACTTAAAATTAATCTAAATACTCAACAGATCAGCTTCTCCAAATCCATTTATTCCTCCTGCTTAGGTGGGTGATGAAATAGTATATAAAGACATCTCAATTGTGAAGACCTTGTAAACAGGCTGAATTCTGCCCTGATATGGTGCCAAGCAACCACCTGATTGCTGCTGCTTCCTATTTCCTTCAGATTTTGTATCCTGTGGCAACAAGCAGTGGTATTGTAGCCAGGCCTTTGGCTGTTCCTGTGCTTAGTGGCTTTTTCCACCTCTCTCTTTGTCCTGCTAAGGAAAAGAATTGCAATCCCCTTTTCATCCCTCATGAGCCATTGCTTCCCCTCTCCTACAATTTCTTGGAGCCAACAGTATTTCTGTCCTCACTGTGGTCTCCGTGAGTTGGCAATGCCAGTCCTGGCCTTGCCCCCCCACGTCCCCATGCCTTTTGCAAACCATCCTGGTCTTATGGACCAACGCCTTCATGCAGCCTCACAAAAAATCATGCTTCTTAAAGTTTCATGATGAGTGCACACGGATGGGACTGAAAAGGGTGTTGTGCCAGCTTTCATTATCCAGTGAAAGCTTTATGGTGTCAGCGTGTACAAAGTCTGGTACTGGTAAGAGTCCACTGGTTTTCAGAGCCACCTTAAAATCAAGGAAATTTTATGGTCCATGCAACCATGAGGTTAATAAAGTTAATGTTTCATTTGTATTGCCAGTGATGTACTGTGCTGGGTAATGCAATCCAAGTGCGTGGCAGTGCTGCCCTCTGCAACCTCCTGTTTTGGTGCCCACAGGGGTCTTGGGGGAATTGTTTTAGGGCAGCACTACCTGAGCAAGGCTGGAATGCTACCCACCCTCAGCAAGGGCATATTAATGCTTGCTCCTTCTGGGGTCACCCTGCTAATGTGCTGTTTGACAGTAGGCTGTTGTACACCCCAGTCAGACTTGCCTGTTGCTGTTAAGCGAGCTGGACTTTTCAAGTTTTCATGGAATACTCTAAGCCTTAGCCCATGTTAATGGTGCTCCCAACGTTGTTGTAGACATACGCAGCAGAGCTAGTGGAGCTACTTGACATACAGTAGGTGTGATAAGTAGGTATGCTCGCACGCAGTCACAGCTGTGTTTTGTTCCCTATTCGTCTCTGTCTGAAAGTTTGCACTTTTTGTGCCTGTTGCCAGTTCTGGCAGCCCATGGCAAGAAGACTTAATCCTTTATAGATGGAATTTTTTGTGGAGTCCAGTTCTTTGCTTGGAAAAAAAAAATAATTGTGAAAATAGGTACAATGTGCTTAGCACAGCTTGTTCGTTTGTTTGGACTGTGCATTAGGAAGATGTTTGGAAGAATAGATTGGATTTCTATGTATTTTTCCCAGCAGTCATTTTGAGTGGGCTGAGGAAGAGAGCCTGGATCTGCTGAGATAACTTTGAAAAAAGCCAAATAACATTTTTGTATTCTGTTTTTGGTTTTGTGTTGGATAATCAAGTCAATTTAATTAATTCAATGTCTCATGTGAGCCAAGAAGGTGTACTACTCTAGCCAATAGTTCAGCTATTTAAAGACAGGAGAAGTTAATGGAATATAAATACAATAACTAAAAAGATGTACCGAGAAAAAAATTATAGAATCAGATTGAATTAAAGTGGATTCTTAAAAATTATACATGTAAATACCATAGAACTGCTAAATTAATTCAAATTATTTGTCTGTATTTGTGCACATCTATTTCTAAGCGGAACTCTTGTGTTGTATTGTGGACAGTAGTCAAATGGAAAATTACTCACCGTCTTTGCGTTGCATTTTAATAAATTGCGATCATCCCCTGCATCTTCTTGGAAAGTACCTGTTTCTAAAACTGAATAGACTGTATCTCTTTTCTAGGAGATTAGGGAACTGTCCTCTTCTGTCCTTGAAGGCTCTCGGGTATTTGAATATGAGCTTTAAGCTGTGTTTTAAAGTCACCCTTAGTACAATACACCTCAGATTTTCTTTCCATCTGCAACGTGTCCTCTCAGCCTCAATGTGCAACTCTCCCACCGCTTCCTCTGCTTTGAGGATGAGTGCAGAAGAGCATGGGGGCTTCCAAACTGTAACATACCTACTGCTTCATAATTGCCGTAGAGTTTAGGCTAATGACCAGGAGTGGGAAGGAAAGCAACACTGGCTCACGCTGCACAAGCTGCTATGCTAAAACAGACTTTTCTGTTACTTTCTACATCTGTATCTTTAGGATTTTCTACATGTAGGTTATTCCAGGAGATCCTGGAGACAGAGTTTCTCAGCTCCCAGCCACATGAGAGCAGCCATTCTGCTAATTATCTCCAGAAGCAAGGTCTCTGACAAATACCAAATGCTCTAGGCTTTCTCTGCTCAGCACTAACACGTGCTTAATTCTGGAACTGGATGTGACCTGCTCACTTCAATGAGTCCTGGTGTGCTGCAGGCTAGCAAGCCAAGATGCAGTGGTGTCTGCGAGGATCATGGCAATCATCCGCAGGCTTTTAAAAGGGTAGAGGGTAAATTTGAAATTATATATTTGACTGCAATAGAAATACCCATTCTCGGTCCAGAAACGCTGCTTATAACTCATTGCTGTAATCTTTCTGTTAGTGCTGGGAAAAAGCTAGGCTTACTATTTTTCACAGAAGTGTGCATGCACAAGAGAGCTGCTCTACACTGTTGTTACTGCATTTCTGTGACTGATTGTACTGTACGAATATAGATAAACTCTTTAGCTGGGATGTGTTTTGACACATGCAGCTATTTTAGAAACATCTTTCTTGTATTGCATATTTAATAGTAAGTGTATCACATTTTTAACAATGAGAATGAAAAGTTCCACCTTCTATTAATATATTTCAAAACTAGCTTATATTGAAGAGGGATGAGTCACTCTTCTTCTGAAAGGGAATTGCACCCACACAATTACTGAAGATTACTGAATGTGAAATGTTTGTTGTGACACCTGACCTTAATCTCTGTGTAACTCTGGGAATACTTGGAAGTCTGACTCTGGGAATATTTGGAAGTCCGGCCCCAGATGGCTTCTGGGCACCTCAGAAGTTGTTTAGATTTTTCTTCTTTTCCCATTCTGCTATTAGACTTTTAAATAGTCAGTGGTTAGGGTGAAACGTTCCAGATACTGTGCTAACCTACGTGATGCAAGAGAAAGAACCATAGTTCTTAAACTGAGGTTAATTTAATCATCTTTTGCAAAAGTTGTACAGGAGACTACTCATAGCTTTTGGTTTTGTTATTTTCTTGCTTTAACGTTCTGGTTAATACCGCTGTCTCAGGAAAACTGGAGAATGCTGTAGTTGGGACTGGCTGTCACTGACCCTGTTGCACAGAGAAGTTCAATTCCTAACAGAGGATCCAAAGCAGAAATGCAAACTCGGAGGGGGAGAATTTCCATCCAGATATACAGCCTCAGGGGAGAGAGGAGAGCATACAGCTCCGTGGGTACACTCTGACAGGCAGTACTCTGTGTTCAGGGCAGATGGTACCGAAATCTACTTTGAACATATTGCTAAAGATTAATTAAAACTACGCAGAGTGGATGGTAGAACTGGAGGGAGAATGGCAGTTTTCTGTGGACTCTGGGCACTGGAATCAGGTTGCAGTCCACGGCACCAGGTCTCGCTCCAGCATTAGCTTGAGCTATCTTCTCTTTCTGTGAGGTGTTTGCAATGTACATACTGTAGTCAGTAGTGCCTGGGATAAAGAAATGTATGACACAGAATAAAAGGCAAGCTTGACTTTAAATTTCCTGGTTGTGGCCAGCTTCAAGTTGTAGAGGGATAGGAATATAACACAAATGAAGGTGAGGGCTGTGCTGTAACACCTTTCTGGTCTTTGAACCACTTCTCTTTATGTGTAGTTCTGCAATAAGTGGACAGATTTATAGGGGCTTTTTTTGGAATGTCAGTATTTACGATCTGAGAAGCTGCAGCTGTGTTGTTCTGTGCAGCTACACCTCATCTTTCAAATACATCAAAATGTTTGGTGAAATGGACTTCTCAGTAGAGATAATCTACACTTTTATAAGTACTGCAAAGCTTCTGCATATTATTATTGAAATAAATTTGTCCCAGAAAGGAAGAGAAATTTGTAACAAATCAGAATCCTGACATAAAGTAGTTTTACACATAAAGCTTAGCACTTTCCGAGAGGGTATATGGCCTGCTTGTTCTTTTTTTTTTTTTTTTTTTAGCTGGCAGTATTTTAATATTTACTTAATAAAAATTCTTATAACTAAACATATGGTTTCATTAATGAAGAAGGGACATAACTTAGTCAAATGCTTGTGTGTTGATCCTACTTGTGACTGGCTCACTGATTCCAATAATTATTTGCAAGAAGCAAGCTCCCAAATACTTCAAAAGCCTTGTAATCTTGTAATTATTTTTTTTTTTGACTATCAGAAACATTTAATTACCTCTGTCTGTCAAACCACAACATATAATTTTGCAGCATTACATCGGACTCCTGATCCCTGTGGCAAAATTCCCAGCAACTTCCATATAACCAGGATTGCAGCCCAGTTATGACAGGATATTATGGAAAACACCATAATACACTGATATGGGGAAGAGGATTTTAGGATGAAAGCTGCTAAGTATAAATTTTTAATTTGGCCATAATAGCTAAATTTAAACATCCTCTCTCCATCATTCCCCCACACGAATGTTCTGAGAGGGGAAAGTCATTGCAAGGACTTGAAAAACTGCATGTAGACAGGAAGTCTGTTCCAGACTGCATCCAAAAGTCTTATATGTAATAAGAGATACTGCAGCTGTGAGAGTGACATGTGGAAACAAACTCTACAACTCTCGGGGAGTTATAAAACAGGTTATAAAACTGGGTGCAAGGGGGATCGCTCCTCCTATGTTCTCACGTGAAAAAACAAACAATAACATTGAAAATTGGTCTGTTGTTCTTTGTGGATCTTACTGCATTATAAAACTACATGAAAAGAATAAGAAGAAACCCACACAGCCATGCCCTCTCTAAGTTGTTCCTGGCCTATAATTTATTATAGAAAAAAAAATAAAAAATGAGGAAGACTGTAAGGTTGAATTAACTCTGAAATGCATTGACATTTAAATAAGAACAACATCTAAAATTTCACTTTCACTGTCCTGAAACTGATTCCCTTAAATTAACTTAGAACAATGTTTGCGAAGATCAGGTCCTATTTCAAGGATTAGCAACACAATTTTAGTAATGAAAGCACCTATAGGGTATGTTTATACTCAGCGGAAGAATGTATACATAAATACAAGTATGTATGTATTCTTGGTATTTTTTATTTACATGGGGATATGTTCAAAAAACAAGCAACTTTCTCCTTTGTGAGGTCAAAATTTATACATAGTATTGATTCAATCCATCTGCATGGTGATGGTTTTCAGAAACTTCAAACAAACAGTGCAACATTAGAACACTTACACTCCTGCCCCCATCTTCTATATGGGCATCCTCCTGGGAAGCTCTTGGGCCTATAATGTATACATACTTAACAATTCAGTGTCATATATAGTGTAAGATTTTTATTCCACAGAAAGGAAATTTTCCCTAAAAGATTAATTTTTTACATACTTAAAATTAGAAAAAAAATGCATCAAATTTAAAATGAGGAATCAAGTGTAGATTCATCTTTATAAAGCATTTACCAGTTATAGAAATGCCACTTCAAAGACAGTGTGTTTACCTTTTTTGCTTGTACCTGGAATTTGACAACATTCTGACTTTGGAAGTACTAATTTTTAGGGGTTTGAGTGGTGCAGGGAAGGGGGTTTGCAGGTTTTACCTTGATGTTGCTGAAATAGTTCCTGGGGGGTTTAATATGGAAATACAGATATTCTTGTCCTGTCCTGTATCTAACCAGCCACCACGTTTGACAGTGCACAACCAGGCCAAATGCGAGGTCCTGCACCTGGGTCATGGCAATCCCAAGCACAAATACAGATTGGGCAGAGAATGTAATGAGAGCAGCAGGAGAAAGACTTGGGGGTGTTTGTGGATGAGAAGCTCAACAGGAGCTGGCAATGTGCGCTGGCAGCCCAGAAAGCCAACTGCATCCTGGGCTGCATCAAAAGAAGTGTGGGCAGCAGGTGATTCTATGCCTCTACTCCACTTTGGTGAAACTCCACCTGGAGTACCGTGTCCAGCTTTGGAGTCCTCAGCACAGGAAGGACATGGACCTGTTGGAAGGAGTTCAGATGAGGGCCACAAAGCACATTAGAGGGCTGGAGTACCCATGCTTATGGAGCACCCTGTCTATGGAGACGGGCTGAGAGATTTGGGGTTGTTCAGCCCGGAGAAGAGAAATTTCCGGGGAGACCTTATAGCAGCCTTCCAGTACCTGAAGGGGGCCTACAGGAGAAATGGAGAGGGACTCTCTCAGGGATTGTAACAATAAGATTAAGGGTAATGTTTTTAAACTGAAAGGAAGGAGATGTATATTAAACTGTTGGGAAGAAGTTCTTTACTGTGAGGGTGGTGAGACACTGGCACAGTTTGCCCAGAGAAGTTGGATGCCCCATCCCTGGAAGTGTTCAAGGCCAGGCTGGATAGGGCTTTGAGCAACCTGGTCTAGTTGGAACTAGATGATCTGTATGGTCTCTTCTAACTCAAACCGTTCTATGATTCTATGATCATGAAATCATATCAGTAAGTCCCATGAAGCTCAGCCAAAGATGAACTTTATGTTCCTTTAATGGCAGGAAGCAGAAGAAAAAGGAAAAGGGCATTCATGTACAAACACTTCCCACTCTGAGCTGAATATTTTCCCTTCCCTTCCATTCCCTTTCCCCTTCCCTTTCCCCTTCCCCCTTCCCCTTCCCCCAAGAGATACAGTGCTGTAGCTATTTAATGACTTCAAATAGTACTAAAATAAACAGCTGCTCCCAGCACTTCCTAGCTAATGTAGCCTATCAGCTCAACGATTCATGGCAGAGTGATTAGATTCATGGTATTACTGATGGATTGACTGGGAGACTGCAGACAAAGGTGTTTCCAGGAACAGCAGTCATCTAACATCAGTCTGATGTCTTGGAAAACGCATTTAATTGGATTTGTTTTGGGAATTGAGAGAATAAAATTTTGGAGTATTTGTAGCTTCTGAGAAGCACAGGCTATAAATTACATAATGCTGCTCTGAGTTTTTATGCTACTCTTTAGATTTTGGTCATCTTCAGAAGCTGCTTTTTAGAAGAAGCAAGTGAAGAGAACTCTGTTTCAGTTGTGTAAGTGTCCTGGTGAATAAGGGCTAGCAATTAAAGGGAAAGCTTCAAGATCTTCCTGCCTGGGAAGCAAGATTGCTCAAGGTTTGGGAGAAAAATGGTACAGATGCATGTGCTTCTATTCTAAGCACTTGTGAATTC
Organism: Nycticryphes semicollaris; assembly: GCA_013400055.1. Taxonomy (NCBI): domain Eukaryota; kingdom Metazoa; phylum Chordata; class Aves; order Charadriiformes; family Rostratulidae; genus Nycticryphes; species Nycticryphes semicollaris. The sequence goes on from VXBJ01003841.1 coordinate 343,368, forward strand.
TGAATGCTGAAGCTAATTCTTAGATGGTGAAATATGGATCCTGGAAGAATACATTTAGGGTCTTAAATGATTGCCATAGGATACTAAATGAAGGAAACATGCAGATCAATTAACTGTTCTCTGTCCAATCCTCCAAGCAGGGAGGCCTTGCTTTCACCAACATCCAGCAAGAACTGAGGACTCTCTCCCTTAGGACACTGCCTTTCAGCTCCCCTGTGTTGGTGTCCTCTGCCGCCTTTGATGGTGGCCCTGGGCCAGCTGCCTGTCTTTGATCTTCTTCTCCCTGCTCTCAGTTTTTGCCTGGGAAAATCAACGCAGCCAAAGCATTGCCACTGGTGGCCTTGAGGTTCTCTGTTCTTCTGCAGTTTGTGTGCAATCACCATGAATCTTTTTTAAAGTGCCTTTGTGCTGTAGCTGAAACTTACCATCAAGCAGCTACCTCCTTGTGCAGCCCTGAAGCACCTTGTATATGCCAAGCAGTGAAAGGGGCAGGCCCCCACAAAGGACAGTTTACACAGTTGGTGGAGCACTGCTGAAGGCAATATTGACAGCCAGTTGGTTTACACCTTTTCACTTTGTAGTAAGATAACCCTTGCTGATACCATTAACCAGATAAAGCCATGGTTTTGAGTTGCTCAGTGTTTCAGCGCAGTGCTATTAATTGGGAGTAACAAGCAAAGTTATTGTAGGTGCCATTTGCAGTTGACATGGCTTGCTTACAACTATAGTTCTCCATGAGCAGCAGGCAAGGAGGCCTGAAGACTGTCCAGCTGACCTTAGCTGACTTGTGTTGGCCAAACACTTCTGCCTTGTGATGCTGAGTGGCCCTCCTGCAGCTGTATTAGGAGCACATGTCCCATTTCAGATCACACACACTCACAGGAAGCTAAAGCCAACCCTGTTTCCCCTTCAGGAGTGGGTGTTTGTTGGAATGAAGTACTGTTGTCCAGCTAAATGTAGGAAAAATTTTGTTTTCACTTGAAAGTTGCTACCACTAAGGCTCTCCTCTCTCATTGTTTGTTGTTGTCTACTTTTTTTTTTCCTCCTCTTTCTCACTGTGGTGATCCTCTTCCAAATGCTTGGACCATGTCATTGCTTCCTTGTTGGTGCTGCATGACAGTTGTGGTGAGTTCATGGCTTAGAATGGTTGTGGTTTGAGGGCGATGCCTGTATCTTGGGGGTTAGAACATGCTTGGTAGTCATGAGAGTGTCATTTATTAATTTTAAGCCTAAGTAAAATGAAAGAATATAATGGTGGATTGAAAGGGAAATCTAAAACCAGGAAGTAAAAATTGTCCTACTTTTAGTTCTGGTTGTTAGGAAGCCCCTAGTTTTTTCTAAAGAGAGGGACAGCGCTGCTTCTGCTTCACATGTGTTTTCTGATATGTTTTGTATCATGAAACTGGATATAATTCTGCTCAATTTTGGCACTGAAAATCAGAAAGCATAATCAAAACACACTGGAATACCTCTGCACCATGACGGGTTTCATTGGTTTCCAGTGTAGCACTGAGTTGTGGGATAAGGTCCCAGAAATGGTGCTTCAAGCTATCTGCTGGTCGTTTCATGTTGTGAAACTGTTGTGGTGTTAAAATCTGATGGAAGAAAGTAGGCAGAAAGAAACCCAAGAAATACATTGTTCAATTAGCCAAATTGATGTAGTGCTATCTTTTTCAGAAGCAACACACAAACAAAGCCCACGCTAGTGTATTTTTGTTGTGGCCACCAACCGCAAAGTCAAATGTAAAGGACTGCATGTTAAACATAAACTATACACTAAGATATTAGGATGTGAGCTCTATATGGAAATCCTTAAGGTTTGTGTACGTGTGTGGTGCCATGCACAGTGAGTTAGGGCATTAATTACCCTCAAGAATAAAGGATTTGCCATAAGGTGTGGCAGGAAGAAATCACGATATAAGCTGGGATTTTCCAGTCTACTGAGCCTTGTACTTTCAGACTTACTGATTAAGAGATTTATTATAAAAGAGCTAAAAAGATTTATTGAAGGGTTATTAAATATTTATTAAAAGAGAGAAAATTACCCTTCAGAAACACTTACCCGCTGCCTCTTCCCCTTCCCTGTGCTGACTTTAAGGCACTGCTGTAACTAGCCAAGTGCATGATCGAGCAGCAGTTTGAAGAAACCCTATGCTGGGCCCAAAGCTGTCTAGGAAAGTGCTTTTATGGCTGGAATTATGAAATGTCGCACTTTTCTGCAAAGAACAAGGAGGTTTGGACCCTGAATGCAAGAAGACCTTTCATTTCCACACCAGGAGGGCCTTGCCCTGCAAAGGGTGCGATTAAACCTAATGTGCACAACTGGTAGTCAGGCAAGGTGTCGTTACTAAGCCTTCAGAGGGAAGCATTATAAATCACACTTCTCCTGGGAAATAACTTGGATGTGCTCACTTTGGTCTTTGAGTAGGTGCCAGCATGCAGTGAGCAAGAAGGAGATTATTGCTTGTTGAGAAATGTGAATAGCTTTACATTTAAAACATGGTACCCCCCCAAAAATTGCATGTATGTATGTTTGCACTGGGAAACTCTACACTCATGAACCCTACCCTGGCCCTTCTCAAAGCAGTTCTTTGTGGTAACGTGTTACGCTGCTTCTTTAAATGTCAATTCTGGGTGGCACTATATGTATTTTTTACACATCCAGCTAAATTCTAGATATCAAAATAATTATATTCTTGAGGAGCTTCAGACCACCTGAGGGTTAGAGGCAGATGGGAAGAAAAGCATGAGCTTAACTGATTATCTAGTTTGGAGGTGGGAGCAGGGATCTTAGGAACAAGAGTAGTCCCAGATCCATCCTTCTTCACCCACCACTGCTGTTTTTCAAAATTCTGTGTTAAATGAATGGAAATCTGAAAAAAATGTTTCCTACTTGTGTAACATTAGTCACAAAAGATACAGTGAGCCTTTGTCCCTTAATGCCATTTTAAACTGGTAAGACAGCTTAGATATTGTTAGACTCCATATAGCACAGGCGGCTGAAGTCGTCCTAGGGCAAGGCGTGTTCTTGGGAGTATTTCGGAGGAATGATCTTTACACTTAAGTTTTTATAGGTCTGTGTTTCAGGATATATGGATATGGTATTTGTACACTTAAATCTTCAACATGTTTGAAGTGTGCATGCTCTTAGACCAGTTTGTGTGCTGGTTACTCATGCAGAAACCCCTAAATACATGTGCCTGATGAGAAACACACTCCAGGCACCAGATGGAGACTGAAAGACAACTAGAATAGAATTAATAATTCTGGTGGAAAAATCTGTTTGAGGAAGGGCCGTGGAATGGGCACTTCTTCCTAGAAGAAGCTAGGAAATTATGAAAGCCAGAAAAAGCCCACTCTTGTAATTGGAGCCCTGGGACCTAAAACCTGGGAGGTAATGTAATTTGCAGCTTGCTGGAGAACGCAGAGTCAACACAGAGCAAGCCAAGACGAAAGTCTGAATTATCTATAAAACTGCCTTGCAAAATTATTTGCTTTCCCATTCCAAAAATAGAATAAACATATCTTAAAAAAACAATTTTTCTTTTATTCTTGAAACTTCAGTGACTGAAATAAATCACTGAAAAATTCTCAGTAATGGGGAGACAGTTTTGTTGTGGGTCTGCTATCTTGATTAGTTGAACTTGTTCTATTCAAGAAAAGAGCGAACTCAGGAAGCTTGGGAAATAAATGTTAAGCCAGAATCCTCTTAGTTTCTGTTTAGAGAAACGGTTGCTCCTCTAGGCTATTAAAAAGTGTCCAACTGTGCTTTTACTGTCTGAAGAGACTGGCAGTTATTAACCTGCAAGCTTGAACTTAGTAGAGGTGAAGAGATGAAATGGTCTGTCGATACTGATCGTATTATGTCTTCTGCTTTGTGTTCACAGTTCATATTTCCTGTAGTCTGTGAGGACAGAAGTAATTCACATGCATTTCTAAAGACATCAAAATAAGCATGCGCTGATATGCAAAAGTTGATTAAAATATCATGGTTTGCTACTTACTGTAACTAATCAGTCCAGTCCACTGCATATTTCTGAATCTCTTCATTTGTGGATTCCTTCTAATAAGGTTTTTAGTGAAAATGCTGAGATTGAGAGTAAACATTAAATATTTCAGTGTTGTACATGCTTTAAAGTCAAGTCAGAATCAGAAAAGGAATAATGTACTATATTTCTTCAAAAGGCTGGCAGGGCTTTTTAAAAAATATTTTCATAATGTCTGATACCATTGTTCTGGTAGTGCTCTCAGTGGAGAAGAATAAGAATTTCCAACTATTCCTCTAGGTCTCTGTCCTCTTGTTACTTTGCCTACTGAAACCCAAGAGGTACTGTTGGTCTGTATTTCCTGGACAATTACGAAAAATAGTATCCATCTGTTGTTTATGAAAAATTTGGATGGGAAAATGCTGATTTAGGCATGGCCAGAGAATGGATGAACTTTGTTTTGCAAGGGACATTAAAGAGCAGTGTACGCCTGGGTCTGCAGCTGCCCATGTAAGTTTTACACCCCAGCTAGCACTAGCCAGCAGCCTGTAGGTGGTTTGCTACTTGACTGTTGCAATCCTTGACGTTCTGCGAACAGCAGCACACGGCCGTAGTGCGCCTGGGCAGGTGGGTGGGTTGCTCAGGTTGTGGATGAAAATGTTAGTTTTGATGTGGGACCTCTTTGAAATACTGACAAGGGACGGTGACTCTGTGTTGCCTGTCCCACCGGACACAGTACAGCCTCAGTTACTGGCACATGATGCTTTCTGAAGAGTCTTCTATAACCTATGGTGCCTACAATTTTGAGTTGCCTCACTTTTTTTCATCACTTGGATTTCATACCATTCAAGAAAGTGTAGCTATTTATGTTATTTTTCATACTTCACATGTGCAGTCTGAGAGTGTGCTACCAAGGAGTCTCAAACTCTTGTCATGATGCTAGAGCTTCATGGCATGACTTGAACAGTAAAAAGTAATTGTTAGTGTCTGTGCCAAGATGCTGTTGAAGTTAAGTGGGAAGGAACTTTCTGTTTTCAGATTACAGACTACTTTTAATTGTCATTTGTCTTTAATTTTTCTCTTTCCTCCCCCACCTCCCCACACCCCCCCGCTTTGCTATTCAGGGTGGCCAAATACTAGCAAGGTGGGGCTGCTTAACAGGTGGAAGATGCCAGTGCTCTGAGACTTGATAATTTCCCCTCTATTTGGATTGTTTGTGAAGGCTATGGAAAAGGCTTGGAAGCAGTAGTGAATTCATTGGCATTAATTTAGAAAACTTAAAATTATTCTGGGTGTACAGTGTACTTGTTATGCCTGTCTTGCACCAGGTGGCATGAAGAGATGCAATTCAATGAGTCTGCTCTGTGAAAAGGTCACAAAATCACCATGTGCTTTCAAATGCATGCTAAATAAGCAGGAAAACCCGAAGCGCTGCCAAGCCGCTGGCCGCCTGCACCCTTAATATGTGGTGGTATTGATGCTGCTCATGTTTGTTAGATATAGTTTGTGCTGGCATTTCTGTGGGTTTTGTACCTTAGTGTATCTGTCCAGGGTTGCAATTTCCCCAGGACCTCAAGAAAACGTTCTGGTTTTTCTGAGTAACTAGAAATCTGATGTAACATAGGTTTGTGAATCCTTTTGCACTACCAGTTGTCTCTTCTTTTATCAGGATTGCATTTATGCTTAAATACAATACAATTTGGATTTATTTGAAGTATTTAACTATGGCATGCTATGGTATGACTTTTATATGTAGTTAAAGGTGAAAACTATTTTCAAGAGATTATAATAGTGAATTATAAAAATGTATAGCATTTTTTGAGATCAGAAGATCACAGGGCATTATAGACCGAGAAGCAGCAGAAATGGGGGTTATTTGGTCTGTCACAACATTATTCACATCAGACAACCACTCTGAAATCTTCTACATTTATTCTTTAGTGAACAGGTCATGTGGGTGTTTTCCCGTTGCTTTTTGAAAGTGGATTGGTATCACTTAAGGCAGCACTTGTCTACTCAGGCTGCTCAAATGAATTGTACACAGAAGTTTAGATGGAAATTCTTGCCTTTCCACTGGTACCAAGGGATATCAACTAGTCATTTTAGCTTTTAAAATATTTATGCAATACTGCACAACACAAAATCTCCTAAAGACTTGTGCTTCCTAGTGTGAACGTACAAATAGCCTAGCTGGTGCTGGCTGGTTGAGCACAGTTTGGAGTCCAGATGGGCATCACTTGTTCCACTGGAGTTTCTGTGGAGCTCTGCATTTCTCACTTGAATTGGCAACTGCATGGACAAATCCATCTCTCCTTTCCCAGACAATGTCCTATTGGCATCCTAACAATCGAAAGCTAACAAAATGAAACGTAATACAGACTGGACTCCTTTTCTGTGCACCCTGAGATTCCGGGATCTTACACAAACTCCAAATGTATTTCCGGAGTTTTTCTTGCAGTAGAGAAACTTAAGGCCAAATTTAGGTTGGGGAATCCTGACCCCTTGGAATGAGACCTGGAGGACAAGGTGGGCAAGGAGCTGAGCAGGGATCAGCTAGGCATTCTGGGGCAAGGGAGGCCAACTGCAGCCCAGGCTGTGATAGCACAGGGTGAGAGAAGGGTGCCTGGTCCAGTTTGGGCTCTCCAGCACAAAGCAAACTCTGATGTACTAAGTTGTTAGGAGGATGGCTGGAGCAGTGATAGAAGAGGAGAAGCAGAGGGAGATGGCTCTTTACAGCCTTGAGAAGATGAAGGGGGAGTCAGTGTTACTGTCTGCAGCTACATGATGGAGGAGGATGCGGAGAAGGGAAGGGAAATAAAGACCTTCCCCCCACCCCCCAAGTGAACATTAATATCGTTGGCTGCATTTAAAGTAGGTTTTTGATACAATGGGTAGTAGAATGAAAGTCTTGTCTCAGAAGAATAAGGCAAAGCAGATGCGCACACTATTTTCTGCACTACTGTAATTGCTAGAGGTTTATTTTGCTCCCCCAAAGTAAGGCAGCCTAAATCCCACAGCATCACAGCAGCTCAGTTACCTTCCTCCTCCCTTCCTCTACTCTGACTTTCCCTTTCTGTATAAGAGAGAGAATTTCCATTTGCATTCAGGGGCACAGCCTGCTCGACTTCAGTGCTTCCAGGGATCCTTCTGGGTATGTGCTATGTCTGGGCTGGTGCGGTTTAGCAACAGACATCCATATGGGAGGAATTTATATTGTCTGAGAGGCCTGAACACTGAAGTACTGTCAGCGGTGTTTTCACACACAGCAGCTAATTCCCACAGTTTCCATTGCTTTAGGCTGTTGCTTCTGATGAAAAACAAACAGAATGGCCTGGAAGCTGAGGAATGCAGTCTGAAGCACAATCAGCACATGGCCTCCACTGGAGTGTACAATTGGAGTCAGAAAGGGAGCTGTGTAATGCCTGTACAAAAAAGGGATGTCTAAGCACAGTGTTCAGTGCTTCTTAATGCCAAGGCTGCGATTCGCAGAGGCTTTCAGAGGTTTAAGGATGGATGCTGGATGCTTTGCCATGTCAGCAAATTAAAGTGATTCCTCAAATATATACACAGAACAAGCTTCAACATTGAACCTGTAGAGTCAATAAAGCAATTTTCCAGTCGTGAGTGAGTAAATAGAAATATTCACTACTGGCGAGTGTTTCCCAAATTTCTTACAGAAGAAGAAAATAACTCTGGAAGGGGACAGTGACTTTGTGGAAATATGCTGAGTGAGCGTATCATGTGGCTTTGTATTCTGCTAGGATGACCACGTATGTAATAATGCTGCAGCTGCTCCTTTGTACTGCTGCCTGCCTTTTGCTCAGGTCTTCGTGTTCCTCTCTCTGCACCTGATCTTTCCTGCAGTCTGTTGCCTGATTCACCCTTGCAATTCCCATGCTTTATTTTCTCATTAAGTGAAATGTATGCAAAAAAATTAATCTGGTTTGGACACTACTTAATAATTCTTCTAGTTTGCATGAAGCGTGGGTCCAGATACCGATAGTGATAATATCAGCACAGTTATCAAACCCACGAATAATTTTCTGAGTCTTACAGTGGACAAAGTCAGCCTTTTTTGAGGCTGCCCTTGCACAGCAAAGTATCTTTCAGTGTGCAGTATTTAGGAATGTTTCCTTGGTTAATCCTGCCAAACCTTTGGAAAGATCCTCTTTATTCTGCATTCTGTCAAACGGACTTAACTGTGATTTAACATAAAAGCTAATTGAATATTTTTTTTTCCATGAGTGGCTAGTGAACATCAACTAAGTCTTTCTCAAGGCATCTAGTCACCTGTTGAGAAAAATTGACGGTGGGTTTTTTTTTGAGGAAACCCTTTCATATTTTGCTTAGATGCAAAAATAACTGCACTATGGGCTTGTTGCTAGTGCTACAAGAACCTTTCTATTTTTCACTGCCTAAAAATGAAGACAATTAAAAGAAACTTCAAATGAGCAAGCTCTATTGTCAGTGGAACTTTAAACAGTCCCCATCTGCCTTTGGTTATATGAGCGCTGGTAAACCTGCTTAGTTGCTTAAAATATTGCACAAGGACCAGATTTTGTTGGGAAGTGAGTCATCAAGGTTTGTTTGAGTTACCGTGATCAGGGTTTGCAAGTACCTGATCATCAGTGGCAATAGCTTTTTGAGACCCTCAGGTGCCTAAAGACCTGCAGAATCTTCCTGAGAGACATTAATGTGCCTGCAGAATCTTGTTGAAAGCTGCTTGTAGGCCAACACCATAGGCTTGGGTAGTTCATAAAGCTTGAGCGGAGATGCATGAGTCAGCCCTGGGCTCAAGAAGGAAAGCAGTTTCTGGGTAATGTGATAAATGTTTCTCAGCTATTTGGGAATGTCATAGCCAGCACTCTCCCTTCACTTCCCCTGGGAATTGCTGTAGCTTCATGCATTTGTGTCTTCTGTAGAGGTCAGGATAAAGGAGTGTGTGAAGTTTTGATTGTTTTACGTTCTCTTGACGGCATTTTGGGAAAAGGAGGGGGGGGATATTTTGGTCTTATTAAGCAGATGAGATGTTACAGCTTAGTATTAACAGCAATGCATAGGCTCTGGTTTGTGAATGTGATGTGAGCATGGGCTTATATGACAAGGAATCCCTGGGGACAGAGTATTCAGTGCTCAATATGTTGGGGAGTATTTTCTTTGAGGCCTGTAGCACTTCTCATTTTGGTCATGGTATTTTGAAACTTCATTTGGGGCCACAGAGGTCTCTGAGCATTATCTGCTTGGGACAGTCGCGTTGTTCCAGGATACAGCTGCCATGGCAGGGGACAATCTCCGTGTCTCTTCTGTCCTTTTGTAGGGAAAAACAGCAGAATCAAAAATTCGTTGCTCTATAATGGGGAGAGTTTGTGCTTTGTACTACACTATATATGGATTATAAAATCCCATTCTAATTAGGAGTGAGTGCAAAAGATTCTGAAGAGGAGTAATGCCTAGCACATGTCCAGGAGATTGAGTTGGTAATAATTATGCTTATGAAGTTGTTATTTTTTTCAGTTGGTAAATTCCCTTTTAGGAAAAGAGGATCCTGGGTTCCAAGCCCTTTGTCAGTGCTTTCCCTATGCCCTCACTGCAGCCAGCTGACCACCCTCAACACATCTGGCTACAAACTTGGTATGTACACAGGGAAACTGGGGTTGGGATGCCCAATCTGGAAATCTCTGCTGAGAAAGTAGCTGGCTGCACCAGTGTAGTTGCAAAGTGCACGAACCTCTGTTTGTGATGACATTACAGAACATGAGACTGAAAGTCAGTCACTAAAATCCTGAGGACATCTTCTTGTATGTGTATGAAATAAATTTGGTAGTTTTCCAAAGTTAATGAAGACACAAAGGAGATCCAGGACAGTGGCATTCTCTCCCCTCTGGCATGTCTGTTTCCAGAATTGCTTCAGCTCTGGAGTTGTCATGGATGCAGTGCAGCCATGGCAGGCCATACTGAACTGGTCCAAAAAAAAGGGGAAGTTATCCACTTGGAGATGCATTTTTGCCATAAGCCCTAGACTTTTAATCTTAATAACTGTAAACAAACCCTGACCTGGAAAAATCTTTTCATTTTCTATTTTTGCTTTCAAGTGTGGAAAAGAGAAGTCCCACTCTTAACCTTTGCACAACCACATATTAATCTAATTTCCTACTCATTGTGACGTAGTGATTTGGAAACTGCAACTGCACTTAATTTGATTTTTCTTTCTATATTTTTATGCTTTTGTTGTTTCCCCTATTGGTTTTGGTTCAGTGCTGGTTTGTCACAAATAACAGCTAGAGTACACACAGCTTCATTTCAGCTAGTCAGATATTGTAGATCAGAAAGCGTTATTGCATATGCACATGAAAACTAGGGCTCTCTCCTATTGTTCCTTCCCCTTCCTTGGAGGCTTTCACTGGTGACTATTTGTTTTCTCTTGTTATTTTTGCCCGTCAGGATACATACTGTTTAGAGTGCTTAGCATAATAATACTCTGTTTCTGATTAAGAAATGGGTGCCCTCATCTGTTCCCTCCTGTTGCTGTTGTCCTTGCACAGTGTTTTAGCACTGTTAGCACAGGCATGCTAGCATGTGAGAAGGTATCTTATGTTTGCTGTGTTTTCAGACAGCAGCTGTGATCCATCTATTGCATCTGAGGTATGAGAGAGACAGTCATATGCTCAGTCATATTTTATTTTTGTCTTTTATCACTTAATTGAAAAAAATAATACAGAATTAACTTCATGTGAGAAGAAAATTGTCTTGTATTCCTGTAAAAAATGTTAGCTAAGGCATCAGACAAAATGGCAGTAGTTTGAATGATCAGCAGCTGCCACTAGCTTTGCTTTAAGCTAAGAGCAAATGTTCAGATCTCAAGAGTTATTTTAACTTTCCCTTAGTGGAAATATTCTGGAAAATTAGAAACTTATGCTGCTTTAAATTAAAAAAATATAATAAACCAATTGAGTTATGGGTTATGATGGGCAGTTGACACAAATATGCTGTAAGGACAAAACCCCAGAGGTGCACAGCTCTCCAAAGAGGGAAGGAGGTCTTTTTTTTTTGTCCTCAAATGTCTTCCATTTGTTAGGGGCTCACCCCAAAATATTCATTGTAAGCGTAATATTAGCTTGACTTTGATTAGCACAATACTGCGAACTCCCTGTAACCACATAGCATAACATCTCTTCCCATGCCTATGTTTAATTGCTGCAAATCCAGCAGTTCCCACGGCTTGTTACAAATTCTTTCCACTAAAATTGCTGAATTGTGGAATTCAAGCTATCAAAAATTATATCTGTGAAAGTAATGAATCTTACATCATAACAAATCCTGAGTGATTTGAGAACGCTTCCTTAACTGTTTTCCATCTTCTGCCTTCACTTGCAAGTTTTCTATTTTTATTTTTTTTGACCTTTTTTTGGTAGAGCTCTGCTATGCCATCTGTGAGAAATATTCTTTTTTTCTGAAGACTTTATAACTTAGATTGGGAGGACAATGTAATCTCAAACATGGTGTTTTCTTACTTTGCAAAAGAAGGGTGTGATCTTCAAAACTTTGCATGAGTAAAAATATTCTTATAGGCATTTCAAAAGTCATGGAGGAGAAGTTTACAACTGTATGTAACAAAGAAAGGAAAAACAGGAAAATTGGCCTGGCAGTAGTGTGGGAATATGCTTCTTCTTTCTGTGAGATAAAACAAGATGTGCCTGAAAGGTTACTCTCCTGTAATGACTTTTTTTTCATTCTCTCTTAAAATAAATATGATTAACTTGAGCTTTCTAAAACTCTTACTGGAAATCTTTTTCCCAGCGGTGAAGAAAGTATTTGAATGATTTTCCAATTAACAAAAAAGTCCCTTGCTAATATCAATTGGCTAAATACCCATTCAAGTACCGAAAAAGCAAAATTAGTATAAATACATGTGAATTTATTATATTTCCTTCCCTTGTCCAGCACAAAGCAGGTGTCCTGATAACTGCATACCAGGGAATGATCTCCAGCAGTAGGTCACTTAACTCCATCACAAAGCAGGACCGGCCCTCTGAGTCCGCCAATGATTAATGAGTTGCACAAGATAACGGCGGAGAAGCAGCGAGGGTGTATTGCCTAGATGGGGATGGGCAGCGTTGGGGGGTATGTGTACTGCTGCTGCAGCACCCTGTTGCCCATTCTCCACTTGACAAGGTGTTTTTCCTCTCCCACTGTTGGGGAGCAGAGCCTGCAATCTCTCCTTGTGCATGTGTTTAGTGCACCTGCCCTTACCTGGTTCCTTCCTGTGGCTCAGCTCTCCTTGCTCTGAGAGTGGTGTGTGCATCCCCTGCACCCGGGGTTGTTTTGGGGGAAGATACAGATGGTTTTTAGAGCTACAGGGGTATGTTAGAGCCCTTTCACAAGGCATTTGCTTATCTTATACAAGATGAAAATAACACAATGATGATCCAAGGGGAGTGCACATAACATACGCTTTCCTACAGTCACATCTTCCTTTATTAATCCCAGTTATGTACTCTATACATTATCCAAAGAAATTACTGCTCAGCTATTTCCCAGCCAGGGTAATTCCTCCATTAACAGACATTAATTCAGTCAGTCATCCCTACATCAAAGCTAGGGCATACATCTACTTAGAAGAATTATCTTTAACTCTGTTATTAAATTAGCAAACAAATAATAGCTTTAGAATGTTTTCGTAAGAACAGACCATAGAGGGAGCAAAACTGCATACCATGCTGCTTACTGCAGATGCCTACTGTTTCAAGTGATCATCTGCAAATAGATATCACACTAAAATGGAGAAAGATTACATTTGTAATTGCTCAACATACATCTTTTTCTTGAAACTTTTATTCCCTTTTATGCTTAGAAAGAAGTAGAAAATAACAAATTGCACAGGGTCTTAGTTTTCTGAGACAGAAGTACACAGTTGCATTCAGTAAACTTGAAACTGAAGGAATAATTTACCAGCTGCCTCAGCATTACCTCCTCTTCTTCTGCAAAAAGGTACTCCATCTTCTCTAAGAGCCAAGTACAGTTGGATTTTGTCATAAAGTATATTAAGTGCTTTATGACAGTAAGTGCTTAATAAGGAAGGAATTACTGCTGGTGAAATTATGCATGGACTGTCCTACTCCATGGTAATTTCCTTTACACTGGCCCTTAATGCATTAGCTTTGAGCAGAAAAAAAATTACTGTGTATAGAGGGCACAATTAGGGGATCAACGATGGCAGAGTAACTAGTAGCCTGAGAATCCCTAGCCTATGTGTGGAGCACTGACTTGCTCCCTTACAGGAACAGAGCAGGGTTGGACCAGCCTTTTAGTCCTGCCCTTTTAGACTTTAGCCACCCACCTGTGAACCGCTCGCCTGCAGGCTCCCTCAAGATGAAACTCTTTCCTGGGCAGAAAAAAAATCTTTTCTAGCTCTTAAAGACATCAGTTATGTGTTTCCTTGTATAAACTAATAGTTTATTTCCTCTTTTGTTGTGTTGTGGGCATGGCAAACCCCACCTGCTGACATGAAGGGGCCAAGCCAAGGCAGCTCTGATGATAAGCAACAGAACCCAAGTGTGAGAAAAACCTTCAGTAGGAAGCTGCTCATTCAGTGTTTCTGTGTAAGTGCGTGCTTAAATAATGTCAAATGACTTGGCATTTGTTTGTTTCCAGCTAAGTATGGGCAATGGGATGCTCGAAGTGAGTGTAAAATTAAAAAGCTAAGTTGTACAGTAATTTTATAAATGGCTTTTGCAGGATCAATGATGCTAAAAGATGATGAAACATAGAATCATAGAATGGTTCGAGTTGGAAGGGACCTTAAAGTTGATCTAGCCCTAACCCCTGCCATGGGCAGGGACACCTCCCACTAGACCAGGTTGCTCAAAGCCCCATCCAGCCTGGCCATGAACACTTCCAGGGATGGGGCATCCACAACTTCTCTGGGCAACCTGTGCCAGTGTCTCACCACCCTCACAGTAAAGAACTTCTTCCTGATATCTAATATATATCTACCCTCTTTCATTTTAAAGCCCCTCATTTTATCGCTACACTCCCTGGTATAGAGTCCCTCCCCATCTCTCCTGTACCTCTTCAGGTACTGGAAGGCCGCTATAAGGTCTCCCTGGAGCCTTCTGTTCTCCAGGCTGAACAACCCCAACTTTCTCAGCCTGTCTTCATAGGATAGGTGCTCCAGCTCTCTGATGTGCTTTGTGGCCCTCATCTGGACTCCTTCCAACAGGTCCATGTCCTTCCTGTGCTGAGGACTCCAAAGCTGGACAAGATACTCCAGGTGGAGTCTCACCAAAGTGGAGTAGAGGGGTAGAATCCCCTCCCTTGACCTGTTGCCCACACTTCTTTTGATGCAGCCCAGGATGCAGTTGGCTTTCTGGGCTACAAGCATAGATTGCTGGCTCCTGTTGAGCTTCTCATCCACAAACACTCCTAAGTCCTTCTCCTCAGGACTGCTCTCATGCTATTCTCTAGCCAACCTGTATTTGTGCCTGGGATTGCCATGACCCAGATGAAGGACCTTGCACTTGGCCTGTCTGAACTTCATGAGGTTCACATGGGCTTATTTCTCAAGCCTGTCCAGGTCCCTCTGGAAGTTGTCCCTTCCCTCCAGCTTGCTGACAATGCCATGCAGCTTTGTTATTGGCAAACTTGCTGAGGGTGCACTGTATCCCACCATCCATGTCTCTGACAAAGATGTTAAACACCACTGGTCCCAGTACTGACCCCTAAGGAAGCCATCACTGGCTTCCACTTGGACAGTGAGCCATTGACCACGACCCTTTGAATGCAGCCATCTAGCCAGTTCGTGATCCACCAAGTGGTCCATTCACCAAATCTGTGTCTCTCTAGTTTAGAGACCAGGATATCATGTGGGACAGTGTCACGCACTTTGCATAAACCCAGGTAGATCTTGTGTGTTACTCTCCACTTGCCTACCAATGCTGTAGTGCATTTGTAGGAGGCCACTGGATTGGTCAGGCATGGCCTGCTCTTTGTGAAGCCATGATGGCTGTCACCAATCACCTCTGATTTTCCACATGCCTTAGCAGAGATTCCAGGAGTATCTGCTCTGTGAGCTTGCTGGGCACTGAGGTGAGACTGTGTGTCTTTTTGAAACTGGGGTTATGTTTCCCCTTTTCCAGTCTGCGGGAACTTCATCAGACCGCCAGGACTTTTTGATTATAATGGAAAGTGGCTTGGCGACTTCCTCTGTCAGCTCCCTCAGGACCCATGGACTTATATACCTTCAGGTTCCTTAGAAGGTCTCGAACCTGGACTTCTCCTACAGTGGGTGGTTCTTCATTCTCATAGCCCCTGTTTTCGCCAAAGATGTTGTTGAGAACCTCAGCCTCTTCCTCGTCTGTTTTTTAACAGTTTGCCATTCTTGCTCATCACGAGGGGTACACTTTCTTTAACCTCCCTTTTGCGATTGATGTATCTGTACAAGCCCTTCTTGTTCTTCCTAGCATCCCTTGCCAGGTTCAGCTCCAGGCACACCTTGGTCTTTCTGACCTTGTCCCTAAGTAACTGGACAGTGTTGCTATACTCTTTCCAGGATATCTGATCAGCCTGAACTGCCTGTGCAGCTCCTTCTTGCCTTTTAGTTTGACCAGCAGGTCCTGACTCAGCCATGCTGGTCTCTTGCCTTCCTTTCCTGATTTCTTACACCCGAGGACCAAGAGCTCTTGTGCTCTATGGAAAGAATCCTTAAAGATCTGCCAGCTCTGTTCTGCCTCCTTGTCCCTGAGGGCCATTTCCCAGGGGGTCCTTTTGACTAACTCCTTGAAGAGCTGGAGGTTTGCTTTCCTAAAATTCAGGGTCCTGATGACGCTCTTTGTCTGTTGAGTACACCTTAGGACTGTGAACTCTACCAGGGCATGATTGCTGCAGCCCACGCTGTGTCCAATCTTGACATCCCTTAAAAGCTCACTTGCATTGGTGACTGTCAGGTCCAGTATCACATCCATTTGGGTGTATTATCTGCCTTAGGAAGTTATTGTTGAGTCACTCCAGGAACCTCCTAGATTGTCTACAGCTCACCATGTTGCTTTTCCAGCAGATGTCAGGGTGGCTGAAATCCCCCAGCAGGATGAGAGCCTTCAGGCGTGATGCCTCCTGTGGCTGGAGTATGAAGAGTCTTTCAGATCCTCTTAAGGTTTTGTTCCTCTTATTTTTAGCCCTTCCCTAGTGCTATAAATATAACTTCATATTTACAGTTTATAAATCACCTTAGCGCGGACGCAGGTTGTTTTTCAGCCTCTTTTAATATGCACTTAAATTCAAGCAAGCCACTTACTGCCTAATTGCTCTAATTTGCATAATGATAAACTGCAGTGATGGTAACTGAGTTTGAAAAGCTCTCAGAGCAATTCTTATGGAAGACAGGTAATATCTTTGTTTGCATTGCTTGCTTCAACTATAGTTGTTCTCATTGTCTTGGAGCATCTCGAATTCAAGGAGCTTTTGCACACAATCACAAGAATGAGAAAATTTGCTTGTTCAGCCTGGAATGGTCTATGTTCAAACAGGCAGGTCTCTGGTAAGAGAGGGCTGCACTTCTCCACAGTGCCTCCTTTGTAACTTGACAGCCCTGACTGCTTCTGTTGAATGCACCTTGCCCTGCTTCATTGTGTGACTGATCCTGCAGCATTCCTGTGTACCTCTGGGTCTTTGAACAGTATTTTGAGATAAAACTGTTCACTGTGATATGTTGCACATTTTAGTCTTTGGAAGTGTAACTTTCCTAGCTAGAAAAGAAAATGTTACCCCTTGTATTTTCTTACACCGATTCAGATTACCTGCTCCATAAACATATTGTAGGGTCATGTTTGGTTTAAACAGCTGTGTTGTCCCTTTGACATTGCTTTTCAGAAGTGTTTCATTAATGTGGTTCAGTCCCTGGAGCAAAAGCTTGCTGGCACCTCTGCCCTCACTTGTCCTGATCTGCTCTGCACATAATGGGTTGCTCACTCACAGGTTTGGACACCAGGGAGCACGGTGAGATTCTTCTGTGCACTTTGCCACAGATGTCACAGACACTCCTGATGCCACCAAAATATGGATTATGATACAGGTCTTCCTTTGTCTTAGCCAAGCTGATTTCCAAGTTCTTTTTTCCTGCAGTTTAACTCATGACTGCAGGTTTTCATAGGAATCCTGTACAGATAAGATGAAAGAAAATGTAAAGAAAGACCTATTTAAAATTAAGGTAATGCTTTTCACCATTTCAGTTTTTCTCCTGAAATCTTAAAAAAAGGCTGCCTATAGTCATACGGAGTTTTCGCAAAGCAAATTACTTTCACCAAGAAATTTGGCTTATGCTGTCTTGTAAAGCAGCCAAAGGAGAGGTAATATTTACCAGACTTGATATGAGAGATCAGTAGGAATGTAAATAGAGTAGTCCTTCAAAAGACACTTTAGTCAGAGCAATCATCCTGCAGCTTTGACAAATTGACAAACATCTGCTCTGGTGCCATTTCTGCATTACAGACCTGCCATTACCCATGGATAAAAAAGGGTTCTAATTAAATGAGCAGACCGACATGTTAAACTTTTATAAGATCATGCCATCTGGATGGGTTATATTTGCAATCCTTTCCACAGCGTCTTAGGTGTAGGGTATACTTCAGCGATGTCTGGGTTATTCTCAGGAAGATGCACCAACCCCAGAGCACTACTCAGCCAGAGTATTTGTAACAAGATGTATATTGCAGCACTTTATTTCTGAGCTGTATAATTTTTCTTTTACAATTTTGGGTTTGCTATTAGGTCTTGTTTTATTAATGCATTGCTACCTAGTGCTAGCCACAACTGCTACTGTAGTACAAGTGCAAGATACAGGAAAATTATCTTTTACTATAACTAAACCTCAGTCAATAGCCAGTATTTGTGACAGATTAAGAAGTGCTTAGATTTAGAAGATGTGCCTTAATGAAGGCTTTGTTACTGATGCTCTGTCTTGGCTGGCTGCTCCTGTTCCTAGGGGTGGAATAACGGTGTGGCTTGTGGAGGAGGCAAAGTCTGATGCTGGGGTAGTTACTGCCAACAAGAGAGCCCATTTTAACTGGCAGTATAGTATGGGAAGCTGTGCAGCTGTTGCTGTGCAGACAGATGATTGTCCACCCGTACAGTCACTACTGGTGAGTCACATAGGAATGGCCACGAAATGGAGATTAGTAAAGAAAACCACATTGTTCTCTTTATGTGTTCCGTGCTAGCAATGTGTGGCTGGGTTGATACAAAAGAATCAGCTCAAGAGCAGATTGCTCTTAATTCAAGTGGAAATTAATAAGTAAAATTTTGCATTGCTTTAAATGCATAATATGCTGAGTATATTCACCTTATGCTTTTATATTTTTCATCCCTCCAACTTGCAATAGAGAAGAACAGAACGTTGAATATGATGAGATGCAGCTATAAGTAAAAAGCTTTTATAGGTTCAGGAGAAATCTCTATGCAGTTTAGTTGTATAGACAGGTTCAATTCCCAGGAGGGCCAAGAGGGAAATCAATTGACAATTTTAATACAGAAACAATTCTATTTAAGTTTTTGAGATGTGCTTATTCAACTTTGTAGTGCAATAGTCTGTTTCTGCTGAAGTAGCAAGCGCATTGTGGGTGGGGTATTACTTGAACTGGGTTCCCCCTTATACAGAGCTGAAGCAGCTGGTAACAGGTGAGGCCTTTTGGGAGCTGGTACTGCTGCATTGGTATTGACCTATTTAAGCTCAGGTAACTACTTGACTGTCTGCCAACACTCTTGTCTCTGAGCAAGACCATCTTCTTTCTGCTGCAACGTATGAGCTGATGCTCTATGGATACAATCTAGTAGTCTGGGTAGAGTATAGGAAAACAGCTTCAGACTCTATTCTCTGATAATGTCACTTGGTAAAAATAACTTTTACTTTTGTATGTAACCAGTTTCTTCAAAATACAAGAACTAGGAACTATGTTGTCTTTGACCAGCTAGGCCACCTTTATCCAAGAAGTAGCAAGCTTCCTGGCAAGTGCCCATGACTTGCACTATTTTTCATCTCAGTTTTTGTGAAACCACTGTAACCTCAGGAATTTGTTGAGCTGTTTCATTTTGTTTGAAGGAATGATGTCAACTAAGTCAGGTGTGTTTGTAAATCCTAATGATGCTGGACTGTAGCTTATCTACAACATGGAAGGATACTGGAGTTTTGGAAGTGCTGTTAGTCTGCCTGTAATACCATGCCCGTGTACACATTTTGTCTGGATAGGCTATAAAAAGAAAGCACTGTGTGCATCAAATGAGGAAGTCATGTGCTACCAGATGGAGGTATGAAGCCAAGGAAGGGGGTAGAGAAGGATACACAAAATAAGGGAAATTTATTCTTCTAATAGCGAATGTACATCTGCAGTTTGGAACAGGCTGAATTTGTAGTAATGAGAAATTAATGTATTTTTTTTAAGTACTCTTACTCCAACTGAAATTATTTGAAGGATTTTTACTGGACATAACATACCCTGTGCATTGTACTGTGTCTGACAGTTGCCTTTACTGCACAACTGCAGTAGTTGGAAAAGTTTTCATTATTTGTCCTTCATTAAAATAGTAGTGGCTGTTTCCAAGTTACATGAAATAGTTATGTCTCCTGGTGTGATATGACAGTGTGTTGGATACAGTTGTATAGAACACCTCAGCCAAGGCTTTGTGGGTGCTTGTATTCGTGGATTGTGTGTATACGTGTGTGAGTCACATGGGGAGAATGATCCTCCTTAAGACAGAGTTGGGTTTGATTTTGCGTAGTTCCCAGCGTGCTTGTAATAGACACAGATGAGGACATAGCATCAGGGTGTTTCAGCTTCTTGGCACTCCATAAGGATTACATGTTCGGAGTGAAAGGGAAAAGAAATTTTTATTTGTTTTTTAATCTCCTTAAAAAAGTGTGCAATTGGAGGAAGTAAAGAAAGTAAAGGAAGAAATAAAGGAAAGGCTATCCAATGTAAGACCACACTGAGCTTGCAAATATATTGGATTGGTTCAGAGGTGGTTACAGTACAAAAAGGCACGTTCTTGTTTCCCAAAGGAGGAAGCAAATCTGCATCTTGTGTTCATGTCCACAGGGGTCAGGGTTGTGGTGAACCTGCATAGGTCAGGGAAGCATAGCGTGGTGGAGGGCTCTAAAGAGCCTTGTCAAAGTAAAAAGCCCATAAATAAATGTCATTTGAGCTGTGAATCTATCCTCAAGCCTCTGTTTATGTGTAAAATAGATCCTTGACAGAGTGCTGGCAACAAGCTCAAATGTTTTCTGACAGTGCTCTGCTCTCAGCACATTTTGATCCTGCCCTTTAGAAGATACTCATCATTTCTTTCTTCTCTAGCCTGGACTGACCAAGAAATTAAGTTTTTGAGTAGATGCTAAAAGTTGAGAAGTGAGTGTGACAGCTCAGCTCCAACCACCAGCAAAAATGGGTCTTTGAAGGTCCCACAGATGATCTAAAAAGACAAAGCAATTTCAGGAAGCGTGTTTTCACCCTCTCAGCAAAACAGTGGTTATCATAGCACAGCAGAAATTACAGTATTGCCAAGTGTGTCTGGGATTTGGCAGGTAACAGAAGGAATACCCAGAAGTTTCAAGAGAGCAGAGTCTCAATATGCCTCTTCTACTGTACGCCTTTCTATCCAGAAATCATAGAACAAAGTCAGAGTCCATCTCCACATGTACCCTGCCCTTGGCCTCTTTCACTGAGCTGGCTATCAGTGCTGCTACTGATTATAGTCTTTTTTACAGTAGTGCTTCTCCAGCAGCAAGGGGAGTGAAACTACTGTCTTGTTCCAGTGGAGCTGCTCCGCAGGTGTCAGGCTATGGCAGGTTTGAATCATTTCCGACCAGGGTTGTGTTTGAACTGATGACCCAGGAGGGAATAGCTTTAAAGAGCTGGATTAGTAACTGCAGCGCGGTAGCTGAACTGTATGACCCTGGTGGCATATGTCACTGAGCTACTGTAAAAATTGCTGGGAAGCAAACTTGTAGGATGTACTGTCTGTGTTTCCCAAATACAGAGAGTTTTGTTTTCCAGGTAATGTGTTTTTCTGGTACACCTAGAGGGTTGTTTTTCATGGTGAAACCTCAAAACCATGTTCATCTTCAGAACCTCTGCTTGTTTTCTGATTTCCTTTCTGGATTTGAAACCAAGACAGTGCTTACACCAGTATTTCACCATGATGCAGAGGGAGACACAGGTGGAACAGGCATATGGCCACTTCTCAGCATATATATGACTTGATTTTGCTTAAGCACATGCGATAGCAATGTCCATACTTGGTTATCTCAGACAAGATGTTAACAGCACATATAGTCAAGTTACTACTACTGAGCATGTACTTGTCGTGCCTCATGTGCCCTCTGCTACAACATTGCTCATGTCTCCTGGTCCCCTCAGGAGTATGCTCTTTGAAAAGTAGCATATTTTGGCAAATCCTTCTTGTGACTTAGCTCCTGGAGAGGGTTTCTTTAAGCTGCAAGGCAGAACAGCAGCCAAAAACTGGGCAAGTTAAATGGTTGTGCAGCTGAGACCCATCACATGGTACAGCTGACAGAAGCTTCCACGAGAAGATACCAGCATGTCATATTCAAGAGTTATTTGGACATCCCTGTGGGCTGTGTGAATATAACCAACTGAAATCCCAAATGCACAAACATATGGAGAAAGGCTCATGTCTGACATATCAGCTGAATTGCATTTGGACTGCAGGGAAGTTGGAAGGAAATGGAGGAAAGCACTTGGGAAGAGGCAAAACCAGATGGTGCATCTGGATCTCACAGGAAATAACTTTTGTGCCTGGTTCTCATTTTCTGTGATTCTAATCTTGTTTCCCTCTTGATATGTCCTTGATGTGTACCTATGGAATGTGTATATCACAGTTTTATCCAGCAGAATAATCAAAAGAACAGTTTGGCTTCTCTTAGGAACGTCTGGTAACGCCTATCATCATAATGCTGCTTTTAGTAATTTTGAGGGCCAAGGTGACAGCTTTACTTTCAATACAGATTATTTTGTTGACAATGGGAAACTTACTGATAATGTGGAGGGCAGACCCAAATCTGGACATCCCTAAATTTTCTAGGAGCTTTTAACAAAGAACCCGAAGTGTTCTTGTCACACTAAATTCCCTTAGCAGTTGGGGAACAATGGATATTTTAAAGATTCCACTCAGTAGTATTCTGTGAGTATCTACACTGCTTAGCTGTCTTCCTTCATACATCATTCCTTAATATATATGTGAGCATATTATTAAACATATGTCATAAACCACAAGAGATACGCTGGACAGCTAAATTTACATTAGGGTATGATCCTTACAATTAAGATTTCTGGGTGTTGCTGCCTTTTCACGTGGGTGTAGCTCAGCTGGCACTTCTGAAAATGCTCCTGTGTCCTCCTACTAAAACTGAAGGGCGGACAAGGCTCGAGTCCCATTTAAGCATGCACTATGAAAAAGAAAAAGGTTTTTGAAGTCACATGAAAATAATCCCAGTTTGCTCAGTTACAGTCTCTCCAGTAATAACATTTCATGGGGGTATTGGAAACATGAAGCAAATACTTGAAATGGCAGATCCCAGACCGTAGAGGCAGAGCAGAAATTACCAAGCAGTTTGTTTCATCAGGTAAGAAATGTAATTTATTGCTGGTGATGGTATTAAGGAAGAAAGCAAAATGTCTGGCAAAACAGTCCCCCTCATCTTAGCCAGCCGTCAGGAGAGGGAAACTTGTGAAACAATCTGGATGCAGGGAGATGCACTTGGGATTGTGACATTTGCAGACAGCAAAGTTGAGAAGTTTCCCATTTCTCTGTCCTTCCCCTCGTTCCCTGCCCACCTACACACACAGCTGCTCCCTGCTTGGGCAGCCTGGTGTCAACTGATGTCCAAAAACTTCAGGAATGCAGTTCCACAGTGTTGTGGCCAGTTCTGGGGCAGACACAGAAACATGCACTGTTGTTATTCTCTGTTCTATTCTGTTGTTTAGCTCTGAATATTCCCTGGTGCAACGGAGAGCAGAAGTGTAAGACAACAAAGGGAACAGAGAGAGATTTCTTGCCTTTTCCATGAACTGCAAGAAAGGTGGAAGGCTGTTTAAAGTGTAATTTTAACTGAGGGAATTCAGAAGTTGAGAGCCTGATCTTCGATACAGTGCACCATGTAAGGCTATTGACTTGCTTGGGTGAAATGTATGATTCACCATTCACACACAGAAAAGGTGTTTATCTTCTTGAATTGCTGTGCTTGATCAGGAGCCACAACTCCTGTGCTTTAGAAACTATTTTTAAAAAACCCACCCTCCAAAAAGGCTAAGGAAGCCCAAGTGTAACTCACTTTTACACAGTGTGAACACTCAAGGTTGCAACTGGACACTGAATAGGTTTTAAGCATTAGTTGTGTGCTTGTTGGGGGTTTTTGAGTTACCAGACCAGTCCAGCAGCATATGGAATTATGTTCTGTATCATGCTTTACACTTTTCACTAGTGCTTAATCTTCATTTTTCTGGTGGTGTTACCTTCCATAAATCATGCTTCCACAGTATCTACGCTATTCCCTATGTTTAAAGTGTAAATACACACACCCAATTAGAAAACTGTTGAGGAAAAAAAGCAGCATTGCTGATCTATCTGCAGCAAACTGCAGAGTCCACTTACCTGAGGATATGAATATGACTTTGAGATGTTAATGGCCCGTTCTGTTGCTTTTGGTAGTTTTCAAGGTGCACAAATGGAGGAATCACAGCAAATAGAAGCAATAACTTCTAAATTTGTAGTGCCAGCAGTGATTTATCTAAGTGGTGATCACTTACATTCAGACTCTTTACCTTTGAGCCCTGGGTGGAGCAAATGGTCAGAGATCTCTGCAAGCTCATGGCATGGCTTTTCCCTGTATTTCTTCAGTGTTCTCCCAAGCCCAGCTGATTTACTTCAGTGCAGTAACTGAGGGGATCCAGGCTAACCCTGACTTGTAATGAGGAATCCTACAGCACAAAGCTTTAGAGGTTTTGTCTCAAACAGTTAAAAAACAACCACTGTTTTCCAGGGTATTCCTGGCCCTAGAAGGTGACTGTCATTCTTTGCTCATAGCTTTTGACCAAATTACGCAGTAGACTTATGGTCTGGCTCCCAACCAAATTCATCCTACAGTATGTCCCACCACTATATGGGACCACTGTAATCTGAGGGATTTAGGTAGATGTTCAGAAGCTCAGAAGCACAGAGAGGCTTAACCTCAACATTTCCAATGAGAGATGCTGCATACTTGCTGTGATGTAGTTCAGCTGACTGCAGGGAAATGGCAGTAGCAATCTCATGGCAAGTTCACGGAATCACAGAATTTCGGAGTTGGAAGGGACCTCTAGAGATCATCTAGTCAAACTCCTCTGCCAAAGCAGGATTGCCTAGAGTACATTACTCAGCATTGCATCCAGGCAGGTCTTGAAAATCTCCAGGGGAGGGGATTCCACAATTTCCCTGGGCAGCCTGTTCCAGTGCCCTGTTTTTCCTCATATTTAAATGGAACCTCCTATGTTCCAGCTTGTACCCGTTGCCCCTCATCCTATCGCTGGAAACCACTGAAAAGACTCCGGATCCATCCTCCTTCAACCCACCCTTTAGGTACTTTTAAACACAGATAAGGTCTCCCCTCAGCCTTCTCCAGACTAAAGAGCCTTTCCTTTGAGGCTCCTTTCTTTGAGCCTTTCCTCGTAAGGGAGGTGCTCCAATACCTTAAACATCTTTGTTGCCCCACGCTGAACTCTCTCCAGTAGTTCCCTGTCTCTCTTGAACTGGCGAGCCCAAAGCTGGATGCAGTATTCCAGTTGTGGCCTCACTGGTGCAGAATAGAGGGAGAGAATGACCTCCTTTGACCTCCTGGCCATACTCTTCCCCATGCAGCCCAGGATGCAAGGGCACATTGTTGGCTCATGGAAAGTTTGCTGTTTACCAGGACTCCCAGATCCTTCTGAGAAGTGCTTTCCAGGTGATCCAGAATTGGTGCCTGGGGTTCTTCCTCCCCAGGTGCAGGACCCAACATTTGCCCTTGTTGAACCTCATTAGGTTCAGCCCAACTCTCCCGCCTGAGTAGTAGGGAACTTCTCTAAGTCTTGACAACCATGGTCCTGTATTTCCATTCTTCTTTCCCGGTAGAGTGTCAGTCAGTGTCTTAACTACTGGAGCAGTAGCTGCCTGTTGAATACGTACATCACTGGCCCAGTGTTAAATAGGAGAGGTGAATTAGACACCAATAACACTGAAAAGGCAGAGGTTCTCAACACTTCCTTCACCTCTGTCTTTGCCAGCACTGTTGGCATTGGGAAAAAAAATCCAAGCTGATGCAAAAATAGACCCACCACCAGTGAAGGTAGAGTTGGCAGGCGATCTATCACAGGAGCTCAACCTCTACAAGTTGATGGGCCCTGACAATATCCCCCCAAGAATGTTAAGAAGGCTGACTGATGTTGTTGCAAGACCACTCTCTATAATCTTTGAGAAGTCATGAAGATCAGCTGATGTCCCACAAGACTGAAAGAAGGCTAATGTCACCCCATCTACAGAAAAGGCCCCCCAGGGATCAATACTGGCTCCAATGCTGCTTAATGTCTTCATATATGATCTGGATGATGAGATCAAGTGTATCCTGGCAAAGTTTGATGATGACATTAAACTGACGCTTTGGAAGGGCAGGGTGAGTGGGCTAACAAGAACCTTATGAAGTTCAACGAAGACTGTTTTCCCAGTTTTATACCTGGGAAAACATAATCCAGGAGCACAGCACAGGCTGGGATCTACCTGGCTGGGGAACAGCTCTGTGGAAGGGGACCTAGGAGTCCTGCTGGCCAACAAGCTCAACATGAGTGAGCGGTGTGCTGCTGTGGCAAGCAAGAAAGCCAACAGGATGCTGGGGTGCATCAACAAGGGCATCACCAGCCAAGACAAAAAAGTCATCATCCCACTCTACTCAGTACTTGTCAGGCCACACCCGGAATACTGTGCTCAGTTTTGGTCCTCGCTATGCAAAAAAGGTGTGGGCAAGCTGGAAAGAGTCCATAGAAGGGCCACCAAAGAGATCCAAGGACGGGGAAGCCTTCTCAAAGGAGGAAAAACTAAGAGAACTGGGTTTGTTCACCCTTGTGAAAAGAAGGCTTAGGGGAGACTTTATCACCATGTTCCAGTATTCAAAGGGTGGCTACGAAGAAGATGGAGACTCCTGTTTTACAAGGAGTCACATGGAAAACATGAAGGGTAAAGGGTACAAGTTACTCCTGGGGAGATTCCAATTGGACACAAAAGGAAACTTTTTCACAATGAGAACGATCATCCATTGGAATAATCTCCCCAGGGAAGTAGTGGATTCCCCGTTATTGAACATTTTTAAGATTCAGCTGGACAGGTTGCTGGGCCGTCTTGTTTAGACCGTGCTTTTGTCAAAAGGTTGGACCAGATGATCCTTGAGGTTCTTTCCAACCTGGTCTTCTATGATCACTCCATAGATGAACACACTGCAGGAGAAGCAGCTGCAGAAAGCTGGCTGCTCAGGCCTGGGTGACGAGTAATGTTTTTAGATCTCTCATTGCTCCTCTGACTAAGTAGAGAGTTGTGAATTACTGAGAAAAACAAT
Organism: Nycticryphes semicollaris; assembly: GCA_013400055.1. Lineage (NCBI taxonomy): Eukaryota > Metazoa > Chordata > Aves > Charadriiformes > Rostratulidae > Nycticryphes > Nycticryphes semicollaris. Next base: position 369,975 of record VXBJ01003841.1, read on the forward strand.
ATTGAGAGATACTTGCTCATCATGACTGTCTGTGACCCAGGACTGCATTCACGTAATTGGCATCATTCCCTTTGACTTCATTAGGGGAGGGAGCTGCTTTGTAGCATCAGAGGGTGCATTGGGAGGGGAATATTCCCCTCCTCTGGTGACTTCACTGGGCACAGCTGGTCCTCAAATGTGTTTTGAAGTAGTTTCTCATTAGGATCAGCTCGTGGGAAGTAACAGATGGTGAACTGAGGCTAAATTAGTGAGAACTTTGTGCTCTGTAAATGGTCTTTCTCTCTGTAAGTAATAGCTGGGGAGTAGAACAGGAATGCTGCTATGTTTGTGGCTACCTCTGCTGCTATGTAGATGTTACGCACTGCCTTGCAGCATGTTTTGTCAGCCATAGAAAGGAGCATGAGGAATTTGCCAGCCCTTTCACAAGGACCAAAATATTGCAGTTCTGCTGCAAAACACATAAAATCAAAGGAATGTTCAAAGATTTATGAGAGGAGACAAAAATGTGGTACACAAGTTTACATTGACAGCCAAACAGGCCACATAATCACCTTAGTCTTTTTGGTTTCAACTTCTTCCTATGAAAAATCCATGAAATAATGAAAAAAACATTGTCTCTCCTTGATAGTCCCAGTAACTCTCCAACTTTTTAGTGTTTATGTCCATCCTAAAATCTTCCTTTAAAATGTATGTGTCTATATGACAGAATGGTAGGGGTTGGAAGGGACCTCTGGAGATCATCTAATCTACCCCCCAGTCAAAACAGGTTCACCTAAAGCAGGCTGGACAGGAACGCATCCAGGCGAGTTTTCAGTATCTCTAGAGAAGGAGACTCCACAACATCTCTAGGCAGACCCTTCCAGTGCTCTGTCACTCTCAAAGTTAAGAAGTTTTTTCTCATCTTCAGACGGAACTTCCTGTGTCCCGGCTTGTATCTGTTGCCCCTTGTCCTGTCACCAGGCACCACTGAGAAGAGTCTGGCTCCGTCCTCTTGACACTTACCTTTTAGATATCTATAACCATTGTTGAGATCCCCTTTCAGACTTAATCTACAGATTTCTTTCTCTGTATGCATGTGTGTATTTAAATGTGTAGTCATGTACCATACTACTCTAGCCTGGAGAGCTACTTCTGGAAAACTTCTCAGGCAGTGGCAGTTTATCTGCTGAGGTGAAGAAATAATTGTCTTGCCAATTTATCTTGACTTACAAAATCATTAAGTATAGTCATACAGTGACTCACTGTAGCACAGAATAAAGTTATAGATACCACCTTCTCACTAGTGTATATTATGTGATAGTATGAGTTTCTAGACGTTTTTACAAAGTAATGTTCACCAGCAGTATTAAGACTTAACTCTTCATGGTTCAGACATTGCTGTCAGGTATCCTCTGGTGCCTACTTCACAGCTGAAGCAACTATCAGGGGAATGACTGTAGCTTTACCAGCCTTTTAAAATGCCACAGGTGATTGCTGCTAGCCATCACCTGCACCTTTTAATTTCTTGGCTTATCCACTCGTGTGCCACAGTGTGAAGGTGTGTGCTGAATACAAGTTTTGCATCTAAATCTGTTTCTGGGATCCCAGCTTGGTCATTGGCAACAGTGCTGGCATCTGTGTCTTGAATGGCATTTTTTGCAACCTTTGTCTTAAGTGATTGTTTTCAGGGCACAGTAATGAAACGCTTTGCAAAAGTAATTCCATTTTTTTCGGGACTTGTCAGCTTATGCTGTAAACTTTCATATGCAGCATCCTTATGGGCCACTTTGTACTCTCTTCTGCAGACCTTATTAACAGCCCTGCAGGAGAGATGCTTCTGTTAATGATCCTATCGAGGTATTAACCAGTATGAAATCCTGCTCTGTTTTCCGTGCTAGCACTAATTCCACAGTGGAAGCAGGTGTTCAGAAATGAAAACCAAAAATCCCAACAATGTGAAACTTCATTTTTCAGGGGGGCATATGGATCTGTGGAGAGCTCAGAGGCTATTAAGGAGATACACTTACTCCAGGGATCTTTTATCATAAAACATAAAAGCAGTTTAAGTCACTCATTCTTTCCCTGAGGATGTTCTTAAAGCAACTCCACTCATTTGGTCAGTTATTGGTAAGAAACAGCATTTGTTTTGTGTTGTCCTTCAAAAAAAAAAAAAGAAAGGAAAAAACAAAAAAATCTTTTGAAAAAAAGCCAATGGCCGTATTTCCAGGAGGGTCTGGACTATACTTAATATTAAAGGTCTGTACAGCTCACTAGCGCATGAGCTGACTGGCACTATGTTCACTCAAGCAAGTACTTCAGCAAAAAATTCAGCACTATTTTTAGTTCTCTTACAACAAGCCATTTGATTGTAAGGCCTGGAGAGCTGCGACATTGTGATTGTAAGGGGTCTGCTGGATAAGGCAGGAGGACGAGACACGGCAACGTGCTAGCTATGCCAAAGACTCCCAGCTAATGTGGAGAGGCACACATCACGAGCAAGTATTTTAAATCATCTTGTAAGCCTCAATCTGCCCCTGAAATGAATTTGCTGGTCAGAGACAGGGCATGAAAGCGTTAGCTGGCTGGCTCTATCTGCTCCTGCCCTTAGAGATTTCATTCCATAAATTCCTGTCCTAACCGTCAGCTTTGAAATTGTCTCTCGTAATTTTTTAGCCATTTGTGGGATTTCAGAGGATTTGGGTAACATAGAAAATGACAATAGCAACACAGAATTAAGTTTCTGCTTTAAGCATTCTGCTTTTAAAGAAATACAGCCATTTCAGCGCCCGGGTGAGTAGCCTGTAACGAGTACTGCAATCCATTCCTTTCTGCTAACTGTATTAACTTGTAAAAGAAAATAGCCTGCCTTCGAGTAGCCAGCCAGCTGAGAAGGATTTGATCTGACCCTACTGGGGGGTGGAGGGTTTGCTGGCAAACTCTGCCTGTGCATACATGCTGACGGTGCCTGGTGCAACCCAGCTCTGCCCCAGCGTGGTGGTCTCCCTCTGGCAGCATTTCTGACCGCTCTTTGTCCCCACAGGGCTTCTTCCAGGTTGGTCCTTCGCGAAGGAAGCTGTTCGGGGAGGTTTAGGGTTTGCTCCCGTCGTGTCTCATCCTCACATTTGCGGGTCCCCCAGCAGCATTGTGCCCTGAGGGGTGAGGTGGTTGCCATTCCTGGGCGATGGAGTCACGGAAGACTGCTGCCAGCAAGCAGATAGCAGGAGCGCGGGCAGGGCTGGCCACAGCCCGTGGCAGTCCCAGCAGCACTGGCCATTGCACCGGAGGTGCCCGTGCCGGCGCTGACTGCTGCTAGTGTGTGCTCCTGCCAGGTGAGAGCTTGAAGCTTCTGATTTGTTACTTGGATGGATGCTGGTACGTGTTGTGTCACAGCCCGTTGTGATACTGCCAGGGAAACGAGCTGTCAGGTTTCAGCAGCATTCTGCCCGCCTCCTCATCAGTTCACAAGGGTTCACGGTGCATAGCAGCTTCTTGAAGCGTGCTTTGTTTTAAGAGAGAGGATTTTAGCCGGCTGGTCACACAGGAGCTCCCAAATTTCACAAGGTGCTGGAGCAGCAGCTGGATTTAGGCAAGGAAACTTTTACATGTATACCTTGGGTAGCTGGCCAGTACTTTTCTGTCTTGCATTTTCACCCTTTTGTTTTAACTCGGTTGTGCAGTGTTTGCAAATTCCTTGCTTGAGAGTCAGACCCAGACTTTGGGTCGAGGCTTGATGCAGTTTAGCTGCACTGATGTGTTTTAAAATAACTACTCATATGTTACCCATTATCTTAAAATAGCATGATGGGCTGTCTTTTTGGAGTTATTTGGTAGAGAATGCAAGGAAGGGGAATTCTTGAATTGCCATGAACTCTGTGTTTAAAGATCCTGCCTAGCTTTCAGCATGTTGAGCTGCTGCAGACTCCTCTGTGTACTAGAAGTGGGTACTCCTGAAATGCACTGTTCTTGCACTGCTCTCTGTGCTGCTGAGGTCACGTTCACTGCCTCAGCTACGCTTTAGGTGCATTTGAAAAGACAGGTGAAGCGGCAGTTTCATAATCGAGTTTTCCGTGTACTCCTGCTAGATGTGAGCATTTGCATGTAAGCAGTGCAGATGGTGCAAGCATAGTAGCTATAGCATGTTTTGGCTTAACGTTTGGTTTATCTGAGTTCAGATAATTAGCTAATAAACAGTCACATTCACGTGAGATTAGATAGCTAATGCATTGGGGCTTTTTAAAAAAATAATAATCAAGTATTAAAATTTAAATATCCTTTTTGTTCCCATGTATTCTGGCTAATCCAGGTTTGTATCCTCAGTAATAGTCTTCAACATTAATTGCTGAGTTGCCAGTCCCAATGCCGGTTACTAAAAAAAAGGCAAGTGGAATGAAGAGTCAGTTACTCCATGAGCTAAATTCAGTAAGCTGAGCATGCATGGTCTAGAACTCATTATACCTGCTGAATAATTAAGATGAATTAGTTGAGTTTTCTTCTGGAAAAAGTAGAAGTGAATGAGATTTCATTAAAACTTCAATGACAAATGTTTTAGTGCCATGCTAAATAGTACTTCTCTGGGAGACACTCTACATATCTGTGTAGATTAAAGCTGTATGTTTGTTTATGGTGATCAAATGCATGAACTTTACCAATCTGCTGGAAAGGTTGACTGGATGTTTCTTGTTCGGTGTGGTATCTTCCCATCTTCTACCTCCTGTTATCCCTGAGCATTTCACGGGCAGGTGTCAAACAAACTGTTTCTGGAAATACTCAGTAGTATGTCTTAGTACCACATTTGTATTTACATAAAGGATACTTGTGTGCGCTACAGTCCTGTTACCTTTCAGGTAAACAATACAGTTCATGACTGGTGCGTGCTAGAATCGGCCTGGCACAGGAGACAGTTTCTGTGACTGACTGAATCATCTAGTCCTGATATTCTTACACCCATCTGTATTGAAAGACACGTACCTCAAACCAAAAAGCAAATTCCATTACCTCTGAGATACTACAGTTATTCTCTTATGCTTGCAGTTACCCTGCTTGAAGGCAGCCCAAAATAGCAGTGCTTGAGTTGTATTTTGGTAGTGCAGCTTGCACGATATGAGAGATAAGAGGACGGTAGTTCATGGAATCTCGGAATCACAGAATGGTCAGGGTTGGAAGGGACATCTAGAGATCTAGAGTCCAACTGCCTTTCTAAAGCAGGATTGATGGTTGTAATGTTCCTGAAGTTAGCATGTGTTTACACTGTATTTGGGTATAGAATCCCTTCTTTCTCTTCCCCCACACCCTTAAGCCTTTTAATTAGGTCAGTGGGTGAAAAGCTGGTCACCTGTCAGGCCCTGAACCCAGACAGGTAAGGTGGTACCATGGGATGTGTATGGTGGGCACCTCATTTCTGAAACTTCTTACAGATACTGCAGAGCTACCCTCCCCTGCTCTGCAGATGGTCTGCCACTGCCTCTGCCCTCTCTTTCCAAAGTGGGATTATGCTTGTACTTTAACATCTGTGCAAGATTGGAGATGAGGCAGAACTCTTAATTCAAGGAGATGCCGTATCTTTCTGGTTTCATTGTTCCAGTTGGGATGAAAAAGTGATGGATTACTCATAAGCTCTGCACCTGGTAACTCTTGCAGGCTATAAATCCAATTGAGGGAGCTCAAAAGCAAGCTGTGGAGTCTGGGCAGAGTTTGTCATTTAAATGTCAATTCAAAGAAATATTGGTTTCTGAGCTATTGGTGAAGATGACCAGTTTTCAAATTAATTCTCTTTTCATGTCCTGTAAATGCAGAGCTTTTATGTAGTCTGGATTGAAACTGCTTTCTGGGATTTTTGTTTGTTTTGGGGTTTTGTTTGTTGTTGTTTGGTTTTTTTTGTTGTTGTTTGTAGGGGTTTTTTCCCCCTGAACTTCATTAGCTAATTTTAACCAGAAGTAGGTTATTAAACTTCATTTTCTAATCCTTCTTAAGCCAGGTCTGATGCAAACCCAAACTCATTCTAATTCTTAAATCATTAAATGAAGTCATTGGCTTTTCTGTCTGTGAATGTCAGACTTGCAGATTCCTGAAGTACTTAACTTGAACATTATCCATAGACTGCAGCTCCCTCTTCTCCCAAGACATAGTTATGAAGTGGTCTAATACAGTGTGAAAAGGGCAAGTTCTCAGCGTTCATTCCCGCTCAAAGAGAAGCAGTTATAACCTGCTCTTGGGAACAGCTCTTGTGAAAAATACATTTACAATAAAAGTTAGTGGCAGACTTTCAAAATTACCAAGTAAATGTTGGGATCATTCAGATTGTGACAGAAGTTGCTCTATGATGCTTTTGAGAACCTTCACCTTTTCCAGGTATGCAGATAGGTCAATTGAATGCATAGAACACCAAGCTGCTGCCCCTGCTGTGACAGCTCTGTGCTTGGCCAGGACTAGGCTTGTCTCGGCAGGGTAAAGAGGTGGCCTCACTTGTACGCAAAAATAAAAAGGCCAGCTTCTGTGGATGGGAAAGATGAATATGTAAAATTGACATTTTACATTTATCAATACATAAAAGTAAGGCAGCTAGAAGCAGTAAAGAATGTCTGTTAAAAGCATATGCTTGGAAATAGGATAGAACAGAATATTTCAGTTGGAAGGAACCTACAGTGATCAGTATTGTAGTAGTAGTCATTGGTCTGACTACTTCAGGGCTGACCAAAAGTTAAAGCCTATTATTAAGGGTATTGCCTCTTAAATGCTGGCAGGGATGAGGACTTGCTCACCTTTCTAGGAATCCTGTTCCAGCGTCTGACCACGTCTCTCAGTAAAGATATGCTTCCTAATGTCCAGTCTAAACCTTCCCTGATGCAGCGGTCAACCATTCCCATGCAAGCTAATACAGGTAATACTGATCTATCTGTGTACTTAAAGAGTGTTTCCTGAAAACATGTGGAGGATCTGACAACATCCAGCAGTTGTTTTAGCTTCCGTGCTTACGTTCTGCTTCAGGCTTTGCTTGGTTCACTTTATGCTCCCCATGGGCTATCTCCATTGCAAACGAGCTGGATTTGTAATGAGAAGGTACTAAGTTTCCAATATTAAGTGAACAAAGCCCCAAAATGATTCCTCTAACAGTAAAAACCCACCATGCTTGTCTGTGGATTTTGAACATGTGCCACTTGCGGAGCTGATTGATGATACTGCGTTACCCGAGGAAAGAGATGGTGTGCTTTGGCACCGTTTGTTCATGTTCTCCTGTGGCCTGATATTGAGATCTTTGCTTCACTATAGAAGAAAAGGAGAGTTAGTGGCTTTGGATATCTGTGTTACTTCACACCTCTAACATGAAAACTAATGAAATGATAGGATAAAGGTGTAAAGCATAGGCCCAGAATGACTTAAAATATGGGAGAGATGGCCATACAGTCAGAGCCTACAATAAACGGTCAAAGCTAAAATGGAAAAATCTACCCTTATTAAAAGTGGTGCGTGCAATATATTTATTTAGGCACTCGGAATCAGAGCTGCGGTTGCTTTGAATAAGAAATGTGTCTTCAGGAAATAATTTTTTCATTTAAGCTGAATTTGAGGATGTTTGAAAGGAGAGTTCATTCTTGCGGAATTGGATTATGCCCTGGTTATTGTATTTCCCTCTTACATCATCTTTTCTTTCTCAGATCCACAAATATTTTTTTCATTCTTGTTTGTGCTGGCAAAAGCCTGTAAATTGGATTTTTGGACACATACGAGTGAATCAGAAGTGCTGTGGTGAGAAGTTTTGCAGTCATTAGAAGGAGGTGCTGAAGCGACACAAGGTCAATCAGCCACATATAAGCAAACTCAAAGTTTTTTCAGAAACAGCATGGTGATGAGTTAGTGCCAGCAAACTCACTGCTGAATCACAGTATCACGTCTGCCTTTTTGCAGCCTGCACAAGCTAGCTGTACTGCATGCTCTCTTTCTGCAGAAATTAGGGATTTGGATACCCTGAGTACCATGTTGTTCACCAGGCAAAATGGGGAGAGTGGACACTTAAGGGCTTTATCCCTACTTGTGCACTCCTTCCAGACTTACGAAATCTGATGTAATACCTGGTTGTTCACACATGGTTTAAGGGAGGACTGTTAGGGGAATGAAACGATGTTGTGGGGATTTGGGGTAGAGAACATGACAAATTACGTAAACTTTTGGTAGCTTTAAGGGCATGTAAATGAACTGTCAAAACCTATTTGCTGGGTCAGCTCTCCAGCAGGAGTACAGGTGCTCGAAGTAGCTGTTGTTTACTGATTGAAGCATAAGGTACCCCGGCTCTCCTGGTGGATCGCCATCACCTGCCAGCCCTCCCTCTCTGGCCAACAGTGTTTGCATCCTCCTGCTTAGCAAAAGGGTCCTGAGGCAGCAGTGAGTTCTCATGATATGGTGCAGTCACTGCTATGTAATTATTACATCGAGGACTGTGAAGTATTTCACCTGCTCCGTGACTTGACTTGTGATGCTGGCTGGTCAGGCTGGCAGCTGGCACGTTTTTAAGGTTGTGAATGGTAGCCAGGCTCTTCCCGCTGACATCCAATGATAGGACAAGGGGCAATGGGTGCAAGTTGGAATATAGGAGGTTCCATTTAAATTTGAAGAAAGGCTTTTTCACAGTGAGGGTAACAGAACACTGGAACAGGGTGCCCAGAGAGGTTGTGGAACCTCCTTCTCTGGAGATATTCAAAACCTGTCTGGACGCATTCCTGTGTGACCTGCTCTAGGTGTTCCTGCTCCAGCAGGGGATTTGGACTAGATGATCTTTTAAGGTCCTTTCCAATCCCTGATATTCTGTGATTTTGTGGGAGACGGTGTCAAAAATCTTCCTGAAGTTGAGCTAGACAATATCCACATCTCTCCCCTCATCTACCCAGCCCAGTCATGCTGTCATAGAAGGCTATCAGGTTGTCAAGCATGATTTCCTCTTGGTAAGTCCATGTTGATCACTCCAAATAACCTTCTTTTCCTCTACATGCTTAGTGATGATATGCAGAACGAGCTATTCTGTCACCTTTTCAGGGCTGGAGGTGAAGCTGACTGGCCTGTAGTTTTTTGAGTCTTCCTTCTTGCCCTGTTTGAAGACTAGGATGACATTGGCTTTGCTTTATACAGTCCTTCCACTCCTAAATACGTTCTTTCCAGTTCACCAAGTATCATAAAATTATTACTTTTCTGATTACTGTGTTGTAAAATGTCAGTTAAGGTATGGTTGAAAAACATGTTGTAATAATTTAAATCACATTTTTTCCCTCTTTTCTTTCAATTTAAATGGGATCTTTCTTTGACACTTAAGATATGACCTTCATGTCTCTGCTGGATCATTTTCTGGGTTTATAACATACTTTACATTCCTATAAAACCCTTCGTTGAGTGATCTCAAAGTCTTTGCAAGCTTTAATTATGTGCTATGTCTCCCCTGTTAGGTTGGTAAGTATTCTTAATTGTTTTTCACAGAAAGAGGAAAATGTGGCAGAGAAATTTCAAATGAATTCACCAATGCTGGGCAAAAAGCTACTGAGGAGGCAGAAGCAGAGGCTGCAATTCCTGAACCCCCTTTGATGTGTATTATTTCTCTTTATTACATAAGCATCCACAGGGAAGATGCAACCTAGAGCAGTGAGGCAAGATACAGGTCAGGTTTCCTTTGTCTGTACATCTTCTGCTTTTTGACCTGTATGTTGCTGAAAGCAAGTCTTGTCAAAACTGGTTAGAAAAGAAACAAGCAAACCCTGAAAGCCTCATTCCCCTCTGAAGAGCTATCTTTAGGAAGCTAAAACAAAGAATACTCTTTGGAGTCTGTACATGAAGTTTCTGTCTAGCCTTTGGTTAGCCTAAGTTTTAATGCACTTGTCGGGCTGTTGCCATTTATGTCAGGTGAAAAGCAGGGACCAAACAGAGTGGAGAGTGCTGATGGCACAGTATAGCTGCTGCAGGATGTGCTGCCATGCAGGGAGTCTTCTTCAAGGCTACTGGTGCAAAACCTATTAACTGGAGGTTTTGTGAAGAGGGAACGTGCAGTGTTAAGCTGGCTCTCGTTCCCATTTTCAACACAGGATGTTGTTGACTCTGTCCTGAGCAAAAGGGAAAAAAGATTTCAACCATTTTGGTTTTTACTGCTTTATCAGAAAAATGGCAGTGTATAGAGCACTGGTAGAGCAGAAAGTACCACATGTATTGAAAACAATATGTGATACCCAGTTTTAAGGACCACCAAGGAAAGAAGCTTAGCAAGTAATTGTGGTGTCCTTCCACTGCTGTGCAAATCAGTTGTGTCTGTCACTTCATCTGTGCTCCATCCCATGTGGAAGTTCTTTTTTACCCTTGGTTACCTGGTGATTTACTTTTGCTGAGGGTAAAATGACTATAATGATAATCTTGGAAGGACTCTGAGGCTTTATTCTGTATGTGAATGTCCTGAATGCAGGATGTGGTCTCCCAAATCAGAGGCAAAAGAGGAAAACACAAGTTGCTGTGTTGTTAAGAGAAAAGGGGAAAAAGCTCCTGCACTGGTGTATGATTCCAGGTGCAGCAGAAGTGCCATGGGAAGCGTACTCTGAAACACTTCACTGGGAGCTGAAACACTGACTTTGTGCAATACAGGCTGTCTGTGAGAGCAGCTGGGGCAAGGAAGGTCAAACCTTCATTTACTGAAGTCCTTGGCAGTGGTTGTACCATTTTCTTTTACCTGGTACACAGTAAGTATATGTAATAGTAAGTGCAGTCGTGCAACAACAAATCTGGACAAGCTATTTTAAGTGAAATGAGAATCAATGAAGAGTTAACTCCAGATTACCATTACCGTGATGGTTGCAGCTTGCCTTTTCTTCTTCTTCTATTCATGAAAAACAAGCCCCTTTTTTCTACAGGGACACTAGAAGGAAGGCTTATGCATGACTAATTTCCAGTTCAGCTCAACAGATCAGTAATAAAAGCATGTCTCTTTCATGAGAGTGGTACTGCTCCCCCCAAGAAAGAGTCATTAAAACTGGGAAAGTTTATTATAGCAATAGATTCCTGTGGCCTTGAACTCTGCTGCCACAGGATAGTTGTTCAGTTTTGAAACAGCAGTTGTAATTTTAAAATTGCTTTGAATTCTTTCCTTGAGATGTTAATTGGGAAGCTGATACAGAATTGGCTGATAGAGAAGGGCTGTGATAGATCATGGTGTGAATTAAGATAATATAAACTAAAATAAGATCAGGTGATGGTACTACTCATTTAAAACCAGACAAAAATAGCATCAAATTGAAGAAGGGCAGATCCACAATCTGGTATGTGAATTCTAGGAACCGATTTATTAGGAAACAGACCAACCTAATCAGCCATCCAAACTGAAGGGAAGCTTGAGGGGGGAGTGTATTACCTAAGGCATGGAAAGAAACTGCAAGGTGAAACTTTCAGCCGCTCGATTCACAGTCTGTAAATAGGACATAGGATTGGGAGGAATTTGTGCAACAAATTGTAGTTGTGATTTTGCATTAAGGATGCTTTGCCTTATCTCCCATGGTTATTGCTGTTAAATTTGGAATGTAAGAGTAATTTCAGGGGTTAAATGAAACTTAAACAGATACAGCTGAAGTAACTTCTTATTTCCTGTAAGACTGTGCATCCATTGTTACCTGATGATTTGTAAATCTTTTTTGTGGATTTATGTATCTTTTAGATTTGTTTGGCAGTATGTTTTAGGGACATACTGGTGTGTGTGTTGGATACTTTGTACTTCTAGGTAAGTGCACAGCTGCGGTTCAGTGTCAGGCAGCAGTCCTGCATTAACAAATCCACATTGAGATTTGGTGCCTGCTACAAAAACTCTGTTCGTGATGCTCTCTGAGGACGTGGCTGCTTGACAGCAGCCTGGCATGGCAGTGTGGCACTTCTCATGGTGGGGGAGGGAGCTTTGCATGGCCGCGAGGGCTGCCTGCCCTGCTGCTGCCCACCCTCCAGGTCTAAGCAAACCCAAAAGGAGGACCTGCTGCAACCAGGAAATGGAACAAGGCATTGTGAGCTGGGACCTCACACTTGGCGACAGATGTTAAGCCTACAGGAAATAGTTTATTATTGTCAAGCTAAGTGCCCAGATATTTTTCAGGCAATTCTAGGTTCTGACTGTTTTGAAAATACCAGAAAGTTTGAAATTCCCCTAGTGGCAACAGCAGGAGTTGGTTATACTGCCCAGGGACTCCAGTGTTAGAACTCTTCCAACTTGGAAAAACTTGCTTTCTTTGGAAGGAAAAACCAAACCCAAACGCTTTGCAAACCCTTCTGCTTCTTATCCCTTTTTCCTGTTGTCTGCCTGTGTTGTGTCTGCTGGATTGCAGGTGAAACCGATGTTTCTCTTATATCTTATTATGAGCTACGATAAATTTAATTCCCTTATACAGGCAGGAAAAGGGTGAGGAGGACAGGGTAGACTTGACCTTTATTTTTGACAGCCTGTCTTCAGAGTTCATGGTAGGATTCCCAGCAGTGGAGCACCAGTAGGGAAGAGAATCTTTCCCTCTTACATTTTTCTCTAACTAATGTGATAAAGTCACTTAGCAGCCACAGTCTGCATCAGGAAATGCTTCTTGGCCACAAGCAGGGAAGATGTGTAACTGCATAGCTGATTAATTATCAGATCTGGAAAAGGAAATTCTAGATGTCACTGCTTAAAATTTTCTGTGGTCTTCTGTTAGCTTCAAGTGTGGGGAAAACTGACAGACTTGAGGATAAAAAATATGCTATTGGTGGTAGGTACCTGAGCATTCTCAGTACTGAGATCCAAGCATTGCAAAAACAGATGACAGGCATGTTCTTTTTCTGTAATCTGTAGGATCAATGTCACTTGTCATCATTGGAAAATCTGTCCATCCCTTTTGTTACACGATCCTTTGGTTTTGCAGCTATTTTATCTACTTAAGCATCTCCCTGCTCATTTATGTATAGGATCAGTGTTTTGGCTTATTCCGAGTGCACTGTATATATTCAGATGTTCTTTTAGTACAGCTGAAACCACAATGATCTGAACTGCATGACTAAACCAAAAGAATCCCCTTAGATTAATTTTTTGCACTGACCCTAGTAAAGCCTTGTTGGCTGTCATGAATCACCCCCCTGTCCTCCATATGCCCAAGCATGGCATCCAGAAGGATCTGTTCCATGATCTTCCCAGGCATGGAAGTGAGGCTGACAGGTCGGTAGTTCCCAGGGTTGTCCTTTCTACCCTTTTTAAAAATGGGTATGATGTTTCCTTTCTTCCACTCTGCAGGGACCTCACCTGACTGCCATGACTTTTCAAATATCATGGAAAGTGGTTTTGCAACTTTGTCATCCGGTTCTTTCAGGACTCTGGGATGTATTTCATCAGGTCCCATGGACCTGTATATCTTCAGGTTCCTCTGTTGATCATGTACCTTGTCTTCACTTACAGTGGGAGGGACTTTGTCACCTGGGTCCTCAACTTGTGGGCCATCAACATGAGAGCTAGGAGGAAAGGGGTTGATCAATGATCAGTGGTAACTTTTTAGATCTCGACAGAAAAGACTCCTTACTCTGATGGTCAAATTCCTTATTTTTTCCCCCTCTCAATTTTCAGTCTTCCTTCTGCTGGCTTTGGTATTGGACTGTGTGTAAGATTTCTTTTGCTACTGGGCTGAAAGGAACTATCTCCTCCCATCCGTTCAGCCAACTCTTCTCATAAAGGACTTTGTTTCTAACCCAGATGTTGAGGAAAGCAGTTTTGTTCATGGGTGAGCTCACTCAACGCAATGGTCCTCTGGGATTTGCCTGAGTGACTCCTTTGGTGTCTCGTGCTTGAGCTGTCTCTCCTTTTCAGGGGCTGGGCTTGTATCAATTAATTCAGAGAAAAGCCGTTAGTATCTTACCCTGCCCTCTTAGCACTGGTGCAGCATCTGCACTGAGATTACACAAAGGGTGAATTCTAGAATGGGATCTGAGTCAGCTGAGTCCAGTCCCTCTGAAGAAAGCAGGATCTAAACATGTGTAAAAGCCACACAGCCACAGCTAACCTGCCTGCCTTGTGGTTAGCAAGGTTTCTGCTCTTCGTTATTAGTGTTGTGTAATTTAGTTACAAGGTTCAGCTCACCAGCTTTGCTGGGAGCTAGAGGGATTTCTCTAAGATAATTGTGTCTTAGACTACCTAAATGATGTGGTCTGAAAAATTTCCTTAACTAATGTGAGGCTCAGCTTAAATGCGTGTGGCAAAAAGGTCCTGCTTTCCTCTAGTGTTGCTCACAAAAATGCGCTTCCCTTCCCATTTATTAGACCTTTCAAGCTTTGGTATTACATAAACTGCATGTCCACCAAATGCGTGCGTTACAGGCTCAGAAATATTAATGGCTTATTTTTGTCGTAGCTTGATAGCACATTGCAGGGAACATAGGGGATGCCTGGGACAAATGAGGTCCTTTATTACACCTGCATATTGTTCTTTCCTGCCCCTTTCCCAGCACCAGGAGGTTTATATTGCTTAGTTCATGTTCGTTTTACTGTGAGCAGCGTCTCATACTCAGAAACATGCTGCTCAGTGTGGCTTTCTGGAAGAAACATGAACTTGGTGAGCGTTCCTGACCTTTCTGTCCTTGGCCATAAAAATCTTTCCATTGTATGCAGCAGCATGTACAGCAGGTTGGTGTTTGCCTCCTTGAATCACATCGGGGATTAACCTTTTGAAAAAGCAAATTGCAGAAAGCATAATTTGCTTGTCAGTGCAGACTGCCTGTTGCCACCTCTCTCCTTACTGGGGCATATGTTTGCTCCTGGCCTGTACTTGGCTTTCTGCAAATAAAATCAACTGCCTTGCCCCAAGAAGCATTTTAGTGAGTTTCTTGCAGACCTTCTATATGTTCCCTTGGAATCTAAATTCATCCAGGGGCAGATTATTTTGGAACAGCATGAGCAAGACAATGAAGCCTTTGTTGTGAAGGTTAACACAACCACCAGGCTGCTTTCTTAAAATGCATGCACCTTTAGTTCATATTGACTGAGATTGCTTAGGAGAGAATATTATGTGCTGTGGCTGAGGGGATGTTGAAATACAAACAGGAGTTATCAGGCAGGTTTCATTTAGGGCTCTCGTTGTTGTGTTTCTCTTTGCCTTTTAAACCCTTTCCCTGTTTGTTAAAAGAGCAATTCACAGAACAGCTTTCCTTGTGGAAGCTCATTTTATAGTTCTATGATCTGGCTTTCTGTTCCCAGTTGAAGAATTTAGGGAAAATACAAGCAATGGAAGACTGCAAGAAGAGTAAAGTGTAAATGGGTTAAAAATAAACATTTTGCAGTATGTTGAATATTGTCCATGGGTTAGGACACAGTCTCCCAAAAAACTGCCAAAAGCAGATTTGCTTTGTATGTCCTCCAGTGTAAGGAACCTGGGGATAATGGTCTTACAGATGGGGTGACTGAGGACAAGCCAGGGAGTGACAGAAGTTGGGATTAAAACACCTGGGTCAGGGCTGCCCCACTGAGTATCACAAAAAAAAAAGGAGAGATAAATGCACGGTGGTGTTGCTCAATGGCAGAAGCCAGGTGAAAGACTGCCACTGCTGACTGGCAACTGCAAGGGAGCAAGTGCATTACAGTGTGGGTAACATTTCAAAACATACTACATTGGTTGTTCTCTAAATGCTTTTCCTGAATTCAACTATGAAATGTCAGGGTTGACAGGTGAATGCAACTGGGTACCAACTAGAGGAGAGGCACTACCTCAGAAGTACGCTAGTATAAAACTTCCGATGAAAAGTCACTGGTTTGGGATATTAAACAGTAGTTGCAATTCTTCATTTTCTACCTCAGAGATTATGCATTTCCTTTCAGCTTAGCTATTGAGTATACAACGGGATCAAAGCTGTAAGGGCAGAAACAGTTGTTTGCATTATGAGCCAAAAAGATTTCAAATCATCATTTGGGAACATTGAGAACTCGGATCAGCTTTCATGCTGACAGTTAGCTGCTTGACCCAGGTCAAAAAAAAAAGGGTGTATTTTCTGGTCTTCAACCCAGGCTTGATTTGCTGGCCCAAGGAGCCAGGTAGGTGCCATTCTTGTCCCTGGGGTTCTTCTGTTAAACCAAACAACACAAACAGATCTGCCTGGATTTGTGCAGTGACAGACCAAATAAATTGTTCCCGCCCTTTGTGCTTTATATTTAATTTCCCACATTATATATTTATGGTTTGTTACTAGAATTGCCAGCTTGCTTGCAAAATACTGCAGTTGTGGCCAGATCCCAGGTAATGTGTTACCATGGTATCAAACCAAACTGGTAATGACCAGAGTGCCCGCGGACAAGTTATCAGTCTGATAATAAATGTTTAAGTGTTTACACTCTAGTAAGACTGGTGTACGTGGAGGGGAGCAGAGAAGAACTGAACAGATGGTAGTTAGAGTTGGTACTTGGTGCCACAGGGAGCTGCACATAGGCTGTGAGTACTGCTTACAGGCCTGGAGAGGTTTGGCCACTGCCCATGACCAGTGTTGTACTTATTCAAGACCAAAGTTCTGAGACTAGAAAGGGAGAAAAAGTACTTTCTGATAGGAAATACTTGGGTTCTGAGGTAAAAGAGGGCTGGAAAACTTGCTTGATGCTCTTGGTTGACTGCAGCTATACATGAAGTTGACCTGAATTCACCAGGTCAGGTAAAGAACACAAGTAAATTTTGTTTGATATTTTCAAACAACATTGTTATTACAATTAATATATATTTATGCATATAACTATATTGTTGTTAATACTGTTATATTAATATAATGTAATGTTAGTATAATATCACACAGATGCGATGTATTCTTTTCATCTTTGCATCCCTAGAGGGAATGAACAGCTACCTTGGTGGGTGTAAGGCAGTCTGGGAAACATTAATTAATATTGACATAATAATATGTATCCGAATGTATTCATATCTATTCATACAGTTACTTACAGTTTTTAATAATGTGTTTGGAAGTGTTTTTTCCTTTTGAAAGAACCTTACATTGCTTTTGAAATTATCAAGGTTGCTATTAAAATATGGCGTAAAATTAACAAAATCTTTCATACTGGATTACAATTTTTTTTTTTTTTGCTCTGAAGTGAATATTTTTTGATTTGTTTTACCAAGGAAGCCAGCACTCTTTGGCCAGCACTCCGAAAACTTAGTTATTTACATAGCTGTAAAGAATATATTAGTATTTTTGTATCCACTCATTTAGATTTATAGCAGCAAGCTGCTAAAGAAAATAACTGCTTTCGCAGTCTACAGCAAAGTGCTGAAAAATATGCTCACATATGTATCTCTTCCTTTCTTAATTGAATTATAGACATGACAGAAAAATCCTGATGATATGAAAATTTGTGTTGCCTTTGGGCCACAACCCATGATAGATATTAAAAAAAAGATTTATGTGGGGATCAATGGTATTTACTGAGATTTTCATAAGCAACAGTAGCAAAAGCAGAGGTCCCTCAGACTCCCTGGTGACACAGAGCAGACTGAATCCCAAGTTATGGGGTTATGGGGTGAGTTAAGATCAGACTGACTTTCCCACCCTCACTTTCTTCCCTGGCTAAGAGCAGGTTCAATTACAAGCAGAACTGGTTGCTGCAGCTGTTAATTTTCCTGTCTGAACCTCATTTTACTTCACTCTTCATCTCCTTGCTAGGCAAGTGTGTGAGAGGCCTACAGAGCCTGGGGGACTAGAGTGCGTGTCCTCTCCTAAAGCCTCACTTTATATTGCTTCTCTAGGCAGGGTGTTGCAGGAGTCTCAATGACTGTGTTTACCCTTGTACCTTGCAGCTTTATTGAAGGAGCCTGTTGCTTTTTGCTGGCTGGACTGGAAACACATTTCAAAAAATAAAAACATAATAATATTGTGCATCACAGGTCCTATCTTTTCTGTGGAGGGTTAATTCACAGAGTCTGGGGTGGGCTGTTGGCACCAGGCTGGAGAAGAGGATACAGGAAGAGGCATGCTCGTGCTGCTAAATGTTATCAATAGAGCAGAGAGCTTTGCTTGGGATGGAGCCATTTGGCTTTTTCTTCTTTCCAATTTTTTTTGGGGGGGAAGCAGAAGTTTGTTTCTTTACTCTCCTTCTGAAGCAGCAGGTGATATGATTTGATGTAAATAAAGTGGCAGTGCTTCAAGGACAGCACAGATGTGATGTGTTCTTGCATCTTTGCATCCCTAGAGGGAATGAACAGCTACCTGGGTGGGTGGAAGGCTGTCTGGGCAACATGTCAGCTGGGCAACATCTTCTACCATTCAGAAATAGCTGTAGCTGCTTCTGGTGTGTTCTCTCCTATTGCTCCAAGCCAGCCCCGATAGCATCTGCTGAGTCTGTTTGTTGGTCAAGCCCTAGCTCTGATTTCATCTTTGTGGGGTCATTAGTAACTTGGCATCTGCTAGCAGCTACAGTTCTCACCTTCTCATAACTGGCATTTATTATCCTTCCACGGTTATAATGGCCTTTTGTAAAGGGGGGCTCCACGTGTGCTTTACAAAAAGTTGTAGCTGTGAGCCGAAGCTATGCTGAGGTAGGAGTTGTTGTCACCCTGAGAGCCAAGTCTCGCATTCTCTTCTCTGTGATGCTTGCAACACAAGCCTTACACCAAACATTACATGAAAAACAGCATGGACCCTAGGCACGAAGTCCTGATCCAGATCTCATCTCTACCAAGCGTTTCTAGGGGGAGGGGCTCAGATGCTGCATTCTGGTCCAGGGCAATGACTAATGAAAATGCCTCACTTGGGTAGTTACTGTGCTTCTGTCTGTGATTTTTGTCTGCCTCCAATGCTCTGTTGTCCAGGTTGCTACGGCTGTGCCAGCATGAGACTGGCTCCCCTGCAAGAAATCATGAAAAGAAGTGGCTGCGTTTCAGCTTTTTTATTAAAATATGTCCGGGGTGCTCAGCAACCTGGAAGGCCTGTGTATTTTAATAACTCCATGGCTGTAGTAGCCAGTCATTCAGCACCTTTCCATGCCTTTTCACTGTAGTAATTGTGGTTGTTATTAATGCCTTCTGCAGGTGCTGAGAATAGAGTAGAGCTGCTGTTGTTTATCAGCTCGTCAGAAATAATCCCTGTGTGAGGCAGCCTTGGCTATGTAGCCTGCTTTAGGGGTCCTTACTTAGGAAGAACGTCTCCAGTGAGAGCCCATCAAGCTGCAGAAAACAGCACCGCTGATGGCAGGAACCATCTGCCGGCTTCACTTGTTCTGTTGTATCTCCTTGGGGTATCACCAAGAGTACAAGGCTCCATTACAGCTGCTGGTTTTATGGAGAGATGAGAACGTCTGCTTCCAACAAAAGCTGTTGCCATAGCAGCTGTGTGCTATAAGAATGTCTACTTAATACACTCCTAACATAAGGGTTAAATGCAGTACAAAACAAGTGATTTAAGAGCCAATGTAGTCAGGCCTTATGCTAAACCATGAGCATAACTGAAATTAAGCCTTTGGGGCCAGCTTTCCTTATTCAAATATCTCCACGTCCTTCGCTTCAGCAGTATATAGGCACATCATGTTCAGAAGTGCTTGTTGCAAGCTGACTTACTTACCTGTGTTAACATAATACTGCAGGTTATTTTTACTGCAGTGTAGGAGAGTGGGCGAGTCTGCATGTTTTCCACAACTAGGCAGATTTTAACTATGACAAGAACTTAAAAAGTGCAATGAAGCAACTAGACCAAGTTTAAGAATAAGGCATCTGAGTCTATGGTAATTGCGGTACCAGAAGTGGGGCTGAGGAAGCTAAGACAGGCTGGCTTGCATGCGTTTCCTCTGCATGTATACATACTGAGAAAGAAAGGAGGCTCAAGTGGCAAACACCAGGCTGCAGCATGGTTAACTTCCCAACGGACTTGGGTTTTTTTTTTTTTTCAATGCTATCTCAAGTCTGATACCGAAATTCTACCTATTGCGAGAAGCAATTTCAGTGTAAACTGTGTTTATGCACTTTTTGTTCTCCTCTTGCCACATTAGCATGGAAAATGGTAGAATGTCATTTGTTTATATAAATATTTTACATTCTCATTCTTTATGCATATTGTCTAAACAACCCAAAATCCCTTAGGATTGCAATAGCCTAAATTTGCTGTGGTCCTTCTGTGAATCTGTTATGAGAGGTTAAATGAGCAGAGAAGAGGGGAAACAAAGTTTTGTCAGATGCTTGCAGCTCTTGGCATAATAACACAAAATATAAGCTCAGAAACATAAATATTGCTGGTACCTGCATTGAATTTGGAGTCCAGGGCCTAGGTGCAGGGCACAGTTACATTCTGAGTAAAATCTGTCAAAGTAGATATGTCATCTGTAGTTGCTTAATGGGGCAGAATGCTCCTTTGTGCGCCTGGTCCAGCTTTGGGCACTGTCTCCTCTTAGCCTTAGTTGTCATGAACAAGACCAAGCATCACCCACACATGCACACATTTCTAGGCTGGTTGCTTTCTTCCCTGGTTTCTGTGCTGTAGTCAGTAGATTTTGACTGCTTCAGTAATCAGCCTTGACTGTGACTGTTGAAGCACCACAGCTGAAACAGGACCCAGGTCAGAGATGCGCCACAATCCATAGGTTTTGGGAGGTCCTCTGATGCCTGTGTCGCAGGGCAGACAGGTGGCTTTCTGTGACCCTGATCACCACAGATGCCTTCCCACCAAAGTAGGTAATAAACTAAGTGTTCATTTAGCCCTGAAACAGGCTTCTGCCCACTACCTTCACTGAGCCACAGCCTGCTTCCTTACCACATCTCTGTACTGTCTTTAGGGGACCCACCTGTGATAATTATGGCTGCACATACTTATCCACATAATGTAAAGCACCAGGTAGAAATTGCAGCTGTCAGTTATTGATATTGTCTCCAATATCTTGAATATGGAAAATTAGGGAAACACCCTTCTCCATTAGTCTCCTTCCTTTCCCTACCATTAATTTTTAGCTTTGCAGGCAAATACATCATGCCCTGTGAAAAGTGACGGAGGAAGAGTTGGTGAATATGGGCTGTGCACAGCCCTACACTGGTGAGCAGTGAATAAACTGCTTTGTCACTATGGTCACTGGGGGACTTGGAGCCAGAGGAGGCACTGCATGCCTCTGGAGCCTGTCCAGTCCAGCTTAGTTTGTGCAGACCACTTGCAGGCTTGGACAAGGTGCTGCAAGACGATGTACATTATTACATTTCTAGCCCCAGGCTCACAATCGCTACTCCTTTGATCTCACCATTTACCACTGTATATTTTTTTCAAATATGTCTGACTAAATTAAATTTTAAATTCTATCTCATTTCCGTTTAGTAATTATATCACTGTATGCTCAAGGTTATATGTTACTAAGTCTCACTCTTGAATTACAGACGAGGTATGTTGAGTTGAAAGTATCATCCTTGGCAGGTACTGCAGTCACTGTGCAATAACAATATACCTATCACATCAACATGTAGAGAAGCCAAACATCATGGTTTAGAGTCTCTTTAACTGTTTTCTCTTCCAGAACTTAGTGTGGCAATTACATGAATCAAAACTAAAGTAAAATCTCTATTAATGTGAAATCTGGAAGACAACTACTGTCCCGCTTGAAATGACATCTTGGTATGCTTTAACGTGTGCTTTTGGTGGAATGAAAAACTGGAACAGTATCTGAAAGAATGAGCTCTGAATGAGTGTAAGAGGCAAGCTCCTTTTTACTGACAATAGTCTAAATTCTGCTTTCTTCTCTTCAGAGCTATCGATGTTAGTGCTGTCTTCATAGGTGGATCCCTGCTGCCCTCTAGGAATTTTTATAATGAAATATTCTCAGTATTACCACTATACCTGTATCACAAGCTGTGGATTCCTTTATTAATGTTCAGTCATAGTGTAATTGAAAATACTTCAGATTTCTACGGACTGCTGAATTACCATACACTATTTTTGTAAGACCTTCAGGAGTTTTGCAAAGCCTCTCCATTACTGATCAGTTCTTTAAGACATTGGCAAAGAAAGTAGAAATTTACTTGTAATTTAAATAAACTAAAAGTTAAAGCAGCTTTTAATTTCAGTTTATGCTTGCCTGTCAACAGAATAGAGGTTGTTACAGTGAACAACCCTCAGTTTCAGATTTCCAGTAGAGACACGGTATGCACTGAGTCTAACAGAAATGCAATTTCTATCATTAGAAAGATTTTTCTACTCTAAATACCCCTTAGAAGCATATGTAGCAGGCGGTGAGCATACCAGCTCCATATAATACAGTAAGAGGTAGATTAAAAGCAAATCCCAAGCTGTGAAGAAAGGTTTATTGCGAATGGGCAATTTGTAACTGACAATTAGGATCAATATTGATGCCTCATCATCCTTTCTTTTATGTCTCCCCTCATAAGGAAGAATAAGTGGTGTGACAAGATTGTGTGGGATCTGGCCCTTGTTATGAAAATAGTGGATTAAGTAATTGTCTGTGGTTAATGAATACAGCTTGATTGCCTAGGATTAGTCCAGAGAGAAATGCCGTGAAAATACCTAAGATTATAAATTTCAATTTAAATTAATGAATGTTTGAATATGTTGCAGGATAGATATTGAACTGGTTATTTAGGAAAATATATTTTAATTATATAATTATATAAATTAAAATACATTTTAATTAAGTGGAAGAAGCCCCACTACACATGGTTGATGTGTGGCATTTAAAAGTGTGCAGAATCAAAGGTAAGACTGACTATCCTGAATTCCATACACCGAAATGGCGTGTGGATAGCAGAGCAGAGCCTGGATTGCTGGCAAGGTCTGCTGTGTCAGTGTGTCCAGGTTTGTCAGGGCACCAGGAGACCAAAGGGATCAGAAAGGAGAGTTTGTGCAGCGCAAAGCTGAGAGATGGATCGGTCGCCTGGCTTCCAGCCCAAGTTTTCCAGGATTCTTGCACTGAAATAAGCTCAATGATTCCCAGGTGCTTCACAGTGGTAAGGGTTGTCTGGAACATGTCCTGACGCGATGTGCATGTGTAGCATCACTGCAGGGACTGGCTGTGGTGTGGCTTTTGACTGCTGGATTTGTTTTCGCAGGCCTGTTCAGTAACAGGGGGCTTTGCAAAGAAAAAGAAAATAGGATCTTCTGACTGCTGTGATGAAATGGTGTAACAGGAGAGTATCTGTCCTTCTGCACTATCCTTAACTGCGTCACAGTATTCAGTGGGCTGATACTTTTTTTTCTGAATAGTTTCCTTGGTAAGTTTGTTTGAAGGCATAATTAGGAAGTAAAATTCACTTTTACAGCTGATTAAAAAAAAAAAAAATCAGTTCGTCCTTCATGAAGGCCAAATGCAATGTGTCCATAAAATTGAAAATGAACTATTTTTGGAATAATGTTTTTTGCTCCAGTATGCACTTGTGCATTTCATGACATGATTACATTGACATCATGGCATTGCTATAAACAGGTGTTCGAGAGAGAAACAAGAGAGAGGTTTTTATTCTTAGTTAAATGATGAGCTTGCAAAAGCCTGCTGCTCATGTTTGGACCAGTTTAACCCTATTGTTCCCAGCTTGCACCTTGTATTGGGGTTAGAATTGGCTGGTTGCTTGTTGTGCAGTACCATAATATATCTGTTGTCGTATGCAGTACAGGAAAAAGTGTTGATCCAGCGTTGATTCTATTTATAATATTGTGATCAATGAAACCATGATGTCTGAGGTGAAATAGCTTAAAATGAAGGTTGGTGGAAGCTAATACAAATCTCCATAATGAAATTAGGGATTTAATTTGCCACGGACTGATTTGCATGAGGGAAAACATTGTCACTTAACGAGAGTTGGTAAAAGACATAATGAGTATATGCTTATTGCTGTTAATGGATGTCTCTGAAAGCTGTTTGTCTTGCATCTGACTTCTGTCAGCTGATGCAGTCTGACCTGTGAGATTGTTACTGACAGGGAATTTGTTGAGGAGCAGGTTAATCCCTAGCATCTTCTTGAGCAGCTGGGCCAAATTCTTGGCAAGTCTTGAATCAAAGGAGTAGCAGCCTGGGCAGCTTCCTGGGGCAGAGCATGGTGTAGGGAATGGGTCACAGGGTCACTACAGCCACTGGTCCTCCTGTAGTGGTAAGGTCTGTGCCCCACTGGTTATGGGTGTCATTTCTATATAACGATTTGGATTTCCATCCCTGTCTCTCCCCATTGCATTGTAGCATCACTGCAGTCTCTGATTCCTGGAGATGTGGATGAGTTTGGGTGCATGTCTGCTACAACTGCAGTCTCAGCCCATTGCTGCTAGGCAATTACAGCCTGCTGGAGTCCTCAAGTGTGTCCTTCCGGAAGGAGCAGGAGGAGCCAGGCGCTTCTCTGTTTGTAGCTTATACCTGAAGCTTTTATTCTCACAGAAGTTAATGCTGCTTTTGATAACTGGTGTTCCCCTCCTGTTGTGTGGCTGGCGCACCTCACCAGCCAAGGAGGAGACAGGAGGCATAAAGGGCTTGGCCACTGTTGATTCAGTAGTGTCAGCTTTCCTCTTGAAACTGGATCCTGGAGCTCAAAATAGGGCCAAGGTTCCCAACAAGCAACTGAGTTTGAAAATGCCCCCACTGTAAAAAAAGTGAGCATTCAGCAGGCTCAGGGAGACACGGAAACTGCTGAATTTGTTCTTTGGGTGATTTGATTTTTACAGCTCTAAAATTGCATTTATTTCTCTGATGGAGAAATTATGCTTTGAGTTTACTTGGGGTTTCTGTTGTTAGTTGGGACTTTTTGTATTTTTAGAAATCAAATATTTAATTTTTGACTTTTCTTTTCAAGTGTAGACTGTTTATATACTGTATGTTTGCAGTATTTTTAGCAGAGGATTTAGGCTGAGAATAGCTCCATGACAGCATGCAATATTCTTTTCATTCAGAAGGAAGCTTTTTCATATCAATACCTGTCACGAGTGCCTTGAAAACTGGTGTGTCAGTAAATTTCTGTTCTTGTGGTAGACCGGTGAAAAGTCTGTGCTTACTTGATAGGGCTAAATTCTACTTGTCTCTATCTTTGTAACCTCAGAAACTACACATGTCATCACCTGGTGTACAGGATGGTGATACAGCTGCTATTCATTAATTATTGTTCCCAAATACATTGTCATCTGAAGTTTTATTAATCAAAATTTCTGTATTTTGATGAGTCTCATAAATTTCTAATGCTGTGCAGCTTGCAGGTCCCGGCCTTCACAAATTAACAAATAAATTACTGGTTCCTGGAAAGTGGCTGTGAGACTTGGCAGTTTTTCCAGTATCTCTACTAAAAATGTCTTTCTGAATGTTATTTGCTTTATGGAGACTATGGTCAGGATCAGCAACTCCTTTACCCCTAAAGTAACTGCTCAGGAACTAAATACAGATGATTGTGTTGGGGTGTAGGAAACACATTTGGCTAATTTGTTTGTTTGTTTTTTAAGTAAAACCTCTCTACACTTTCCCAGGTTAGAAAATGTAAGATTTTCTTTCAGATCTCCCTTCCCTGAATGCAGCCTGGGAACAATTTCAGGGCGGTTTTGTCCTCAGAGAGGATTTGCTTTTAAATGGATGGCTGCTGCAAACCCCTCAGGTCTCCCTCACCTTGCTCTTTTGTACATTAGATTCTTTGGCTTCAGAGGAAGATTGCTACATACCTGATACTGCACATGTTGGGATAACTTGTATGGATAGCAGATCCTTCCTTTGAAAAAACCAAATGCATATACAAACAAAATACCCAGCAAAGCTGTTTTAAATGATAGCTGTGTTTCAATTCCCAGACCTGCATCTTAACCCCGAAATGAAGTTCCTCATTTCATTCAGTTAGCTGAACTGCTTCACCTCACCCTCTTACTGCAAAGAAACTGTTTGACCTGTAATGTATAGTTTGTGATGCAAACGAATCTCCCAATTTCTTTTCTAATCCTGTATATTGGATAGGATTAGCAGTTCATCCCAATGCAGTCTACCAGCTACTTTTCTGTAAGGGAATTGCATGTTGGTACCCCAGCACTGGAATCAATTTCCACTACCCTTTACCTTCCAGTGTGCTTCCTGCAGCTCCATGCACACACACCAGAAACTTCTTTTCACCCTTAAGAAATACCTTTAGCTATTACATCCTTCCTCATCCTTGTCCAAAGAATAATGATGTTTTCAAGGCTAACAGTACCTTTAAAAATAATTTATACACAGGGACACGGAATTGGAATGGCGAGTGACCTAGTCCCTAGGGATAGGATGGCATCCAGGCAGCTGACTTTGAAGACCCAGCTGCCTCCTTTCATAAAGTAACTGTGCAAATTTACTCTTGGGTTGGTTTGTTGTATGCAGGCAAGTTTTTCCAGTGTGTAGTGATGATAGGTCTTCCTCACCATGTTAAGTGTCCTTCTGGCTAATCAGATACCCATGCTGGCAATGAGATAAGATGTAATTTTGTTTTGACTGCTTCCAAGGTCAGAGCTGTTGTTTGCATGGCTCCAAGCAGATCTGGTAGGCTGCTGCTGATATCCTTGTCTATCTTCTTTTGATCGTAAACCTCCTTTGCCCTTTGCAGGGAGCAGAGACAGAGAGGTGGACTACAAAGAAACATGTGTTTTGCAAGAAACTATGGGTGAATTCTATGGATGTAAGTGCAGAAAGCTGTAGAATTGGCTGGATGGAAGGTTGCTTATGGCCTGAGTTACTGGCAGCATACAGTATTAGCACATTTCGAGCAGAATTTCTCTGTTGCTACTTGTAAAATAATCAGCGAGAAGCTCTGTGAGAACCACACAACTAGATTTGACAAGCGCAAGGGCCAAGATGAGCTGATTTTCAAAGTATGCAAAGCTTCTAGTGGTGTTCTGGGGTTTTGGTAAGCCACACTGTAATGGTGATGGGAAGCAGTCAGAGCAGTCCATCTTCTGGACAGAGAAAGTCCAGTTATATCCCTATAGCTACAACTTCCTGCAAGTGACAACAGGGAGTCTGTTCCATTGCTGAAGATAACTAAGGTGACACATACCTCTGGCCTCTACAACAGCGTGGGTAGCAGTAAAAGGATTTTCTTGGTTCATACCAGTACTAGTTACCGAAAGACTGTATTAACTGACGGTGGGCGAGTACAACCTGCTCTAGGATGGCTCTGAAGTGCAGAGTAGTTGGGTAGTAACTTCCTTTTTAGTGCCTTTAGAGAGCCTGCCTGCATGAAAGTCAGGTGAGAATTACCATCTGCTGAAGGTGCAAGCTTAGCACCTTGCTACAGCAGTCTCTGAGGGAAGTCTAGCAGACACCAGCCTCTCACCCAACAGGCTTGGTGCCTGGCTGTGGTTTTTCCCCAGTTGTGTGCTTAAATACTAATAGAGAAACTCAAGTGGTTCTGTTGCCACCTTTGAGAGAGAATGGACGTGCTGTCTGGGAGGTTCAGTTTTGTTTGGTAGTGTCCCAGAGAAATTTAGTTTGTTTTGCAAGTAAGCTCTTTTTCATAAGTCTGAGGCAGCTTGCAGCTGTTTCAATAAGCTTGAAGCCTTGTTTCAAAGCTTAGCAAAAGAAAATAAATGGGTGCATTTGTCAAACGTGTCACAGCTCTCACACCAGCCAACAATGAGATGGAAGATTTTGTTTAGTATATATACAAGCTTGGCCTTTGGATAACCATTTTGGAACCTATGGCCCATTCAAGATGGGTTAGGAGAGGTGGTAATGAAGCAGTGGGACCCCTGGATTAAGAGACTTGAGTTGACACGGTTTAGAATGTAGAGAAGAGAGCAACTGGAATAGTGTTTGTTATATGATCGTTATATGTACTGTTTGCTTTCCATCTGTAGCTGTTAGAATATAACCATTTTCTACTGCGCTATTTACCAAATTCATCCAACACCTCATTACTTCAGGAGGAGATTACTGTAATGAGCATGGCACTACATCTTAAGATCACTCATAAATTGAAACTGGTGCAAGAGGCCAACGATTGGCTTAGTAAGTGGAGTTGAAGGAGGCTAACTTGGCCATAGTACTTTGGAATGCGCAGTGGCAGCATGCTGGTTTGTAGGTGACAGCATCATACCTTTTACAGTTAGGGTGGCAGCTAACTGTGAGCAGATCTTTTCTGGTGCCAGTCTGGTTAATGAAGCCATGAGGGAGGTCTTCTGTGCTGCTATGAAGAGGGGGTTGCTGGAAGGAGATGCTTTGCTCAAGGTGCAGTATGGTGCCTCTTTCCTGATGCAGCATGACTAAGTTGTGTGGATCCTTGTGCAAGGTGTGGTTTTTTTCATTGTGTGAAGGATAAGTGAAGCTGTTCCACATGTGCTGCAGTTGGCTGTTAGATTTCTTTAGCCTGCGAAAAGCAATACAGTAACAAAGGTAAATGTAGTGAATATCGCAGATGATTGGGTTTATGGGATGCCTGTGTTAAAGGAAGTCATGGAGCAAAGCTATTTTTTCGGTATTGGTTGGCTGTTTCCATGAGCACATATATGTGTGTAGAATGTTGATCTAGAGTCATTCTGAGGGCCAGGTTTGCTGGATGGGGAATCACGGGTGTCTTAGATGTCTGGAGCCTAAACAGAAAAAGTCAAGGCACCGCTCTCACCCACCCCCCACCTCCTCCCTCTTGTCTTTTCTGGGGTTTGTGTGTCCTTGTCCAGTAACCCCTCCTTGGAGGAAACCTGCACCCATTATCCCTTCCCCAGAAGTCACTCCTATCTTAGCACAAACACAGCCTTTTGTGGGCTCTCTCCGCGGGTGATAGCCTTGCAATTAATGCTCCTGACCTCATGGGTCTGAAGAAGTAACCCATTTTAAAAAAATAAACCAACACAAAAAGGCTACACCTTCTGTGGAGTTACTAAGCACACAGTTGTATTTACTTAGGGATAAAGAACAGGAGATTAGAAATCAGCTGAAATCAGTAGCATTACTAAATGTACTAGGTTTTGTTTTGTCTGTCCTTCATGTACAAACTGTTTGCACATCAGAGTATGGGATGGCAGGTCGGCAGGCTGCTCAGGGTAAACCTGAGAGCTGCTCATTGCAGTCTGAGACCACATGTCCTGCAAGCACCACTTTTCCTCTCACCTGAAGTTTTGATACTACATCTCTCTCTAGCCACACCCAAGACCTTCCTTTTCTGTCTTCATCATATGGATGTAGCTTTTCCTTCTTTCCTTTCCTTCCTTTTTATTTATTTATTTTATTTTTTGCACATTCCTTCTTTACAAGGGTGCTTCTTCTTGCTTGAGCAAAGATGTAGTCCAAGGAAATTCCCAAAGAAGCATCAGCTGCTTGGTGTAATGACTCATGTAATAAATGTAATCACTTATGGTCATTTCTGGTCTGGCATGGATGGGTCCCAGTGTTACCTGAATCACAGAATCACAGAATGATATGGGGTTGGAATGGACCTCTGGAGATCATCTAGTCCAACCCCTGTGCTAAAGCAGGTCCTACTAGAACAGGTTGCACAGGAACTTGTCCAGGTGGGTTTTGAATGTCTCTAGAGATGGAGACTCCACCACCTCTCTGGGCAGCCTATTTCAGGGCTCTGCCACCCTCAAAGTGAAGAAGTTCTTCCTCATGTTTAAATGGAACTTCTTATGTACAAGTTTGTGCCCATTTCCTCTTGTCCTGTCACACTGGCCCCTTCCTCTTGACACCCATCCTTTCAGTATTTATAGATGTTGATCAGATTCCCCCTCCTCCTTCTTTTCTCCAGACTAAAAAGACCCAAGTCTCTCAACATTTCCTCATAAGAGAGGTGCTCCAGGCACTGATAAACCCTTATTACATTATTCTTGCTAGTAGTGTTGTACTGCTGACAGGTCAGGAATAAAGAATCTCTGAAAACCTCTTTTTGCCTAAATTCTTTTGCAACTGCCTTACATCCACTATGCCAAGGTTTTCTAAAAGAGTGCTTTACCCAGGTACCATCTATAAGTTTTACCTGTGCTTGATTCCATCTTGCCCTGTATCGAAAGCAATTATAAGGCCTACCATAAGGATCATAACAGTCCATTCCCGGTGACAGTGTCCACTCACATTTGCTTTCCGTAGGTATTTCCCTCACGTCCTGGTTCTATTCAGACAATAATTTCCTTTTCCAGGGTATTGTATTTTCCAGGTATCTCCTTCTTCCTTGCAGAACCCAGTTCCATTACATACTGTACTTAAGCTACTTACCAGCCACTTAGGTTGGACGGGTCAGGCTACCCATGGCCATTCTTTTGAGACTTTCAGGCTCCCACATACCAAACAATTGGCTCAGATTTGTTGCTATTTCCTCCCCTAATGCCACAAATTGGTTGTCGTTTTCCTGGTTGATATGATATCCAAGACACAGAGGAATGACTATAAGGTTCATTAATACAAAAATTTGGAGTTCATTAAGGTCTGGTGCAGTTCCTCCCCCCATTTCTCAATGCCTACTGGGTTGGTGCCAGCAGCAGAGATAGCTTGCAAATGGCGAGGGGAAAAAATCCTGATCCAGTCTTGCCCTTAGTTTAACTCTTATTACAGAGCTACCCCTCTTGTGCACAGTAAGTGCATCAAAGTGCACCTTTGATGGCACTGGGGGCACTCCTTTCCTTTTCTAATATGAACTTTTCAGTGGGATATTAGGACCATCACGTTATCTCACGTAGGAGTATAGTAACCTAAAACTTCTTTCAAATTCCCTTCTTATTTGGGAAAGTTTGTACCTCTTTTTTTTTGTTGCCTCCCTTCCCTTTCTTGTTATATTTCACTGTCTTTTAAAAGTCAACTTTTGGGGTCACCTCCGTGGGTTACAGTCCACTCTCCTGGAGGTGGAGCTACTGTCCCCTTTACCTGAATAGCATGGGTCCAACCTTTTTCTTCCATTCTTATGGCTGTTTCCTTTGTCAGGACTGCACGAAAAGGTCCTTCCCATGCTGGGGTCCGGGTATCTTCTTGCCAGGATTTTCCTAGAACCCAGTCTCCAGGTGGTATCTGATGCAGGCTGAAGTCCAGGGGAGCTCTTTGAGGTAGCAATCCATGCTTTCTTAGGTCTGTAAGAGATTCAGTTATCCCCTGCAAATAATTTTTAAAATACACATCATTAATTTCACAATTTGGCAGACCTACTTCTCTTCCCAAATATGGGAGACAAAATAACATCTCATATGGACATATAGGTAGAATGGTTCTACTAAGGACGGGAGAGACAGAACGGGTGCCCACATTAGTTTTTGTTCCAACTCTTCAAATTGCTGATGTTCCTCTCATGTCCACTCAAGCTTTTCTGTTTTGTCTTGTAATTTCTCATATAAGAGTTTAACATGTTGACTAAAAATTTCAGTCCACAACCCACAGTAGTCAAGAAGGCCCAATAACTTCCTTATCTCCTTCTTGCTTTTTGGAAGGGTTGTTGCTACAGTATCAGAGATTTGTTCCAGGTTTATTCTCCTCTTCCTTTAGTTAATCATATGCCCTAAATACTTTACTTCTCTTTCCACAAATCGCAATTTAGATTTTGATACTTAAGGGCCATTTTTCTCCTAAAAATTTGAATAATTTAATGGTGGCAGATCACACTCCCGCTTCCTTTTCTCCAGATACCAACAGATCGTCCACATATTAGAGTAATTTGATCCCTGGGGCAAAGGTAATCTCTTCAGCAATTTATTCCAATACCTGTACAAAAAGATTGGGTGATTCGGTAAATCCTTGTGGTAACATGGTCCAGTGGAACTACTGCTTTCTTCCTGTTGTAGGGTCCTCCCATTCAAAAGTAAACATATCTTGCCTTTCTACTGCCAAAGGGCAGGTCCAAAAGGCATCTTTTAGGTTTACCACACTGAAACACTTGTGATTATGAGGTAATTTACTTAACAACGTATAGGGGTTGGGCACCACTGGATGACATGCTTGAATGATCTTATTTAGTTCCCTCAAATACTGTAGTCTAACCTCCAACCTCCATTTGATTTTCTCACTAGTAAAATAGGTGTATTCTAGAGAGGCATGCATGGCTCTAAGAGGCCATCTTTTAACAACCCTTCAATTACTAACTGAAGCCCTCTCCTCCCTCCCAAAGATACAGGATACTGCTTTACACACACAGGTTGACTTTCCTTTTTTAACTCTACTCTTATATCTAATCCTCCCCTGTTGCCCTCTGCTACCCAGACTATTGAGTCAATCTTTCTTGTCTACTGTCATTAATTTAAATAGCTGTATCTTATTGTATCCTTTGGAACTGTTCCTATCCCCAAAAGAATTTGTAAATCCCTCCCCAATAGGGTCACTCCAGCCTCTATATCACCACCAAGTCGACTTATCACTTCTGTGTTGTTCCTTTGGATTATTTCTTGTTCTACAATAGGGACTGGGAACCCCTTCCCTTTTATTCCGACTACACTAGTCTTCAGTTTCCCTGTTTCATACCCCTGTGGAGTTTTAATTATACCTGTCCTCTCTGCTCCTGAGTCTACTAAAAATACCTATTATTCTTCCTGGGGTTCTAATTTTAAATTTATCAAGGGCTCAATATGATGGTTAGACCCCAGAAGGTAGAGCCTTTGATACCCCTATTGTTTAGAATAATTATCTTGTTCCATCATTTGGAGTACCCTATCTTCTGGCTGGTTGGGCGCTCTCTTTTAAAATGTCCTTCCCTCCCACAATAGAAGCAGCTTTTGGCGCCTATTTGCCACCTAGGTGGGATCTCACCCCGACCTTGTTGGGTCCTAAACTGGAACCTCAGCCTTGGTTTGGCAATTTCTTCCTCTCTGGTTGCCACTTCATTACTTCTTCTACTGTGGTTATCATCAGTTTGGTTTTGTATTGCTTTCTTGTCATCCTTTCTGACATACACATTTTGGGCCTCCTGCAGCAAATCATTCAAACCCCGACCATGCCAGTCTTCCAACTTTTTCAACTTTCTCTTTATATACGGCCAGGCTTTTGTAACAAAGTTGAGTTTCAGTAACTCTTGCCCTGCATTGCTCCCTGTGTCTATTCCTGAATATTGTTGCATGTTTTTCCTCAATCTTTCCAACCATTCTGCAGGGGGTTCATCCTTCTGTTGCTTACTTTCAAATGCCTTATCTAAGTTCTGCCCCTTTGGGACAGCCTCTCTTATTCCCCTGATGACTAATTTGCTGTAATTGACCATATTGTTTCTCCCCTCAACATTATTCTGATCCCAGGCAGGTCTTACTATATGGAATTTCTGCTCCCCCAGAATCCCTCACTAACCATCAGAAGGGTTCTCCTGCTCCCAAATTTTGATACCAGCAACCCGAATCATTTGTCTTTACTCAGGCGTGAACAAGACTTCTAAAGTAAACTGAATTTCATCCCAAGTGTAAAGGTTGGGGCCCAAAAATGGATCAAGTTTCTCTGATCAGTTTTTGGGTTTCCTAAAATCTAAATGGTTTTCCAGTAACTTTTTAATTTCTTTCTTAAACACCAGACCTCAATACTAGTCAGAGGTACATTCACAAACCCCGTTCCCACTGGGACCCCTAGCACGGGCACTTCTATTAATGGTAACTTTTTAGTTAGCA
This sequence comes from Nycticryphes semicollaris, assembly GCA_013400055.1. Classification (NCBI taxonomy): domain Eukaryota; kingdom Metazoa; phylum Chordata; class Aves; order Charadriiformes; family Rostratulidae; genus Nycticryphes; species Nycticryphes semicollaris. The sequence continues at coordinate 403,388 of VXBJ01003841.1, forward strand.
TATGGTTATAGGCCTGCCTTTGGTAAGAAGGCTTTTGCTTACAGCAGATGATTGCAAACAAGGACTGAGCCATGTGCTAGCTGACTGAACAGAGCTGAAGTAGAGACTTAGTGGTTCCAGTCGAGAGCCTAAATCTTACCGTTCTTCCGAGCTGTGTGTCAGCGTGCCTTTGTAGCTGTACCACGAAAGGAACCCTCACATGTGTGGTCAAATGATGTCTGTGGAAAATAAATGGGGAAAAAAAAAATGCCCCTGAGAATGCATCTTCTGCAACAGGTTGTTTGGATTCAAGCAAAGAATTCCTTTGGGTTGTAGCTAAAACCTTTTCGTAAGCATGGCAATATTGGCCCCCATTTTAGCTAAGAGTTTGATCTTTTTCATGAGGATTTAGGCTTCAAGAGCACCATGCAGTAGAAGACTTCCTCATTTCTGGGAATCTTTGCTTTGAAAGCCTCAGGTTTTGATGCCTAGTTGGGTTTATTGGGATTTCACCCCACAGAGTTCTGCTCCATTCCACCCGTTTTATCACTGCAAACTGGAGCAGAGCTGTTGGCCATAATACCCGAGTCTGGCTGAGAAACAGGTACTGAAAGAATTAACCTTTCAGTGGCCCAGTCTGTGTGGTGACATATCTGTCTCCCAGACCTAGGAGCGTGGCATGTATTTTAGTAGTCATGGAAGTTGCCCTACTAGGTTGAGAGCAGAGATCTGTGAGCTTAGTTACATGGCTAAGCAAAATCTGTTTTAAGGAGAAAAGCTATTAAACTGCAGAAATATTATTAGCAGTCCTGAGTGGTAGACTTCACTATTAGTTTTTTTAAATTGCAATCTTGGTGTGTTTGAGTTCATCACTGTTATTTAAGGCATCCTTGTGAGAATTATGCCTGCATGGTAAGAATGCATAGTGACATTTAGTTTAATATAGTGATTCATTACCTCTAGATTTGTTTACCGCTCTAGTTGTATCATTATATTTCCACTGTCATTTTGAATCTCCCCTCAGATCCTGCTGCCTTTATAATTTTCTGTTTCAGGGGATGTTGCCTCATTTATAATTATTGTATCAGCATTTAAACAGAGTGTTTCATCTCAAAATAATAGGAAGAGTAAAGCACAAGGCACTTGTCCCCATTTTGCTAATGGAATATCTGAAGCTCAGGAAATGGCATGACTTCTCCAAGATTCCTGGATAAGTTAGTAGCAAAGAGCTACATGACTGTGGAAAACAAAAGGTTGTTCTCTCTTTTCTCCCTGTTGGAAAACTTCAAAATGGTGACTCAGGCACATGCAGCATAACTACTATAGTAACTGGCTGGAGGATCAAAGGACCAACCTAGTAGTCACTGGGGTACCAGGCTGGATCTGTGTGCCTTTGGGACTGTGTTAATCCATTTGTTGATCTGTCAGCATACTGTTGTCTGGAACAGAAGTTATTTCTGCAGTAGACCAGCCCCCTAAGAAGGCAGGCTTGCAGAGTTCTGCTGCCAGATGCTTTTCAAGGCATGGATCCTTCATTAGAGGAGAAATCAAGTTCTTTTGTGTAAATTAAGTTTATTTACCCTGCATATACAGAACAGATGAATCAAACAGGCCATTTCCTCTCTCAGAAGCATTAAACCTAATGCTCTGGGAGTGATTCAGCATGAAAAATGAGTCATCAGAGACTGTAAAGACAGAAAAATTGTAGCAGAAAACAAACTCCCCTGCCACAGCTGACTCGATCAGAAAGTTCATCCTATAACAGGGCAGCACATCATTTCTCACAGGCTGACTAACAGGTATACATGAAGGACTTTTTCTTAAGTGTTGTCTCTGAAGTGTCACATAGGTTTTACAAAGGTGAGATTTGACTTGGCTCACTTGGGTGCAGCTAGCAGCCTGGCCACAGCAAGCACAGATCTCAGTACAGCCTGGTTCTTGTATTATGTACCCTGCTTCCCAGGGGGAGACTTTTTGCCTGGTTTGAGTAGCTTCCTCCCATTGCCAGGTCACTTCTTTCTCCATCTGTGGGTACTGTAGCAGCTCCAAAACTGCTTCTTGTATTATGTACCCTGGTTCTTGTATTATGTACCCTGCTTCCCAGGGGGAGGTTTTTAGCCTGGTTTGAGTAGCTTCCTCCCATTGCCAGGTTACTTCTTTCTCCATCTGTGGGTACTGTAGCAGCTCCAAAACCATAAGCTGCTGAGTAATGTGGCTTCTTGTGTTTTTAGACAAGACACCAAAGAGTGTCCTTTGGTCATTCAGCTCACTTCTCATGTCATTTTTGAATTTTGAACGGGTCATTGCCGTTGAACATTCAAAGCAACTTCTATCACATGTATTTTCTTGACAGCTTGGAAAGTGACAGGGGAAGCGTGCTTGCAAACAAAACACTGCTCTAGAGATTAGATCATGCTGCTTTTTCCGGAGCTGTACAATAGATTATTGTTTTTTCCTGTACAGTTTTAAACAAATTATTTACCTTTTAGGTACTTCTGTTATTTTTTTCAGAATTTAAAGATGCTATATTTGTGACCATAGAGATGTTTTGAAGATTAATTCTTTGAAGGGAAGTGAAAATTGTACTGTAAGTGGTTAGGTCCCATCTAAATATCATCTTTCAAATATTTTAATTTGCTCTCTTTAATTTTTCATTTTGAAAAACTAAGCAGATACTGGTATATAAGAAAGCACTTTTCGTCCTCCATTTCCCAGCACTAGCTGAGCAGCCCTTCAGAAAAGGGTTCAAGGAGACTGGTTGCACATGATCTCCATGTAGGAGCAGGGGGACCCCCAAACTGCAGTCATTCCCACAGGTTGCTCTGAGGTCGCTGTACCGCCTGCCATTGTTGGCTTTGGGCTAGGTAGCAAGCTTAGAATTTAGCTCTGTGTGAGTGCATAAAGCAATGCTAAGCTGAATGTTTTGTTTTTGAAAGAAAACGGCAAGGGAGGAAATGATTTCAAACTGAGGTCTAATTATGTTGTGCTGACAGATTGACCACAGCATCCAGTAAAAGCTGAGGTTGTTCTGTGGCACGTGGGAGCCACAACTCAGCTTTCATTATGGCAGGGAGCTTCTCTATGTCTGGCAGCTGCTGACTATAGTATAAAATACAAATTCTGCTCAGCTCTTGGGGAGTGCAGCTGTGCCACTACATTGTGTGGTGTGTGTCACTTGAAAACACCCTGCTCTTGAGGGCAGCCTCTCTCTCTCCCCATGGTGAGTGCCTTGACGCACTTAAGAAGGGCTCAACATTTCAACTTGGATACGCATGAGAGAATTTGTGTTCCTATCAGAAAACTTAATTTCTAGAAATTACGTGGGAAACCTTACAAGAGGTCTCTTACAATCTTTCTTATATTTGCCACTTGAAGCTGTGCCACTGATACTGAGAGAGTCTAAGATACCAGAGTCACTTTTCCAAAGAATAGGCCAGGTTTTGGCAACTTCTATGCACAACATGCTGTGGCATCCTGAAGGTCCCACTATATTTGGAACAGGAGGTTGTGGTGATGAATTTAGTCGTCTTACTGGCAAATATTTATGTCTTGCTGACTTCTATCTTATCATATAATTTTTATTTCTGTTCTTATAAAAATATATTCTGTTCCCTTGTGGCCAAGAAGGCCAATGACATCCTGGGGTGTATTAGAAGGGGTGTGGTTAGTAGGTCGAGAGAGGTTCTCCTCCTCTCCCTTTACTCTGCCCTGGTGAGACTGCATCTGGAATATGGTGTCCAGTTCTGGGACCCTCAGTTCAAGAAGGACAGGGAACTGCTGGAGACAGTCCAGGGCAGGGCTACAAAGATGATTAAGGGAGTGGACCATCTCCCATATGAGGAAAGGCTGAGGGAGTTGGGTCTCTTTAGCTTGGAGGAGACTGAGGGGTGACCTCATTAATGTTTATAAATACGTAAAGGGTGAGTGTCAGGAGGATGGAGTCAGGCTCTTCTCAGTGATGGCCAATGACAGGACAAGGGGCAATGGGTGGAACATAGAAGGTTCCACTTAAATATGAGGAAAAACTTCACGGTGAGGGTGACGGAACACTGGAACAGGCTGCCCATAGAGGTTGTGGCGTCTCCTCTGGAGACATTCAAAACCTGCCTTGACGTGTTCCTGTGTGACCTGATCTAGGTGTTCCTGCTCTGGCGGTGGGATTGGACTAGATGATCCTTCAAGGTCCCTTCCAATCCCTGTGATTCTGTGATTCCGTGAATTCTTCTAAGGAGTGGGCCCATGGTGAGCATTTCCCATGTTGTGCTTGCTGTTGCCAAACTGTTTTTTAGTTTGTAACTGTTATCAGGGTTTCTGTGGATTTCTTCTGTGGGAAGTTGACCAAGTGTAAATGTAAAGGGAAGGAGGGGCCATCTTCACCTATCAGAGACAGATCTGTGATTGGCAGGAGTCTCACCTCATTGGTAGTCCTCATTAGTGTTTGAAAGAAATGGCAAGTAGACACAAGACAATCTTTTCTTTGTACAACATCTATCTGAAAAAGTAAATGCATTCTGGGATCATTCTGTGCTCATCAATGAGAAGGGGAAATGTGGACTGTATTATCAACATGTATCTGTCTGTGGCATATATGTAATAAGAAAAAGCTGAAATGAGGTTTCTTCTCATCCTTAGCTTGATCTGCTCTCTTGCAAGGTGTGGGGATTTACAGAACAGTAGGCACTCTTTGTGCTCTGCAGATAACTGGTGTTTGATGGCTCTTTCTTGAGGAAAGCTGCACTTGAATTAGAAATTTCAGAGCTACTTAAAGGACTAGAGAGTTAAGCTGGTAGTTCATTAAGTGGCACACTTTGGTCTGACTTAATAGTGAGCTGATATCCCAAAACAGAGGGGAGGAGAGGCACAGTGTTCCTGGAAATGGTTGATATCAGATAAGATACGTAACAAATGTCTTGAACTGATGACTAAAATCTGCTACTTTAGATAAGCAAGATTGTCATATGCTGAGACTTAGCTGTGTATTAGGTAATTGTCTTCTGCATGTGTCAAGTAGTCCACAGGTTTTATTGAATAACTTATTATTGATTTATTTTCTAAACTGCTAAAACATGACTTTGCATTATTAAAAAAGTGATGTGATGTGTATGCATAATATATACTTGCTCAGTGGATATTTGCATCCTTTCAGGCTTGTATCTATCCCACAAAGAGCCATTATTTTTATCTGTGATCCAATTTGAAGTAAGATATGAGCTGAAATAAATGGTCACTCTCTGGAGAAATTAATTATCTCTATGTTTGGGTACCTCAGTGCAGACTGGAAAGCACCATGCCGGATGTTGGGAGAGTATGGTCAGGTTCTACTGGAGAAGGGAAACTGCTTTTCTTAGAAGCTGTTGGAAACACAGTGTCTTTTCTGTGTGCTTATAAAATAATTATCTGTAAAATTAGAAGAAATACATCTTCTGTGTTTGGCAGATCAGTTTTGTTACCTGATAAGTAATAAACAATAGTATTGTCTACCTGTTTGCATGCAGCAATGGTCATAGGCCACTGCACTAGACAAAATTTCAAAGGCTGGGTCAAGTTATGGCTTGGCCACAATTCACTGTTCCGGGATACCAGATGGTTACTTCCTGTGCAAAGCTCTTCTTTTTGGCTGGTGTCTTTCTAAGAAATATCACAAGAATTTAGCTGTTCAACTTTGGTTTCGTACTGAGTTAATTCCCCACCCCCTTGTTGTGTTGTGCACACAGAGGATGTTTAGACTGATAAAAGAACATCTCGATTTGTACCTGCTGAAGGCTCAGGATATTCCATACTCATGAGGAATAGATTGCTTAATGAGTAGATGCTGAGAGCTGAAATGAACATGTGCTGTGGATGTTGTTCTTGTTAGATTCCGAAGACAACCTAGGTCTGGCATTTTGCATGCTGGCTTTGCAGCCTAAAGGTCATGTGCGAATGCATATAAATAAGTCTTCCCAGTCCCTGGGTGAATTTATGCTGGAGGACTTCTGTTTAGGTACAGACCCTTCCTTACTTAAAATAATCACAAGTTTTAATTTCCTGCTAAGTCAAATGCCATACAGGTATGTGCTGTGGAACTCATCTTTCACAATAATCCATTTCAAGTTGAGTCTTTGTATTTCAGTGCAATTTATGATGTGAGACTAAAAAACAATGAAAGAATTTGGTAGCACAAGGTAGCCATCTCTCCAGCATCTTGCTTTTTACCAGGATCTTGCTTTTTACCAAAACAGAGTCCTCGCAGTCCGCTTCTTCTAAAGCAGCTTTCTACATCGTTGACTATGTCTAGGCCAGCAAATGCACGTGACTTTTTCCCCTCTCTCCTTAGAAGGAGACATGGATATACATTTGCAGAGACTTTATCTAAAATAAACTTACAGTCTAGCCAAATTTCAAGTAACATGATGGTCATTTTGGGTGTCCAACTTGAAAGTTTCTTATTGTCACATCACAGGAATGCAGTAACATAGGTGTGTCACACAGGACAGAGAAAATAATCTTGCTGTAATAATTTGTATTTACGTTCTTCTCTCAGAGCAAATCAATTACAACAGATAACAGTGAAATCATCCACTAAATCATGCACCACCACTAATGTTTGACATTGTGACCCTCGTGGTCCTTCCTGACTGTATAAATGTATTGATTCCCTCTTGGCAAGTTATATGACAAACTGTATTTTTTTTTGTCTGGATTTTAACTGTTAGTGGAAAGAGGAAGTAAAATAATAATTTCAGGGGATAAGAACTGATAAATTTGAGAAACTGTATATTCTGCAGCAAAGTTCCAACAATCAGATGGCAACCAGTGAGCAGATAAAGCAGTTAAATGTGGAGCCATTTCTGGAGTTCTGCCCTTCCCACTCCTAACAAATAGAAATAGACATAACAGTATATTAAAAAGTTTCAATTGTGTAGTGAAGCCCTCCTATTAAAGGCAACAGGTCTTCTCCATGAAACTCTTCAGTGATGAGGACATTTGACGGCTGATTGATTAACTTCTGTTTGCCTGGAGGTCATTTGCATTCCTCCTTAAAACCACTTACCCTATAGTTCTAGCATCAGATACAAGCCTGTGTAGTAAATAGCTGGGTAAAATGTTGTGCCATAGAACTGAGACTGAACTGCAGCAATCCACTCCTCTCTTGGTTATTGCAATTCAAATGTAGAAATGACATAACCTGATGTGATGATAGTAGAAATGCAGCAGTAAAACATTTGAGTATCACAAGTCATTGAAAACCCATATTCTCTCTATGTTGTTTCTTCTGGGAGGTCACAAGCAAGTTCTGCTGTCAGTCAGAATCCAAGCTATAGTTCAGAAAGCAAATCTCTCGTGTCTGTCCCCAGGAAACCATTAACCAATGTCAGAAGAATGGGATAAGAAAAGTCACAGAATTAGTCTACTTTCTTTGTCAAAAAAAAAAAAAAAAGCCTTGGCAGTTTGATTTTTTTATCTTTCATGTGTACAAGTTTTACCTAAAAAAAGAGTATGTTTTTAATAGTTTATGGCATTAGGCAAGACTCTGCTTTATTTTTGTTTTCTTGAACTCATAATTTCAGAGGAAAGCACTTTATATTGAAGATTTGGAAGTAGGGCACTGTACATGTACATAAGACAAGTGCGGCCTGCAATTTTTTTTCTATACTGGATCAATATTGTATGTCTCAAACCTTAGTAGTAATGAAGGACATAGAGGAGTGGATTTCTTAAGGCCAGTCTCTGTTTTTTTGTTTATTTATATTTTCCATATCTTCCTATTAGAAAAGCCTGTGTGAGATTCCATTGCAAGAGACAAAGAGTGAGAAGCCTTCTTGAGAAGTGATACTGAGTATGTCTTTTATGGCTCCACCAAATCATTTCTCTGCTTCCCTGCACTAAGTGTAGTAGTTTGTCAAGACCAGGTAAAATTATAATACACACTTTGTCAGAATGTTTGCTAAGTTTCATTTTAGTACCGGTATAAGTATTTAGGATATTTGCCCTCAACTGCACTGAAGCAATTTCTTTTCTATAAAAGTATAAATTGCATACTGTAAATCTGGTTTTTTTTTTTCCCTTGTGAGTTCACTGCTTGTCTTCATTGTACAAGCAAAAGACTGATTTCAATCCAGTTAGTATGGCTGAAAAAAAAAGTGTAGAAAAATCCTTCTTTGCTGTTGTGTGGTTTTACAGAACTTAAAACATGAATAAGAAAATTGAATCATTAATACACGCAAAAATGTTACCAGCATGTCTGAAAACAGCTGAAATTCGCAACAATAGAACAGCAAGCATGACAGTTCAGACAGCATCTTATATCACAACGATGTTCACAACATTGAAAAATTCTGGAAAGCTGAAAACTATCAACAGCAATGCAAAAGAATCAGGCTTCTGATTTCTGCGTGGTACTGATTAACTGGGTGTGCTGCTGCTCAGGAGCTGGTGAAGTGTAGAGCTGTGATGAGGTACATACAGCTCGATGGCCTTTTAATACAACCTGTAAATAAAATGTTCTGGGTGGTGTGCCTTGCTCAAAGAGAGAGATGAGGTTTTTTTTCAAGGGGTAATGGCACTGGGGAAGGGCAGGTTATGTAAGTTAGTTGTGCTGGCACCAGCATCTTAGTGACAGGGTAGGACAGGAAGAACAGACTGTACAAAATAGGTGCCACTTGGGATCTGTGTCTGAGGACAAAGTGGATAACTGTGGAATCTGAAGCATAGCAGAAGTTCAAACTATGAATAAAGGAAGGGAAGCAAAAGTAGGGGAGAGAAAGAGTAAGACATGCCTGAAAAGATAAAATGCTCTGAAAAAAAATAAGAGTACAAGGGATGATTGGAATTCACATCTCTGTCTTTTATGATATCTTTCTAACACAATTATAACTGCTGATGAGCAAGCTTAAGTTTTTTGCTCAAGTACTTAAGCAATCATTAGATTGCTAATATTTATTGCATTATTACCAAGGATTTGGTAGCTGTGCATTACCCGAAGTGCTTAAATATGGCACTGATTATAAAATCAGCTTTTATTGTGCAAGACAAACTTACTTTCATAGACAGAGGAAAGCTACCTGTACAGAGTATTTGTTGTGTTACGCGCAAATACATTTCCTGAGCTTGATTTCAAGTATCCCAACAGCAGCTGTTCAGAGCTTCATGAAAAGAACTCTGTCTGTTGAAAAAGCCCTGCTGTCTTCCAGGCATTCTGCAATGGGGAAATTGTGACGGAGCACAATGTCCACCGGAGAATGCACTTGTGTTATCAGTCTTTTGCCATTTAGCGTTTAAATTAGGATGCAGCCTTTATGTTGAAAAGCTAATATGCCCATAAACCAATGTGCCCTTAGGGCAGAAAACTGCTATTCAAGATTATTAATGCAGAAGACCAGCTTGGATACTAGCAGCAGAAAATTATATTTGTACTGAATTATTTAAAAAGCAGTATCTTTGTTACTGACTTGTTGCAATTACTTAATTCCCCTCTTCAGGAAAATGTGTTAGTTCTTTGTGAAGGGAGAATTAAGTAGTGCACCCAATACAGTTTGGTAGTAAAACAATGGTGAGTTTGACAACTCTGTATTTCAAAGCTGAGGCTTGTCAGTAGTGGTGGTATTAGTAATTTAAAACACATGGGTGATGTAAGTGTATGTTCCAGCCATGATGGCATTGAGCCAAACAAGAGCAGAGACAGTCCTGGGTAAAAGAACTGAAATTGTAATTTGTATCTTCCTTAGCACAGTATATTATTTGTCATCAAGGCTTTAGAGGTAATGCAACTACGCGGTGGTACTCAAAATGATGAACTGGGTCTGCCACCTGCTCTGGTTTTAACAAAACAACATAGGGTATTTTTCAAATTCTGTGGAACACCTTTTGTAAACACTTAGGAGTTAAATGGTATCCCTTCATGTTGTAACATCCAGCCACCTAGATGGATTTATCTGTCTAAAATTCTGTGGAAAATGAGCCACCATGTTATTTCACCTAATATTGATAAGACTTTTAAAGTACATAGGAGTTTCCTCTTAATATCTTTATATTGTTTGGAATCTGATTTGCCATATATTACATAATAGGGCCATAACAGAAGTTTCATACCATACTATAATAGCAGTTCCTTGTTTCAATTAGTGGTATCTCTCTCTTTTTTTTTTTTTTTTTTTAATTTTTATATGTATGTGAAATATTTCAGCTTCTTTTCCACCATCTTTTATGACAGGAGACTACAAGAAATGCTACAGTAGTGACAATATGTTAATACATTAGCTTAATTATTTTTTCTCGAAACAAGTTTCTGCACTCAGTTTTGCATGAAGGTCTTCAAAATATGGACCCTAAAATCTCAGAAATCATTGAATAATAAGCTAAGATGTATGAGTGCCCAAATCTCCTTGATTTTAAGCTGCATGCTGGGTTGGTTTTTTTTGTGGATCTGGATGAAATGGTAAGAGGTGCCAGGTTGTATGTTCAATTTAGTATCTGGGAAGCTCAGTGAGGGATAAAGCAATTGGGTGGTTTAGGATTTGATTGTTTAGCAAGTGAGAAGCCTGTAACTTCATCAGTGCAGCCCAGATTAGTGCTAGTTTTTATTTTTGTTTGCTCCTAGGGTTTCCATCACTATTGGCTCTGATAATGTCTCTTAAATAGAGATCTCTCCAGGGCACTCTTATACACCAAGTTCGAGCTTTTCTCCCCACCACTCCCCTTGGTCTTAGCCTCCCTGGTTGATTTTCAGCTTCACAAAGTCCAACATCACATCTTCAGTTCATGGACATCTTTAATGCTTCATGATATATATATATATATATGTTTTAGACAATTTGTGCCATGAAAGATGTAAGTAAGTTGAGTATTGTCAGAAAACATAGAAATGTTCCCTGTAGTTTTCATGGAGCCTGTCTGTTATGATGAGAAGGTACAGCATATATTCTGTAAGAGTCACTTCAGAATCAATATTAAGGCTTCTGTAAATACAGAGTATTTTTCTCTGATAATTATACAGTGTGTGGTGTTCTTTTTGACATGAGCTTTTGCATGGTCATTAAGTACTTGGTTCTCCAGACTACCTTAATTTTGTGGTAAAAGAAAAAGGTGGCAGTGACTTGAATTTAAGGCTATATACTCCTTCTTTCATCTAAGTTGAACTAAGAGGGTACTATAAATTCTTGGTAAAGTTTTAATACCAGGCATATGGAGAAAAAATAAGCTTTTAATAATTATGAACAAACAAAAAACCAAAACATCAGAAAAAAGCCCCACTCCCCAGCTCTTTTTTGCAAGCTCTGTGTTATACCTGTATCATCAGAGATAAGTTCCCAGCCAATATGCAGAAATTCATTGTCCCTACTTCCTCTCCACTAACACATCTATAAGAACATATGCTTGGCTGCTTAGCAAGCAGCATGTGCAGGTCAAAAATGTTCTAAGCTTCAAGTAGCTGTGTCTCTTTCTGTTCTTTGAATTGGTCACGTGAGTTGCAGCAGTTGCTAAGCCTTCGACATGTATTATCATTTGCCATGAAGAAAGGTTTCTTAATGAATCCCAGAACTAGTAAGACATTATAATTTCATTAAAATACAATTTCATCTTGGAGCTTAGCTCCTTTATTTTGCTGTGCAAATTTCAACCTGTATTCTGACCAAGCTTTTTGCAATTAGGTTTTCCCACTGGTCCAGTTGGAATGATCATAAAATGTTTTAGTGCTCGAACTGGCCTAACAGTTTGAGGGCAGTTTGAAGGGCAAATTGTCCTATATCGCCTCAATGCAGGAACCTGAAAGACACCTGCATGTGGTTTTTGTCACACTCAGGGTGTGCAGGGTTCACAAGCATAGGCTTTGACTAGCAGAAGAGTTCTTATGTTACATTAAAGTCAAGCATGATTGTAAGATTTAACAGCTATGATAGACTTTCGTGACTCAATTGATGATAGGTTGTCAGTGTCAGTATATAGAAGACAGACCTGTGTGGATTTGAAGTGTCTTTTAGTAGTTCATCAGTATGTCAAGTCAGACTTCTATGCTTAAAGCAGCAGTGGTTAGTGTTGAATTAGTATTGTTCTTAAACAAGGAGTTTCAATAGGAAAGAAAAAAAGGGGAACAAGGTGGTTGGTCTCTGATATTCTAGTATCAACTACAATTTGCAGAGTTGATTTCTGTTTAGGATTAAACAGCCTGAATACAAATGCTGTAAAATGAAAGTTGATGAAGGAAATGCAGGTTTTTGGTTTTTTTTTCCAGATAAATAGATTAAATATGTCACTTAAAGTGCAGTTTATTTGCAGCACAGAGGAAAATTTAAGAACACAAGGTGTACTGGAAGAGTCATGGGTTCTGTCATAACTATTTGTGTTTTGCTTGTGAAGAAATACTAATTGAAGTCCTGATCAGGAAATACGAATTACATAGTCTTATTGTACATCTGAATGGAAAGAGCATGCCTGCTTCACTGCACACAGGGATGGCACTTACTTGTACATCGAGCTACACTTGGAAAATTGATGTAAAACACAGGTGCATGCATTTTCTGAGCTGCAAACAGTTTGTATGGAATGTCAGTTTTACAGAAGATCGGCTTACATTAAAGGCTGGTACAACTATGAGGCTTCAGGAGAGGGTGGTGGTGTTTAGTGCACATATGCAGAAACGTCATGATGGACAGGAGTAGATGGGAGAGAATTCCAGAACATAGAGCAGTGAGAACTACTTGAAAGTCAAGCTACAAAAATTAATAATATGAAAACGGGGTGCAGGAGAAAGAAAACAAAGGACTCCTCAGGCAAGAGTTTCTGAATTTCCTACCTGAATATCAGGTCCTAAACCTTTTTGTGTAAGTCTGTGGCTTGCTTTTTGGTGAGGTGATGAGCAGCCAAGAGAGCACTGTATGGAGATGCATTTACTGTGTTCATCAGAAACACTAGAAGGCAATTTTTACTATTTAGCATTTTCCTGCAAAATTAAAAATTTTGGAAACAAATGTGGAGCATTCAAGCGGAGGATGTTTCTGTAGAAAATCCAGTGGGTTCTGTTGTAATCCCCGTCTGCCTTTCACTGTCTTTCAATTCTCAAGCTGAAAGCAAGGGTTTCAAAAACTGTGGCTAAGAAAAATGCAGAAGGGAATAGGGAACTGTTTCCCTTGGAAGTTGGTCCCCAATTTATTTTTTTTTTGTTGGAATCTGACTATTCTTTTGAGTTTGGTCATGTCATTCTCAGCTCAGAAAAATCAGATTAATCTTAGTTTTTATTATTCCTCCTGGGAGAAAATTCTCTTTTAAACAGTTGGCATGAACCTAATCCTTTTGCATACCATTCTCAAGAATGCTGAAACTACTGTTTGCAAGAAGTCCAAGATGCTTTTAGAAGGATAAGAAAGTATTTCACTCAGAGTTCAGCCTGGGTACATTCAGGTAAGAGAAAGGTGTTGGGGTAGACAGGAAGAGACTACAAAGAAAAAAAACCACCCTGCATGGCTTTTCCCCCACCTTCCCCGCAGCTAAATGCAAAAGGTCTGTGTATTCACATTTAATAATGGCCGATAAAAAGCAGGAGAGCTGCTGAGTCTTTTATTTCGGGAAACAATCACACTTAAATTCAGTCACTGCCTCTTCATACTTTTCTGAGTTGTGGTGCTGTGCTGCATGAGCAAGGACAAGCTGTTCCATTTCTTTTCCCCTGTGGCGTGCATTCCTGCAGGAATTGGCTTCTGTTCTGGAAGGCTCCTTCCGCAGTGCTGGAAAGGTGGTTTGAATCCTCTTGTGCTCTTGCACTAACATCGTGTCCATTAGGATGGAGGTGGAGCAGTAGTACCAGTGTGAAAACCTGGAGCTGTGGGAAGCCAAGTTTGATTTTGACCTACTGTTGGCCCATCCTTTAAATTAAAGGATAGTAAGGCAGTGTGTTCCTTCTTAATCTAATCCTCATCAGACCTGGTCAAGGCGGTGAGTTGTACCATGTCAGTGCTAGTGTTGGCTGCCTTCTCCTTAGAGATTCACAGCAACACTTGGGTATATTAAATGTCATTGCATGAATGTGACACATTGTGTTCCTGAAAATAAAAATGGAATCATCTGCACTTGTTCAAAGTATACTTATCTCTCTCTGTGTTTATTCTCTCCATCGTGTTACAATAACTGCTGCAAAATTTTGTGTATCAAGTTACAGATTAGTGCAGGCCCCTGTGGTTCTTGGGATGGCACGGGACTGTTTTTATTTACTGGTGACATTTATCCTCTCATTTCCTTTTGGAAGCATGACAGCTTCTCGCTGTCTGATGTGGAATGTGCTTACAGGACCTTCTTTTTGTGAGATGTCTGGTGATAAACGCTCCATTGCGAAGTATCTGTGTCTGCTCGCTATGGAGCCACTATTACTGCTTTCAGCAGGCAGTCTGGCAGGAACTTGCTGGAAAGCAAAAGGGTTTCTAAGTGCAAGTATCTTCTCTTGCAGGAGGAGACCGAGAGCGGATGACAGCTAATCATGAGACATACCTTCTTATGGCAAGCACACAGAACGACATGGAGGACTGGGTAAAATCCATTCGCAGGGTTATATGGGCGCCATTTGGAGGAGGTGAGTCACTGAGGGAACATACAAGGCTCCCAGATACACCAAGGCACACAAGGGTTTATCTGTTTATCTCTCAGTCACAGCCAGAGTCTTGAAGTGGAGGAGAATGGTATAGATAGTTCAAATAAAAAGTGGAATAAACCCTTTGTATTCACGTGCAATGCAATTAGCAGGCATGTTCTTGTGCAGAGGGCTCAATTAAAAGGCTTTAAACTGTCTGGAACTACTTTGCCTGATGAGGATAGCACATAGTGCATTACCAAGGCGATGGGGAGTTTTGACAGGAGGCTGATCCTCTATGAAATAAGCTTTTCTGCAGGGAGAAGCAGGGTAGTACCTTCAGTCACCAGCTAAAAGACCATCCACGTGTTTCATAAATGCCTGTCACAAGAAGCTGTCAGTGATTCTCCAGCAAGTGACAGCTAAGACCAGTAATAGTATTATATAAAATTATGCACTCCAATATAAGCCTCAGAATATTAGCACTAGCGGTATAGGATAGATTTTTTTTCTTTTGATGGGCATACCAAATAATTTCAGTAGTACCAGATCAAAATTTGTTGTCGGATGTCTAGTTGTCTTTTTCAAGAGCTCTCTTATGTTGAATGGGCTGCAAACTATTATAATGATTTTCATCATTATTATTCTGGTAATAATGTCTATATTATTATAATACAAGTATGATTAATAAACTTGCACAAAATGTCCGTATGTTAATCAGCCTGTTCCTTGGAGCACGCAAATCTCCAAGTTTGGGGACTGAAATATTTTTCCACTGTGAAGGAGCAACCATATTGTATCAGATGTCTTGTCTGCAGGCTGCTAGAATATTAAGTCAGGCAGGATTGTCTGTGCTGTTTCATGACCAAGGAGTGCAGTTATCACTGAAAAATATCGTGGCTGACTACAAATGGCTTTTTCGCAAATGCCAGGTAGACTACAGGAGAGAGGATGGGACAGACTGAAGGAAGCTACCATTTGAAAAAAAAATAATCTTTTCTTGCAATCCACCCATCCTCCTTTGTGCTTTATTCAGGTCACACAGTTCTTAGGAGAAGGTTTTGGCCTCGCTGATGGGCTATGCTGAGGGAATTGGTCAGCTAGGGCCTGTCTGGCACTTCGTCAAACATGACTGTTTTCTCTTTGGCTCCTCCTGGGGAAGTGTGCCCTGGAAAGATAATGCTAAGCAGTCATCTCACTGGGATCTGGCCCCATGTGTTAAAAAGCTGGCACAGTGCTGGATCTAACAGGTCTTACAGGAGGATGTTTAAAAAAACAAACAAAAAAAAACCCCAACCCCCCAAACCCACAAAGTGAAACGTTTGTTTTGAGAGGCGTAATCTGCTGGCATATTGAGTTGGTTTGGGAGAGGGGCAGTGGGAGGAGCACAGTCTTCTGCTATTAGGTTAGGTAAGAAATCTGTTTTATATAGCACAAAAAATGACCCATCCCCAACTTTCTCTTTGTAAAGCAGGCCTCCAGTAGCAGTATAAACTACTGTGGTAATAATTAATTTGGGAGCATAACAGAACTAGATTTTTTGAAGTGTTTCTTTGTGTTTTTTTGCACTTGTCTTCCAGCACCATGGTATCTTTCTGTGGCAGATAGTGAGGAAAGGCAACCTTGCAGTTCTTCTACAGGTGGAGAAGTGCCTATGTTTTATAGGCAGGAAGCTGAGATTAGGTAAAATTGTGTTTCTAGCCCAAGTCCATGCATGGAGCTAGGAATAGAAACCAAATCTCCCGAGCCCTGACTCTATACTTTCTTTACCAGCCCCTCATTTGCTTTTACAGGGCAAGAGCTATTTCTGGTTTACAGCTGGGAATCCTTCCAGCCACCATGAAAATTCTCAGGGCAGCACCATTGTTTTAAGAGCATTTAACGCAAATTACTGAGGGAAGCACCTCACTAAAGACTTTGCATGCTGATTTGCATAAAGCAAGAGTCAGGTCCAATCCTTGAATTACTGTTTAAATTCATTTGTAGTTAAAACATTTCTAACTATGTTATTTTTGGTTTTCCTATTGGATTTCTTGAGCATATACACTGACTCGGGTTTATTTGTATTGGGGAGCAAACAGTTAACTCTCTAGAAAACAAGAGAATAAGTGAAACATGATTTTGGGTTTAGTGTTCATGCAGAAGGTTTGGCCGTGATTACAAGGCAAAAGCAGTATCGTGGGATGTGTCACCATTAAGAACTGTGTTTCTAGCGTGTCCCCCATTTTATTAACTGCTTGGTACTTACGTTGGTAGTCTGAGCTACCTTAACAAGTCTTAATAAGCCCTATTAACTGTTCTGTAATTATGTATGGCCGGGCACACTCATATTTTTATTATCCCTTGCTGCATGGATGTTGCTACAGCTGCTGCAGCAATCTGACCCTTCTAAAGAAGGGCATTTCTGGTTTAAATTGTCTAAAAGCCTGCCCTTATGAGCTGTAGCCACTGAAGTTAAAAATCTTTTTATCTGTTACATTAAGTTGCAGTCACATGATGATGAGTAGCCAGTAACAAGTAATTACCTGCAACACAAAATTATTTCAGACGGCCAATTCATCAAAACACCAGTTTTTACATCAGCTTCCTAAATTCCAGTACTAGACGGTAAACTACAATAGTCTGGTGTCATACAAGTGAAGTGCCGAGTAACATACTTGAATTTTCTAGTTCTTTCAAGCATTGTAAGCAAACTGTGTGTGTGTACATATGCAACGGATGTGTCTGAGCCTTTGTGAGCGACTAATATTAAAGTTTGTCTGGCAGCGGGGAAAGAACTCCCGGTACCAGAGCATGGACCTCTGTAAATGATTAACCATATCATTAAATAGTTATTTGTTAATCTGTGCTAGAAGGGGGGTGAGGGGTGGAGTGTGGGTAGGTAGGCGGGAGTTTGCTAAGGTGATGAGAAACAGCCTTTCTTTTTTTTTGCACCAGCAGAATAAGGTGACTGTGGAAAAAATTCTGAAAAGAAAGAGAAATGTAAATGAGCTGGGGCACGTAATGCCTGTTTGCACATGAAATTCCTCTCCTGATTAGATTAAAAAGGCAATTTTTTACAGGAGGGAAAGGCCTGAGCTTTAATTGCAGACCTTGCAACTAAGGGGGAGGGAGGAGGGGAGAAGAAGGAGCATGAGCATTTTAGCAGGGTAATGTAAGGTCTGGCAGCTCCTGCGGGAGCCAGGCACAGCCTGCTTGCTTTTCAAGCTGCCGCACACGACAGCTGCCTGAAGTCAACTCAAAGTCACCCGGAGGAGCAGACAAATCTGCGTTGCGGCAGCTCCCTTCCTTACGTCGCTTCCCTGTACCTGCTGCATGTGAGGGGCTGGTGCAGGCGGCAGTAGCAGCAGCTGTGGCTGCCATTGCCAGGCATGGGACCAGGAGGGAGCGAACGAGCAGAGCATCCCCGTGTAGAAGCACTTCTCAGCCGCTCCCCAGGATCCTGCTGACAAAGATGCGCTGTGCTGCGGCATCTGATGCACCTCTCCCATGAGAGCTTCTGGTAGTTCGAAGGCAATAAAACAAGCGAGAAGCCCTTAAGAACATCAGACAGGGAGCTGGGTATATAAAAGGCCTTTTGAAAGGAATATGTTATGGACAAGAGAGCCTTTCGGACAAAGGGGCTGTTGTTTTTGCTTCTCAGTTGCAGAGATAAAGGGAGCCAGCAAGGAGTATTGTATCCCGGAGGATTCTTCAGTGGTCTTTTTGGTATTGTTCTGCTCTTTCCCCTTGCGCACTGCAAAGCACTGACCTTTTCCTGTGGAATTGGAGTCTCTGCCACTCAACCCTCTGTTCCAGCTGGGAGGAAGAGGTCTTTCTACCCCTCCATCTGTGCAGGCACTTCTGTTTCAATGGAAGATACATCTTTTTGCTGAAACTCTTTTGTTGTGACACTGTATAATAGACAGTTGTCCTGCCGCAGGAAACTGAAGGAAATAGAGAGATGGAAGGAAATCGTTCCCCAAAGCAAAACTGAAGCAGGGAAGAGAACATTAAAATCACTTCAAGCTCTACCCAGGATCTAGAAGATCACAAATCTCCTAGCTCCAGAGGAAAATACACTATTATAAAAACTCCTCAGCAGTCAGTAAGGATGCACAGTCCTGCTGTTTTGTCTGGATGCAGCTGGTAAAGGAAAGCTTTGCAGGGACCTGCGGTCTCTGGCCTGTATGATGCCTGAAGACAGAAATGATGGAGTCCGCAGCCCAGGTGCCTTAGCAGCAGCTCCTTTCATTCCTAAAACTACTTACAGGAGAATTAAGCGGTGTTTTAGTTTCCGTAAAGGTAGGTCCATTCTATCGCTGTGCACTGCTTTGCTAGTGAAGCCGTGGTTTCTGAGAAGTCAAGGAGGCTGTGTGTGCAGGGGCAGATGAGAGTACTGAAACAAAGGTATTACACAATGCAGATGCCAACATTCCACGAATGATTTATTTACTTCTTTGTTCATTTCTCTGGTAGCTGGCCAGCTGATACTGTTTCCTCTACATAATAGCCCATGAAAGAGGTGGCTTCAGACAACATTATTGCAGAGCCTCTGAGCAAAAATCAGTGAGAGCAGTGGGAGAATCAGATTTGTGATGCTGAGTTGCCTATTTGTTTGGCAGAACATCAGGGAAAAGAGTTCGGGTTTGCATTTTGTCTGTGTGGGAAGAGAGGGGAGAAGAGACAGAGCAAAGCAACTTCATAAATGTGCATCTGTGCAGAAGACTAAGTGCTTGGATTCAGAGATTTCTGATTGACTGAAGTGTAGCCTTTACACTGTCCTCTTGCAAGTGCTGCATTGCCTCTTCAACCTGCGGCCCTGCAGCCTGCATTTGCCTTTTCACCTGCTGCATAGAGATGTTTAAATCCAGTTTTCTGCATTGCACATACTCCTGTTGAAGCAGAGCAATGCAGTACTTGGGGAGAGGAGGGCAAAAAAGGGACTGGCTTTCAAAATATGTCACTTAGAAGCTCTGGAAGGGAAGCATATATCTGAGAAAAAGGTGATGATGAGTTGTCATTATGTTTGGGATAGGTGGGAAGAAACTACTTCTATGATGAGGAGACAAAAACTTTATGTAGGGGAAGGGAATATTGCTGCTGCTTTTAAAGCTATGATGGACAGACAAATCCAAGTGAAAGGGTTAAATTGTCATGTTGTTCTGAAGTGTGAGAAATGATCTTACACAGCGCTTCTACAAATGCAATCATCTTCATCTCCTGCTCCTCCCTAAACTGTTCCTCCATGCTGCCATTTGTCCTTTTGCAAGACCATGCAGCTCTTTGCTCACAAGACTCAGTCGTGATGTAGTGGCATCATTGCTTCTGAGAACTATGTGTGCAGGCAGTTGGGGTGATGTCTTGAAATGAGGGATCGAAACCAGTGAGAGACTCACTGCAGGACTACAGCAGAGATCAGCTCTCACCTCCAGCTGAGACAGCATTGAAAGCTGTTTGCCTACTGCAACCCCCCCTTCCCAAGGCCAGCATTTCTCTTTGTTGCTGGAGACTGGACAGGAGGACATAGATGTGTTTGTATGAAGCTTGCTAGTGCATTTCAAGGTGTCGCTATGTATTAGAGTTGTCTGTGCCCTGTTTATACACTTAACTGTTTGAGAAATGTTTGGAAGTTGAATAAAGGATTAACTGATAATTTTGCAGACAGATGCCTTTATCCTCAGGGTGCAGCCTTAGCCACTCCAAGAGCTTCAGCTGTTGATTCTTTCCTCATATGTTTTGACACAGCACTACTCATGTCTAAAACTTGAAGTGAAGATGGAGTGCTTGAGGCAGATGACAGAATGATCAAGGCCATGCTGCTAATTTGCTTTCCTCCCCATACCATTTTTTTCAGTTGCTTTCTTATACACATTTTCTGTCAAGAGTGTTGTCACAAGGCCAGATCAGAGCTACAGAATGCTGGGTGCTTGTGTTTAACTCGGTTCATGTCCCACTGAAGTCAACAGAAAGATGAACATTAACTTGACTTTCAGTCAAGCCATTACTACTGGATGCACAGGGAAATTGGGCTAACTACACTTGTCTTAGTAATTGGCATACCAAATTCTTACCACACCATTTGCAGATTGTACACCTAAGTATAAAAAAAGGCAAAATTAGCCTTCTGCAAACCTAGCTAATATCTGCATAAAGCAGATCAGTTAGTTCTAAGCTGTGCGATACAGGGCAGAAAATAAAATGAGCAGGGAAAACCATTGGCTAGTCATTGGAAGAACGACAAGGGAATCATGACAATTTATGTTTAGGCATAGTACCTCGTTATCTTCACTGATGATACAAGGTATAGAACCCTTCCTGGAAATCCAGGTCAAAGCTGCATTGTGAAAAGTTACATGTATGACCTGCTTGGAGGTCATGTCTCAGGAGAAGCCTACTCAGAGGGCAGCATCTGAACAGAACCAAGAGTCAAGTGTCTTTAAAATCTAATGTAGATAAGGTACTCTGTGGTACCATCACAGGACCCTCCTGAGAGCTCATGTGGTGTAAGTGAAGAAAGCAGTAACTGATGGTAACTTTGCTGGCATGCAGTGGTGAGAGCATTCTGAACATGGTGAATTTGGGTGAGCAGAGTTTTAGAGAAGGAGATGGCATTAGCTATAGCCAGAGAAATGGTGCAGCACCTGATGTGATCAACTGTGATAAATTTCCAGTGATATTTTTAAAATTGCCTTCTTTCCTTTCTAGCCTGTAGCTAGTTCTGCTCTTATTTCAGAGTTGTTCTTTCTAAGCAGTAATCTCTGGTGCGCAGCTGTGCTAAACTCTAGCGCAGGAGTTTCTTACCTAATCTACTGCTGGCATCACACTCTGTGGTAGGAGAAGGCTTGAAGGGAGGAAAATCATAGAATCATATGGAATTGTCAGGTTGGAAGGGCCCTTTAAGATCACCTAGTCCAACCATCAACATGATCCTGATAAAAAAACATCTCTAAACCATGTCACTAAGCACTATAAAATTAGTCAGGTGGGAACAAAATTGTGCCACCGCGATTTTTGGTGGGATTTTTCCTCTTCTCTACGTTACAAAATTCTGTAGAGAAGAAGAAAATACTCCCTGCCTTTGGCTCACTCAAAACAGTACTTAGTGCTGGAGAACACTGGAGCATCTGATAAGCAGGAATCATTTAAAACTGTATTAAGTGTTCAGTGGCCATGACAGCCACTTTTTTTTGTTCCAGGACCTTTGTTCCCAGCCCTGCTGTTGAAAGCCGTTCACCTGACCTGTTATTTCTACTGTCAATGAATTATTGATGTAGAATTGAGAGCTGCTTAAAATTCTCATCCAGCTCCTAAGCTGAGAGCAATTCCTTTGACCTTAAGTGACCCTTTCTGATCAGTATAGCCCATAAATTCAGAACTTGTTTTGGAAGGATAGAGATCCTCTGCTGCACACTGAGAGGCCACACGTGCAGTCATGGGCCCTGTGGTCAAAGTATCAGCCCTCTGTGCTTCGTGCTGTCTGAAAATTATGGTGTCATCTAAATTGCTGAGGGGTGGCTTGGAAAAAGCAGAAATCTTCTGGCTCGCTGAGTGCGTGTGCTTTGGTAGAGCTAGAGCAGCAGGTGGGCTTTTTTCAAGCTATTCCTTGTGGAGCAAGGAGGCAAAACTGCTGCCTAGATCTTTCTCCTTTTTTTCTTACTGAACCAGAAGCTTGGAGTCAATAGACTAAGAGATGTGACCCCTGCCTGTGTTCAGCTAAGGAAATCATTGACAATAGCATTCCTAGATTTTAAAAGCATACCCTAACTCTGAATATGCACCATTGAAAATACCACAGTGCTTTCAAAGCTCTTGAGTGGACATACACAGAATTTGGATATAGCACTGTAGTGTCTTTCATAAGCTTTATGGCTGTCTGTTAGGCTTGGAAATCTAGTTTCTTAAAATGTTGCAAAACTTCTGCCACGGGAATGTTCTGGTTAATGAATAACTGCTCGGCATGCCCTTTACTAGCATGTGATTTTTCTTCTTTGATGTTATGCATGGTTTTGGCTTAATTGGATATAGCTTTAAAGACCCACAGGAGCCTCTCTGGAAAAGCTGTTCTGCTGATTAAATCTGATGACTGGTCAGAACTGGAACCCTGTACATTTCCCTGCCTTCCGACAGCTGTGGGGAAGCTAAGCTGCTGCCATTCTGAATCTCAACGTTTCTTGGTTTTCTTTCTTTGTTTCTCCTCTGGCGCCCTATCCCAAGGATAAACCAAACCACAGGTCAGCACTTGTACCATCTCTGCTTTTTGCAGAGAAGTTGAGATTTAAGAGGAGAACTTGGGTTTGGATTACAATATAGTTATGAGGGCTGACTTTTATTTCCTTCTCCATGGAAGTTTCTTGTTTAGTTATTGTAGTGGAAATTTACTTTTTAAAACCAGTATGTGAAATTATCTCTGTGGCTTTGATGATGTTGTAGTCTCTATGACTTAGTCTTTTTCTTGCTTCTCTGTAAAGAAGATGCTAGTAGTTACCAGGTATAGTTGATAGTGTTCACCATTGCTTGCCTCTGCCAACCACTACTGTATTTGTATGTTTGCAACAACAGTTTGTCACAGCATTGCCTTTGCTTCATAATAGTCAATGTCTTAGTCTTTATAAACTATTCATCTGCAGTATCTCTTTAGTCTCAGTTGCAACATAAGAGGGGACATAACCGTTAGGAAGTGACAGTGGAAGAAGATGCACTTTACAGGGCATTTTATTCCAAAACAGTGAAAAACACAACAGACACCAGAATGGTGATGAACAACGTATAGGTTGTCACAAGATGATGTGGAAGCAAAGTTGTCATGTTTCTGCTATTTCTTCCCCTGGCAACAGAGTACTTTTTCCATAAGGCATCAGCAAGTCTGTAACTTCAAGTCAATATTTATTCAGGCTTATCATGACTGATTCCTTTCATGGCCACATGCTGCCTGGTGCAGTGGTCTGCATTCATTAGGTGAAGGAAGTACTTCCTTTGGAGAAATTCAGCCTGGTGTTTGATACCGAACAATTCAATGTTTATNTTATATGGCGTTTTGCTCTCACTGCACAAAAGCTCCCTTATTCTGATTTTACTCATTATCTATTAGACACATTTTGAAAGCCAATTCTAAAATGGAAAAAAAAAAGNAACCGAACCAAGCCTGCCAAAATGAATTCCAAAGCCAAACAAATTGGAGAATGCAGAGTGTGGTAAATGGTGACTTCAGAAGTACTTCAGAGTGTGATGTGATTTTCCATGAGACTTAAGTCTTAACTTTAGGTTATTACACGGTTGTCAGAATTACGAGGCTGTCAGCTTCCCAAATCTAAGTGTAGAGATCCTTGTGCTGGTGAGGTAGATATGGTACTGTCACTATTCATACAGCTGGGGAGCCAAGTCCCTGAGGCTTTATCTGATGTGAGGATGGTGGGGCATACACCTACACCTCTGGCTGTGAAGTATATATGTGGCCAGACTCAATACAGCTGTCTTCTGAGGATTGTGTAGGAGCTGTATCCAACTTATCAAATCTGAGACCGCCACTGTAGTTACTCTGTCTCTCCTTCAGGCATTCCTAGCTAAGTGTATGTTAAGTATCTCAATAAAAGTCCCTTAATTTGCAATATACCTTACTGCAGTCATCAATAGAAACAATTCAATGTTTATACTTAAGGGACCAGAACTGAGAAGTTTCAGGCTCCAATTTGGATATTTTTTACTTGACACTGTTTACTTCGCCAGCATATTAGGTCTTATTTTTCCTCAGATACAGGTTTCTTTTTAAGGTTTTCATCATTCACTACCTTTAATTCGCTGCTACAATACAAAACCATATAGCCATATCCATTTAATATATATATATTTTTAAAAGATTATATGGCGTTTTGCTCTCACTGCACAAAAGCTCCCTTATTCTGATTTTACTCATTATCTATTAGACACATTTTGAAAGCCAATTCTAAAATGGAAAAAAAAAAGAATGAAGGCAGCATCTCAAAAACTGCATTAATAGAGAGTGACGTGTTTTGACAGCAATGTCATTACTAGTAGGAGTTTCAAAGCAGTGTGGTAGGTTTGAAAACTTAGTCTTTCCTCTGCAAATGTGAGCTGCAGTGTGCACGTCACTGATTAAAGAATGTTAGCATGGAAAGAAGAAAGCATAGCCAATAGGACAAAGCTTATTCGTGCTGGTGGTACTGGCATGAGTTGTAATTGCCCATCATATAACTGGAATATCCTATCTTATACTGATCAATTTTATTTGAAAAGTGTCTTTTGTATAAAACCAAGAGATCTCATGGAGTCTTGAAAGGAAGCTCAGACTGTATGTTCCTCACACAAACTGAAGTAGGATGGCCAAGTTGTACACCTAAGAAGGAATAACCCCAGGAGGAACATGTCTGCAGAAAGGACCTGAGTGCCATGGGGGACAGTAAGCTGGACACGAGCCAACAGTGGACATGGCAGCAAGGAAGGTTTGTGAAGTATCTACAGGAGCAGAGCCAGCAAAGGAGGGAAGTAATTAATTCACTCTGCTCAGCATTTCTTAGACAATATTGCAAATACTGTGTCCACTAAAAACAAAGGCAGGGGGATAGGAAGATAAAACTGGAGAAAGTTGAGCAAAGGGCCACCAAGATGCTTGGGAGCTATAACATGTGCCCTTTGAGCAGAGACAGAGAGCTTGTTCAGCCAGGAGAAGGGACAACTTTGGGAGCACTGAACTGTAGCCTTCTTGAATATTAAGGAGGACTTCAAAATCCGTAAATTCTCATAACCACACAGATTCCTTAACTGACTTTCAGTGAACCGTTCTCCTTAAAATCCACCACCTACAGAAGGAGAGTATAGAAAATGGAGGGACTTGAAGATTTCCTCTGTGTTGACCAGTAACAAACCTTACCTCAAATAAATATAAGAAATCCAAATTCATTTCATACTCCTGCCATCCCCTTAGGCAGTTTGCAGAAGGTTGAGAAGGTATGTAAGAATTAAGAAAACCTAGTTTAACTCCTCTGCCTCTGTGAAGAGGCTGAGTTTGGCAGACACCAACTATTCCACATCACTCAGTGCTCTGCTAAGCTTGACTCACTCTGAAATGTCAAAAATTCCTTCTTTAAATGCTAATTGTTGGGGTTTCAGGTTTGTACAACATGAGAAAGAGTGAGCTAACAAAGTAACTGTGTGATGTTCAGTCTCCTTACCTACTGCTGGCTTTGGCATCCACAGGTGTGGGTACTGTGGAAATCACAAAATATGCTGCTCTGCATCTAACAATACTGTCTAGGTGTCTTAGCTGGATGTCAGTTATTGTCTCCAGTTATTTCCCGTGCTAGTGTAAAAATAATTAATTGCACTTAAATACAAACCCCAGACCTTCAGTACGGGAAGCTGAGAGGTTGCTTCCCACTTCCTGTGACATCCTGGAGCATACGCGAGGCAACTTTAACCTGTACAACTACAATGTGAGTTATCTTTCTTGTGGTGTAGGAAAAATGTACACATTGAAGGTTATCCTGAAGGATGCTTCAATCTGAATGCTACCTTAGCTGGTGGATAGCTGTTTACATAATTGTAATTTATGGGTGGATGAAGTTTTTTGGCCAAAAGCAAAAGCTGACTAGCTCAACCTTGGTCGGTCTTTACCAAAAGCAAACCAAAAAAACTCTGTTGGCCTTGTTGGATATTTTTAAACCAGTAGGAACTGTGTGCTCCGTGAAGGACACAATTTGGCTTACTGTTTTGGGTTTTTTTTCCACTTTGTAGACTATGTAATTGGAGAAGCAGCCTTCCAAACACAGATAGTTACTTTAGTTTCTGATAATGACTGCCTTAGAGCTATTCATTGTCTGGCATATATAGAAATTGAATTGCCTTGCTATAGCTTGCATTCAACAAATGGTGGACTCAAGAGAAAGCTTCCATCCCAGATGGCACGCCTGAACATTATTGTGATGCTGTCTATGATGGCTGGCTCTGCACTTTGAAGGGGAAAGGCAAAATAAGTTATGAACAGTAGCTGTCTTTCCAGTGGTAGCAATTATATAATCAGATTTAGGGTGACGTAATTTCTGTCCAAAAAATCCACGTTCTTCTGAGGTTAAGTACTAATGCTTGTTTCCTGCAGCTTGTCCAACATATTTCACCTTTTATGTCAGGATCTTTCCTCATATACAAAATTAATTGTTGCTAAGACAGACATGATAATGTAATTTGTAATACATTATAGCAATGGTCTTTGCTTATGTGGGAAAACTTAATTAATAATTTGGTTTAGTAGCAGCGAAATACTGAGTTATATTTATAAATCTTTTGCCTTAGATGCATAAAGGTAATGTTTATATACCATTGAACCTGATAAAGGAACTACTTATTTTTTTTTATATGAAAATAGGCACGAACCAAAGAAGATGGAGACTTTTGAATCAGTTTTGTGACAGAAAATCCTATTTGTATTATTTCTGTGTTCTGTGCTTTTGGCCTGAAAAATACTTTACAGAACTTTATTTTAAATAATTTTTGAGCATTGTTTTAAAATATGTCAGCATTGTGCTTCCACAAGATATCAAAGGTGAAACAGAGCATTTTGTTCGGAAGGAAGGGGTAGGTTAAGTGTCCATGCATTTAACTGACCTGTAAGTTGTGTGGGTTGTAATGGAAGACAGGAGCTCCTCGAATGTTTTAATGAATCTCAACTAAGCCACATCTCTTTTTCATGCAGGTATTTTTGGCCAGAAGCTGGAAGATACTGTGCGATATGAAAAGCGATATGGGAACCGCCTGGCTCCTATGCTGGTGGAACAGTGTGTGGATTTTATCCGACAGCGGGGGCTAAAGGAAGAAGGCCTTTTTCGACTGCCTGGGCAAGCTAATCTGGTCAAGGAGTTACAGGATGCATTTGATTGTGGAGAGAAGCCTTCTTTTGACAGGTAAAAGCCTCCAGCTGTCCCCTACTCTCTGAAGCCTAGACAGGACACAGTCTGCTTTACACAAAAGGCTGACCCACAGTGCTGTAAAGCATGTGGCAGGAACAGACAGAATAAAATGGGTTTTTTGGGTTTTCCTATGTGTTTCCTATTATCACTCTAAAATGTTGTCTTTTTTTTTTTTTTTTTTCTCCTGACTTTGATGTCTGATTTCAAAGCATTTCTGGAGAATTTCCATTTGTGAAAAACTGGTTAGGGGAAAGTATTGCGAATTGTTTGGCTTAATCAAAAATATCTGAATTGCCTTGATCTTAGTATAATTTGAAATACAATGGTGATGCTGGCATTTAGTCAGTTCCACAAAGGAAAAATTCCTTGTATCGCCAATTTCAATACGTCCTGTTACCCATAAAACTGACTGGAAGGGAAATCTACTTTTATGTATTCCTTTACAATTTCAAGCCTTTGGTCTTAAAATAAAAGTCATTTTGACCATAACAACAAACCTATGTGGTTTTGAAGGTCCAGAACTAATTTGTATTCCAATATTTATACAGTTTTACAAAGCTAATGAGAATTTTCTGAGCCAAGAACACAGTCCTGCTCACACAGCTGTGTATGACTTCAGTCTTTTCTAAGATTAATTTTTTGTGCAAGTTCAGCTCTCCTCCTATATAAGCATTGATAGCAGTAGTCCACATATTCAGAATGTGCAGAGAAACAGAACCAGTGGGTTATGGTTGCCACACTCTGATCAAAATTAATACGATGGTAACGAAATTCCAATTCAAGAGACTGTCAAACAGTGGTTGCCCTCACTGTGTGCCCTAAGTGATACCACCTCCAAAATAGAATTGGGATACTTCACTCCAGTTGTGGGTCGAATGGGAATTAGGAGGAAGAGGCAGGTTATGTTTATTTTGTGGGACATTTGACTGATAGCAAAGCATAACTTGATCTTTTAGTGCAGAAACATGCCATGATATGAACCTGATTGATTGGAATTATTTCCCTCCCTGCTTTCCCTATTCTATGAAGTGACCGAATTTCCTATGCTTGAAAGTATGTGTATCACAGGTGCACAGAAGGCAGACATCTGTAATGCTGTTTCATCTCCAATAATTTTCTCAGTCCTGACCCTCACTTTAAGAAGTGTCAAGAATTTTTAATGCTCTGGAAAATAACAGTGAATTGCCTTCCTAGGAGGTTTGTTAGTTTCTTATATGGTAAAGAAGCAATCACTGGGTTACATTTTCCTTACATGGACATTAAGATATTTATTAAGATGATTATTACTCATCTCTGGCACAATCTCTACCAGAGATACAAGCAGGCAAACGACAGAAACAAAAGGTTATTATGCCTGTAAATAATTGTGTAGGAAATGCTTAAGAAAATACTCCCCATCCCCCCAAACTCCAGGCAGATGATGTACTGAACACCCCACTGAGAGGTGCAGCTTGAAAGAGGTGCATGAGTTCTATCTATTACAAACAAATGAACCCAGGACTGGGACGCATAATTTTTCTTTTCACAAAGTTATCTAGCAACATCTGTAACACACACTAATGAGCCCCAGGAACAGGCATGCTAGGTGAGCTTTAGCAGATGATACGGAGAAGAGATTTTACGTGCTACTGCTGTGAAGAAGGCACATAATCTCTACTCTAGCAATTAGAAACATCAGCAGGAGTTGCCTATAAATCGCTGGTCCTGCAGTTCTGCTTCTGAAGCTCAGAATTTACAGAACACTGACCTTGTATGTCAGCATATCTCGTTTTGAAGGGTATTTTTTCTGTTTGCTTTTTCACATCTGAGTTTGGAGAGGTATGATTTAGGTGTAGCAGTGGTCCAGAAGTAAGGTAGACATAAATTCTGTTCTGATCTCTGCCATTGGTTCCAATTGGTGTTTACTTTTTTTTCCTCAAACCTTTTGTTCCATTTGTAAACTTTGGAGGGGAAGTTCATTTCACGTGTTTATAGAGGGCTATTTGATTACCTTCTTTAGGGTAACTTTTATTTTCATGAGTAGCATCAGGGTCTCCAGGTTTGATGCAACCTATTTGTCAAGCTGAGCTCTTGGAAAGTGGCCACAATATGAAGAGTTGCTGTAGAGAAAAGAAAAAAATATATACATTAGGGTTCTATGCTTACTTTCTCTCATGAAACTCCAGAGCCACTATGTTGAATCTGAAATTACATGTCATTATTAGTCAGAAGTCCGTTAGTAACAAATCTACCTGGGTCATGTCTGAGGAGTTTGCCATTTTTCATACTGACATTTTTTCTGTATGTACGTGCACATAAATCAAATGAAGACTTTAGAATAAGTGAAGATGCTTTGAAATGTGCGTGTAAGCATGTGTGAGAAATTAGGATTAAATAATTCTTCTTATTATTATGCTTTCAGTAAAACATGTAACTCATAGAATTAAAAATAAAAGCAAAGGTAAGACTGTACAGACATGATAAGTACTCCTTTAAAATGTCATCACCTTACAGTCTTTGAGAGATGGAGTACAAAGACACAAATCTGCTCTTTTGCCCAGAGTTCAGCTGCTGTCCACAGTTCTGTGGAGACCCTGCTTTCTTCCCTTGTGCAATACCGATCTGCACCCCTTTGGCAAAGACGACCACAGAACAAATGCAAGCGGTACAAACTGGCACGTTTGAAAGAAGTAAAATGGCTTCGCTCTAAAGAAAATACAGCCATGTCTTGAAACATAAGACATGTCTCAAAAATGGTAGCTTTCATGGGAGTCAGCAGCTGGATATTTCCATACTGATGTCCGTTATAAAAACTCAGAGTGAATCCAGGACAAGTCAGAGAGTGGCAAAAACTTTCATGTATTAAGTTGAATTTGATCTTATATTTGGATAAGATGTTGCTGAAGAATCATAAGCCATGCGTATGAAAATGGAACCAGTATTTGAAATTTCTCAAACTCACAGAATAACAAAACACTGTATCTGATCTGAAGCATCCAACATCCCAGCCCCCCCTAGTATGAAAACTGGAACATCAGCATTTCTTGCAGCCTTGGAAAGGAGAGGTACAGCTGTTGCAACCGAAAACTGCTGAGGCCTTTTGTGTGAAGGGAAAAAAAAAAAAAACAACTGAAAATTTTATGTCAGTTTAAAACCAAAAATCAATAAATACCTCACTACCTCTGCACATATTGTGAAATCAGTTTTAAGGAACTAACAGTGTAATTAGGCAATCACTCATGCTTGCTACTATTTGAAATATACTTGGTATTTCTAGTACAGCTCCACCCTGTATAAAATTGTCCCCTCTGGGGAATCCATTTTGCTTGCTCTTGGGTATTTTCTTCTCTTGGCTCATATAGCTTAGATTTTAAATTTGAAGTCCCTCAGCTCCTTTACAAGCCATACATTTATAATGATACAAAGTAGATTATGACTATTTGTTCTGTAAAATTAGCATAGTACTGCATGAGGAAAATAGAATAAGGGCTTGTTCTACAATTTTTATCTATAATGGGTACAGAATTGGATTTTTGTATTACCTTATTTTATTTATTCTTCATCACAATTACTACCAGATCACATGAGCGTTAAGATTTCTCAGGGAGAAAAAAATGTTTGAAATGTCACTGAAACAAATATTAATACATGTGTGATTGATGTATGTGGTTTAGATTTTCATTAACTACTAGTACTGATGTATATAGTCCAGTAGTTCAGAAGAGTTTAAAATTATATAGCTCACCTGCCTGCGTTTGTGTATATGAACAAGAGAGAAGGAAAGCATATGAATGCATATTTAGCAAAACAAAATCCCTATTATACTCTCTCATGGGTATGGATTCCTTTGAAGAAGAATGCAGTACGTTATAGGAGAAAATAGTCCTTAACTGCTCTAGTCACCATTGCAATGAGTGAGAGAAGGGTCTGTCAATAGCAGTATATGACAGCTGACAAATGCCATTACTTTCTGGAGTCAAACAATCCAGAATGTAGAACTTCTATGTTCCTGTGCATTTAATCACTGGGATCGTTGAAGCAAAATAAGACAATGACGATCATGGTACTAATGTAATATCCTCAAGATGAGAAAAACCACATGCACAATTCTTATTCTCTTCCAGAGTCAATGTTTCAAAATTTTGGTGAATGCAAAAAATTGGACCTGTCTCAGTGGGGCTGCAGTCTGCACTGGCACTGTACAGATTGCAACTAGACACTGACTTGGAAATCACTGGTTATTTGTTCCTTTATTTTCCAAACAGAAGCCTGTGCATAAGAATATCTTTGTTTAGAAGCAGAACATTCCCCACAAGGAAGGGCCTTTATTCCTTTCCTAGGGGGAAAGTGCAGTAATCCCTAAACAAAACATTTTTATGTGAAATGAAGTCTTTACTAGAAAGCTGGCTCCTGCCAAACACAAATGGCCTTGGGCCTTTGAAAAATTCCTGTTTGTATCTGCCTGTTCCAGGCTTCCTTCCTTGATCCTCACAATTTGCTCATCACTTATGCCTCTGTAGGCCTTCCACATCCTTTCTAATTCCAGCCCTCCTTCTAACCACCTAGCAGAAATAACATCTGCAAATGGCACAACTTAAAGACCTAGTCTAGCAATTAAATACGCATTAGGAGACACATTTCTAGCATGATGCAAGGGTCGTTAAAGCAGTTTAACCAGTGTCCTGCTGTAGGAGATTGTGTTTTTAATTATTGGCAGTGAATGAACATTTGTAGTTGCTTTGTGTGAATTTCAGTTTCCAAAATGCAGTTGGTGTGCCAACTGTGATTTAAAATAATAATAATAAAAAAAGCAGCCATGCATTGCACTTGCCAATGACAAATGACTTCTTAGATGGCCATGGTCACCTTTAAGAAAGGATGACATTTTGTTATTACATGGAATATCTGAGCGTGTGTTTTTAAAAGCATCCTTATTTAGGGTTGTAAGGTTTGTGGCTTTCTATTCCAGCAAACAAGAACAGGTTATTTTTTGTGGTGTTTTCCATGTTTTATATATACTTGCAATACCTGCAAAATCTTGCAGAAATTCAACAGCCTTTCTAAACAACCTATCAAATAATAAAATAATTTAGCAGCATATT
This sequence comes from Nycticryphes semicollaris, assembly GCA_013400055.1. NCBI lineage: Eukaryota > Metazoa > Chordata > Aves > Charadriiformes > Rostratulidae > Nycticryphes > Nycticryphes semicollaris. Next base: position 435,883 of record VXBJ01003841.1, read on the forward strand.
TTATGGAGCTGGTTGATTTATTTTTTTTCCTTATGGGAACACATCTGTTTCTTAAACCTTTGGCCACCTTACCTGAAAACACTTGTGTCTCTCTCTAAGGACCTGTATTTTTCTAAGTAGGATTTGATGTCCTTCCATAGAGTTTCTTTTCATTTGTCTGTCATGAATTGCTGTCTTCATTGCTGCTTTTATAGTGTCACTCTCTAACGTAAATGATTTGGCTACTGTTATAATTACTGAAGTAGATGTCTAACTTGGAAATTAAGTCTGTCAATCTTCAGTATTCCTTGCAGTGCATCCTCCTCTGAATGGGTCCTGCAAGGTAGCATGGATTGTAAAGACCATGAGCACAAGGACAAAGGAGCAGAATGTGTGTTTGGTTTTTTCTCCGTCTAAACGGAAACATAAGAATTGAGATCAGTGTTACCTTAAAGTAGAGCCAAGCTCTTATGGCAGCAAGGAAAGGAGGACAGACAGCTCAGTGCTTAAAATGGTGAATGTTTTCATATCTGCTTCACAAGTTGTAGGCAAAATTTCAGCTGGTAGCTAGAGTAGGCACGATACTGTTTGCACTAGATATGCATTATATAGGAAATTTATATAGAGAGTAATGCTTTGAAGATACTAACACAGGGGAATAAAAATCCAGTAAGACATTGAACCAGTTATGCATTTGGCCTGAGTGTTGAATTTCTGGACCAAAGCCTGACTTCCAAAATCAGTTGAACCACACCACGATTCACATTAACATTACTGAACACAGGCCTTGCTCTCCTAACCTGGGAGCACTGGCTTCTCAGCAGAAACAATGCTCTGATTCTCTCTCTATGCAGTGATGCACATTTGTAATATTCCCTTCATCTTGCTTACTCAGTGTTTCATCACTAGTTTAATATGTGCTCTGGCATTTCACTTAAGCTGTCTGCAGACTGGCAGGAAAGGTACACACTGGACAGCCAGTTAGGAACGCATCATCCCTTATCAGGAAAACATCAATACTGATCTGAGAGCTGCTCTTACAGACCTGAATGCAGCTAAGCAGGGGCACAGTTAGCAAATGTCGTGGTAAGTACAAGATATGTTAGTGAGGGAGATTCTCTGTTTCTGTGATCTGTGACACATCTGAAATGATGGAGCTGTAATTCTAGTAATTCTTGGCAGTATTGATACCCAAACTGTTTGAACTGCCCTGTTCTCCTTCATTTCATTAGCAAAACTCCTAAATTGAATTATAGCCTCACAGCTTGTTGTTCCCTACTGTTTGTTCTTTATGCAAACTGTTTATGTGTCATCATGATCTAGAGCTATTTTTGGCACAGCATTAATCTTTCTGTAATGTGACCTTGCCCTGCTAATACTTCCTCTCTGAGAATTTATGAGGTGCTTGTTGGCTTGTGCTCTGAAGTGTGGACTCCAGCTCTCTGAAGATACTGTCTGCTTGTCCAAGTACAAGGGTTAAGAGTGGGTTTCTGGTGACCTGCTGGGCTTCAGAAATTTTTGTTTATGGTAGAGAAAGTGTAAAACTCCAGGCAGTGTAATTGACCTGACAGCCACTTCCACAGTGTCTGTGGTATCACAAAGGAAAGTGCTGTCAAAACGGCAATGCCATGAGGGATGTTAACGACAAAGTTCAAATGAGTGCGGCTTTGATATGCATAGTCTGATGACTAAGGAGTGGCTGTGGTGTATTTGCATTTGTAATGCGTTTGCATTGACAGTGGTGCAGTGGGGGATGCTCCCTTGGAAACATATCAACAGTAAAGCAGTATTAAAGTTTTAGGGAGGCAAGTAAACTTTCTCAGACTTTCCAGCACAACACAACATACTGTTTCTCAGGTTTTTTGTGTAGCATTCAATTTTCTGCGTAATGCATTGTCATTCCATTTTCAAACTTAAAATTATTCATTGTGTACTTGGAGAAAGTCCACCTCAATGAATGAGGGTTGTTCTAATTTTGATAACAGAAGATTTTCTTCAAGAATCTACATCTCTATTTTAATACTTGTTAATCGTGTGAATTATGAACGTCTAATCATGGAATGCTTTATTACACTGTCAG